>OFHU01001130.1:0-62182 GCA_900245905.1 Lacerta viridis | reverse complement strand
ACAGGCACTAGTCTGTCTACTGTGAGAGCAGGATGCTGAACTAGGTCGGCCATTGACCTGATCCAGCAGGCTCTTCTTATGTTCTCTGTTCTGCTCATGCAAAGCAACCTGTGACTGTGGTGAGGAGCTATAGTTTAGGGGTGGAGAAGAAGGTAGCAGGTTCAAGCTTTACATCTGCAGTTGAAAGGGTGGCAGCTTATAGGGGGGAAACGTGTATTGGGTTCTAAAGGTCCCCATGCACTGTAATTGTAAGGAATTAGGTTGGTTGAGTTTGGATTGCTAGCAGTGACTGTGAATTAAGAGTTTGTGGGAAAGACGAAAGCCCCACTACGACCATTTGGAGAACTATTTACCATCATATGCCAACCTGGTGCCCTCCAGAAGTTTTGGTCCACATCTCCTGGGGCTGATGGAAGTTCTTGCTCACACATCTGAGAAGTGCCCAGTGGCCGCTAAAGTTATTGGGGCCACTGCCCTGTTGGTTCCATAAATTCATCCATGGTGCTCCCTACCCTATAAAAAGCATCATTCAGAATAGTGGTTTGCAGAATGACACACTAAGGAAGATAATAACCAAAAATCAAAACATTAACAATGAATTGCACATTTATTCAAAACCAAATTAAAACTTTAATTATTTTAGTAGATGAACTTAATCAAGTTAATCAATGCTGCCAGCTTTTCGTAGCCTGCCCCCCCCCTAATTTTTATTGGTTTTTAAACATTTTAACGAATTCAATTCAGTTTCAATACAGTATTCCCTTAATATTTTGACTTCCCATCCTTACTTCCGTGATGCTTCCATTCCATTCCATTTTCATTCTCATTCTTTTGCTTATACTGTATTTGAAGTCCTGCATGTGATTTCCTTTGACTATAATATATTCTCAGATAATCCCAAAAGGGTCTCCACTCTTCCACAAACATTTCTTCTTTTTGGTCTCCTATTTTTGCCATTCCTTTTGCCATCTCCACATAGTCCAATAATTTCAAAGTCTGCTCCTCTTTTGTTGGAACTTCTTTCCATTTCTGCACATGCAGAATTCTGGCTGCGGTGGTAGCATACATAAACAATTTAACCAACTTGTGTGGGACTTCTGCCCTATTATTCCCAAAAGAAATGTTTCATGCCTTTTGGGGATAACTATTTTAAACTATTTTTTTATATTCTTCAATTCAAAAGCCTGTCACTTTTTTGCAAGTCCATCACATATGGAAAAATGACACTTCAGACTGTTTGAATTTCCAGCATTTACTTGATACGGTCTTGTATATCTTGGTCAGTTTATCAGGTGTTAAATACCACCTGTGTATTTCATATCTTTTCCTTAGTCTTTTAAATCTATCTACCAAGTAAAACCTAATGGGAACTAGTTTTTTGCCGCCTGATAAATCGATATTGTCAGGGAAGGGAGATTTTGGCGTCCTTTGACTGCAGAACAACAATATTCACCCAAGCAGTGCAGCTCCTTCTGTGTTAATAAAGACAGTGTTTGAGAACAGCCTTTTTATAGACTGTGTAAAGAGGAAACGGCTGTCAGAGCTAAGGTTGTACCCGCAAGGTGAGCGGTCGTCCAAAGAGCAACAGAGTAAAACATCATCATTAACTGTCAAGGGCTTGTCATAGGCAGTAATTGGCTGGGAGTGGTGCAGACTCACAAGTCCTATGTCTGGGTTTAGAAGCCTTTCTGAGAAGCACACTGCCACTCTAGATTTTTGTGGGGCAGGCAGATGTCTCTTTTTGCAGCTGGTGTGCTCAGTGACCAAACCCCAGTTTTCCTCAGTTCCAAAACCACACTCCAGTTTCACTGCAGGAAGGATTATTGTTGTTTTATTATTAAGTGCATTTATATCCCACTTTTTCTCTCCCATGAGCTCCAGGTGGCCTTCTCCCCATCCTTGTGTAAACCCCCACAACAAACCTGTGAGGTAGTTTAGGCTAAGAGGCCCCTGTGGTCAAACCCAGGGAACTTCATGGCTAAGTGGGGGATATAAACCCCTGTCTCTCCCAGGGCCTAGTCCTCATTTAAGCCCCACAACAACCCAATCAAGTTCATCAGTTTTGTTGAACCAATTAAAAAGTTTCAGTTGGATTTGGGATAGATGTGCAATTTTTGGTTGCTGTGTTGAATCAGGCGGCTCTTCTGAATGGTGTTTTTTATAGGGTTGGGGGCACTAGGGGTGCCTGAAAAAGCTTGCTTTAAAGTTATATTGTAATAGCCCCTCGTTATTTCCCCCCTCTGGCATTTCCCCCTACCTCAACAAACAAGCCCATTAGGTAAAAGCAGGGGAGCTTGGTGGGCTGGTGGGCACCACTGTACCATCTCACTAAAAGGCAGTGGATTGTGGTATGGAGGGAACTACATTTCTCTGGTCAGGTGGATTTGTTGGGAAATCTCTTTTAGCTTGAGGGCCATATTCTCTTCTAGGAAACCTGGCAGGGGCCAGTGTGGTGTAGTGGTTAAGAGCCATAGACTCGTAATCTGGTGAACTGGGTTCACATCCCCTCCTCCACATGCAGCTGCTGGGTGACCTTGGGCTAGTCACACTTCTCTGAAGTCTCTCAGCCCCACTCACCTCACAGAGTGTTTGTTGTGGGGGAGGAAGGGAAAGGAGATTGTTAGCCGCTTTGAGACTCCTTAGGGTAGTGATAAAGCGGATATCAAATCCAAAAAATCCAAATCCAAACATGCCAGTGGTGGGTGGGGCCAGAGGTAAATGGAAGCAAATGCATTATTATTATTACTAAATAAGTTTCTTTATAAAAGAGATAGAGTGAGGAAAAAAGAAAAAATGAGTGTGGATGAATTTTTTTTAAATACTGTTACATTACCATACATTAATATACATATGTGTATATACTTATTATCCTAACTCACATTTAATTGTCAGTAACCAAATATATTCTGTGTAAACTAATTCCAAATATTATTGTTTTTACCAGATAAAGTCTGTGTCTATAAGCTGTCTGTTTATATGTTCCCAGTGTTGTCATGTTGCCAAGTGATTGATTAAGGGGAATCGTATCTTCCAGTTCATCAATATCAGTCTCTTGGCCACCATCAGGCCGCATAGAATCCATTTTTGCTGTCCTGTTGTTAATTTACATATGATGGGTATATAGTTCAAGAGCATATTCACCTCTGAAAATCTTAATTTGTTTTTTTCTGTGGTGTCTTGTTTATATAGTCCAGCATTTACATCTCCAACAAAGAGGTACATTAGATAGTCCTTTCTTATACAAAGGGAGTCCAATGAATGCTAACTAATAGTTTTTGTTGATTTAGTCTGAATTTAAGATCCATCAATGCATCTGATATCGAAGCCAATACATTTTCCCACTGTCTAGGTAATAGGGAACATTCCAATTATTTATTCTAATCATTTCTTAAACTTTGCACATCAAACTTATTTGTTTTAGTCTGAATTTAAGATCCATCAATGCATCTGATATCGAAGCCAATACATTTTCCCACTGTCTAGGTAATAGGGAACATTCCAATTATTTATTCTAATCATTTCTTAAACTTTGCACATCAAACTTATTTGTTGATGATAAATATTTATAAAACGCTTTAAATTCAAATGCAGATTTGGCCTTTCTACAACAGGCTAGTTTCTACACACATGCATTATCACAGTATCCTCCATCCATCCATGCAAGAGGCATTGAAGGGTGTGCCAGACAGCAGAGCTAGGCCAGAGTATTGGTGGTGCAGTCCCTCAGAATTCTCTGATTGGCTACCAAGACAACCAGCCAGAGGGGGGTGGGAGGTGGAGCCAGCACTTGGGGGAGGGAGAGAAAAAGGAACCGTTTAGGGCTTGATTTGAGATGGAGGATAAGGATTAGGATAGGGTTTGTCTGAGAGAGAACTGGTTCTGATTTGAGCCGAACAACCACACTGAGGAGACTATCTGTAGCAAGAGGAAAGAGCCTTGCAGCTTAGATAGGAAGACCGGGTTGAGTGTCTGGGGAATATAGACAGGAGTAAACTGGAGGGCTGAGTCTGAGCCAGAAGCTGTGGGAATCAGACTATCTGGTCTCATTCCAGTCAGGAGGGGAGATTTATTCTAAGTAAAGAAGACTCCCAAAACAGTAACAAGGGGTGAGGTGATCCCCTGGGTCTGCTATACTAATTAGAATACCTCAGGTGTGGGATTGTTGTTTTTTTAAGTGAAGAAAAGTGCCTCTTTGCTTGTGAGCCAAATTAACAAACTGTGTTAAAAGCGTTGACCTGAAGTATCTGCCTAAACTAAGCATAAGGACCTAGAAAGGAATAATGGAAACTGAAGTGTAACAACTGATTTTAAGTAAAGAGAGTTTGAGAGAAGCTGTGACTGTCATACTGTGTTTAAGCCTGTGACGTCCCTATATTTAGTTTAAATAATAAGTTCTACCTGAAAGAATGTGTCTCCTGACCTAAAGTTGTTTCACCAACTTTGGAGTTGGTTTTTTTCCGGTTGGGCGGCGGGGGTGTGTGTAAATCGAACTTTCCTTGTTTGATTAACTCCTGCCTGAGACTCCCTGAATGGCAGTTTCCCTCACACAAGACCCTCCCCCCCCCCATAGCCTGTGGTAAATTGCAGTCATTTATTTAATTGGCGTACAGTGAGGTGGGTCCACTTTAGTGAGGTGGGTCCACTTTAGTTAATTGGGGGCAGTTAGCAGGGTGAGAGTCCGCTACAAAGGGTGAATTAAGATCAGGCAGAAACACTTAATGAGGGCGTGAAGTAAGATCAGCTATGAGTGTGGTGATCTGGCTGTTGATTCTCTGACTATTGATTAGATGGGATTCCTGCATTTCATAGGGTTGGACTAGGTGACATATGAGGTCTCTACAATTATCTGATTCTACAATTCTAGGTAGAACAAAATAAATAAATAAATAAATCCTTCCAGTAGCACCTTAGAGACCAACTAAGTTTGTTCTTGGTATGAGCTTTCGTGTGCATGCACACTTCTTCAGATACCAAGAACAAACTTAGTTGGTCTCTAAGGTGCTACTGGAAGGATTTTTTTATTTTTTATTTTGTTTTGACTATGGCAGACCAACACGGCTACCTACCTGTAACTAATTCTAGGTAGGTTAGGCTGAGATGTGGTGACTGGCACACAAGATCACACCCTGTGAGCTTCATTGCCCAGTAGGGATTTGAAACCTGCTCTCTCCAAGGTCCTGCACTGACACTCTAACCACTATACCACGCTGTGACTTCTCCCAAAGCAAGGGTGGTAGATCTGTGATGAACACGTGCAGGCCAACACTTGATAACGAGCCATGTTCAAAAGCCCAGGGCTGTAGGTTGTTTAAGAGCACAATAAGAGACTGGCAGCTGGATCGGGCCAGGTCTGGTCAAAAAAATGTTTGAGGAAATGCAAAATGGTCCTGAACCTTGGAAAGTGTTTTGGAAACTAAGGAGGGTGTTTTCATGCTTTTCTGCCCAATTTACTCCATGTCTGAGTTTACCACTTCCTTGCTTCTGCTGTCTTTGAAATGTTTCCATCTGTCTTCTTCTCATTCAGAGGGGTTCAAAATCAGTTTTTAATTGCCTTCAAGAGGGTTCCACATAGCACAGACTGAGAATCCTCAATGCCAAGCCCTGAACAGCATCACTTTTTTACTGAAAGATCAATATGAAGCAACCAACTTTTGAAGAGCAAATTGCGGTTTAATCCAAGCACAATTTTCAAGGATCAACATAAGCCTAGACAGCAGAGTGCAAATCATAGAATGTAGAAGGGACACAAAGGGCCATTAATTTTGGGGAGGATGCTAACAGTTATTCATGCAGACTTTTGTTTGTTTGCTTATTTCATAAAATTTATACACTGCTTCATTGTACAAAATCTCAATTCAGTTTATGAAAAGATGAAACAATAAAATTGAGAAAAATTCATAACCATATTGTTAAACATACAAAAGTTAAAATAATAAAGCAGATTAAGATTACCTCAACTTTCTAAGCATGTGGGTAGGCTTGTCTAAACAAGCATTAAGTATGAAGTTACTTCCACTGTGGACCTGAACCTCCCAAATAAATACTTGTACTAAGAACACATAGTGTTATATATTAATGAGCTCACACTCCAGGATCTTCTGGAAAGCCACTTGCAGAAACAGGAAACTGGGATGCATGTCCATTGAGATCTGACATATTAATGTGCTTGAGCAAATCTGCATTTCTCATTTCCCAGGATTTCCAGGCCCAAGCAAAGCCAGATTTCTGATGGGTCCTGGCTCTGCCCGATAGCTTGAGAGCAGGCATGTTGAACATCTGGACAGGGGTGACCCTTTCCAGCAGAAAGTACATTTAACAATCTGCCTTAAAACTACATAGCAAAAGGCCCTTAACATTAGTATTGAAGACTCCCTGTTGCGTCACATAAACTGCTCAAGTCTGTCTCTACTTACATACATGAAAGGTCTTTGAAAGTTTAAACACAGATGGCATTGTACACTAGTTCAGATTTCACACATAAATTCTCAATCTTTCCAACTTTGTTGAAGCGGTTGCTCCCATAATGGCACATTTTTTTTTCCATTTATGGTGGGATTTTGGAAAGTGTTTGCAGAAATATCACAAATACTTAAATATGCAATTCAGGCACTGCCACAACTTGCACTATTAAATATATGGTGTGCGTGATGGGCCAATGGCCGTAATAATAAATAAATAATAAATATCTATCTATCTATCTAATATATGGGATGATACTGTAAAATGATTCTCTTTGAAGGAATTGCTAAGTTGGTTTCTAGTAGCAGCTAGACTTTCTGTTGCACAAAAATGGATGAACTGAAAGGATCTGTTTCTTGAGTTGTGGCATAAGAATTTACAGAACTTTGCAGCTGCTGAAAGGATGACACACAATATTCTACATGGAGTTAAGTACCAGTGGAATATTGTCTTAAGATATTTCTCTTTCACACTAATAAACATTTCTGGAATATTCTTTAATATCCAGGAGTTTTTATGCTTTTGCCACATTTGCTGATGGTTTGCCCTTTTCTCCTTTTTGCTTCCAAAGGTTGGAGTCTGCAAGAGACCATGTTCTTCCCAGTGACTGTTACTTCCCACCACAGAAGACATGCTTGATCTGTGGGGATGAAGCTTCTGGGTGCCACTATGGAGCAATCACCTGCGGGAGCTGCAAAGTCTTTTTCAAGAGGGCAGCTGAAGGTAATTCATCTTTTTGTGTGTTTGTGATGTGTGTGATTGAATGCAAATCAGAAGATGGCTGTAGATGTAATTCCCAACGCACAAATATAGGATGGGGTACCCCTGGCTTCACAACAGGACATGTCAAAAGGGATCGAGGGGTCTTAGGACCACAAGAACAACATGAGTCAATGGTGTGATGCAGCAGCAAAAAAATCTATTGTTATTGTATGCTGTATTAACAGATATCAAGGGAAAATAATAGTTTTACTCTATTCTGCCTTGGTCAGACCCCACTGGGAGTCCTGGGTCCATTTCTCAGTGCCACAGGTTAAGAAGTATATTGGCAAGCTAGGACGTGTGCAGAGGAGGAGGGTGAAGAATATGACCAAAGGCCCGGAAACTAAGCCCTAAGAGGAATGGTCGAGGGAGTTAGGGATGTTTATCCTGGAGATGAAAAGATTGAGAGGTGACATGATAACCATCTTCAAATATCTGAAGGGCTGTAACATGGGAGATAGAGCAAGTTTGTTTTCTCCTGCTCTGAACCAATGGATTCAAATTCCAAGAAAGGAGATTTAAACTAAACATTAAGAAGAACTTTCTTAGGGTTAAAGCTGTTCAACAGTGAAAAAGACTCCCTCAGAAGGTGATGGACTCTCTTTCATTTGAGATTTTGAAACAGAGTCTAGATGGCCTTCTGTCAGGGATTCTTGAGCTGTAGTTAATGCATTTCAGGGGTTGCACTATACTGAGGCCCCTTCCAACTCTAGAACGGTGCTGAGATCCCGTTGCTCTGTCCCAGCTTCTGCTAACCTAGCAGTTTGAAAGCACAGTAAATAGGTACCACTGCAGCAGGAAGGTAAGTGGTGTTTCTGTGTGCTCTGGAACTTGTCATAGTGTCCTGTTGCTCCATGCTGACCACATGACCCAGAAAACTGTGTGTGGACAAATGCCAGCTCCCTCAGCCAGTGAGATGAGTGTCATACCACATAGTCGCCTTTGACTGGAGCAAGACGGCTTTGGTTGCCCTAACAGATTATCTCCATAGACAGCTGGATCAAGGCGGGTCGGGACTGCTGATTCTTTTAGATTTGTCAGCAGCCTTTGATATGGTCGATCACGAACTTTTGGACCACTGCCTTGCCGACGTGGGGATTCAGGGCACAGTCCTACAATGGCTGCACTCCTTTATCTCAGGTTGGGGACAGAGGGTGGCGCTAGGGAAGGAGTTGTCGCCGCGACACTCCTTGCTGTGTGGAGTCCCGCATGGCGCAATCCTTTCCCTGATGCTTTTCAATATCTTTATTGCCCAGATTGTCCAGAGTTTTGGGCTAGGTTGTCATCAATATGCTGATGACACCCAACTTTATCTGTTGATGGATGGCCACCCTGACTCGGCCCCAGACACACTGACCAGATGCTTGGAAGCTGTGGCTGGATGGCTGCATGGGAGGCGGTTGAAGTTAAATCCTTCGAAGACTCTGGCTGGGTCGGGACGACATGGGGTTGGGGGGCCAACTCCCATCTCTTGCCCTTGAAGCTGACCCAGTAATTCCAGCAGGTGCAGAATGCCACGGCGAGGCTCCTTACGGGGTCTTTGCTGCACGACCACATTCATCCAGTGCTTTCCAACTGCACTGGCTCCTGGTGGAGTACAGGGTCAGGTTTAAGGTGCTGGTTTTGACCTTTAAAGCCCTATGCGGCCTAGGACCCTGTACCTACAGGACAGCTTCTCCTGGTATGCCCCTGGAGGACCTTAAGGTCCACAAATAACAACACTTTGGAGGTCCCGAGCCACAAGGTGGTTAGATTGGTCTCAACTAGGGCCAGGGCCTTTTCAGTACTGGCCCCAACTTGGTGGAACGCTCTGTCACAAGAGACCAGGGCCCTGCGGGATTTGACATCTTTCCGCAGGGCCTGCAAGACAGAGCTGTTGCCTGGCCTTTGGTTTGGACTCAGTCTGACCCTTATGTTTCCCTCCCCTTATGGTTTTGATTTATGGGCTACTACTAAAATGAGGCTGCATTTTAAATTTTAAATTGTATTTTAACCCGTATTTTAATTAACTGTTTCTTCTTTCTTTTACGTTTTATTGTAATTTTATTGGTGTTAGCCGCCCTGAGCCCGGTTCTGGCCAGGGAGGGCGGGGTATAAATAAAAAAAAATTATTATTTTACCGCCAGGGTCCTTTACCTTTACCTTTTTACCTCTATGATTCTGTGATTTCATTGGGTTAAGCAGCCCAGATTACATTTAATTTCCTTATTTAAACTTTTTAGTAGACAGTAATCTTAGTGTTTGCCTGCTCAGGGTGAGGACTTCCCATATTGTCTTTAAAGAAAGTTTTCCTTTGATTCCACCCGCCCACTCCCAGAAAACGGCGCTGGGATAGGAAGGGTGGTGGCAATTTCATTATCTGCCAGATTTCCACCTCCAAATAGCTCCCCCTCCAAATCTGTTTTTTTTGTTTTTGTTTTTGTTTGTTTTTGGAGGGGGGCATAGCTTGTTAGAGAAATTAAATTATTGAAGGACAAATAGGTTGATAAGGGAAAGGAATGGAACTCTCCTTGTAGTGTGGTATGGGGGTTAGATTATCAGACTAGGACATGGGAGACCAGGGCTTAGATCCCCATATGGCCATGAGGCTCCCTGGGAGACAATGCCGCTCAGCCTGAACTACCTCACATTTTGGTAAAAATTAAATGTGGAGCAGACAGTCTCAGGTTCAATCCCTGACGGCATCTCCAGGTAGGGTTGGGAATCACCCCTGCCTGAAAGGAAAGCCTGGAGAGCTGCTGCCAGTCAGAGTAGGCAATACTGGGCTAGATGGACCAGTGGCGTGACTCAGGTGAACATAAATCGATTGCACTCTGAGCAGTCACCTCA
The DNA here is from genome assembly GCA_900245905.1 of Lacerta viridis. NCBI lineage: Eukaryota > Metazoa > Chordata > Lepidosauria > Squamata > Lacertidae > Lacerta > Lacerta viridis. The sequence goes on along the minus strand of OFHU01001130.1, from coordinate 52,132 downwards.
AAGACCAGGATGTGAAACTTGATGCTTCCCTGCACACCCCTCAGCTCCAGAGCTGGGCAGGTTTTCTGGAGGGGCTATGATTGGGGTTTTGGTGTGGATCCCTGGCATGGTGTTGTTGTTTCTTATTTAAAGGTGAAAGCAAGATGGCAAGTTTGTTCAGGCTGAAGGGCAAGAAAAGATTGTGGCTTTTAAATTCACGAAGATGGGAGGAATGGGCAGCAGTTCAGAGCCCATATATTTGGAAACATAAGCACTGCCATAAATCAGAGGCACCCGGCTGGGGTGTTCAGAGGGGACCCCACCCAATGCCCATCGCATTATTTTCTCCTAACGTGAACATCTACTAAGTGCACTGTCTGCTGGCAGTAATAAGTCATCTGCCACGTTTTTATGATATTACTTAGCAAAGAGGCACATCTTGGTCCGCCAGCCAAAGCACTCGCATTTGAAGATTTGACTGTGCTGTTCCGTCTGATATGTTTCTCAGTCATCACATGGAGGACTTCTGCGCACTCATTTTTCATGCTGCATGCAGTGGCTTTGCACAGCATTTGTGATCATAGGATTGTAGACAGCGCCACAAATCCAACTCAATGGTGTAACATTGGAAAGTGTTTATCACTTCTCCTACCTGGGCAGTTATCTTTCCACAAGGGCTGACATTGATGCTGAAATCCAGCATCACCTGAGCTCTGTGAGTGCAGCTTTCTCCCAATTGAAGTGCAGAGTGTTTGAGGACCAGGACATTTGCAGGGAAACCAAAATGCTTGTTTACAAAGCTATTGTACTACCAACCTTACTGTATGCTTGTGAAACATGGACCACTTATAAATGCCATCTCCAACTCCTCAAAAGATTCCATCAACGTGTCTCTGAAAAAAATTACACATCACTTAGGGAAACAGGTGAACTAATGGAAGAAGCAAAGATCACCAGTGTCAAAGCAATGATTCTTCAACATCAACTTCGTTGGACTGGTCATGTTGTTCGGATGCCTGATTATCATCTTCCAAAGCAACTACTCTATTCCGAACTTAAAAATGGAAAGCAATGCTGTGGTCAACAAAAGAGGTTTAAAGACTCTCTCAAGGCAAATCTAAAAAAATGTAGTATAAACACCAACAATTGGGAAACACTGGCCTGCGAGTGCTCCAATTGGAGAACAGCCTTTACCAAAGGTGTCATGGACTTTGAAGACGCTTGAACTCAGGACAAAAGGGAGAAACGTGCTAAGAGGAAGGCACATTTGGCAAACCCTCACCATGACCAACTCCTGCCCGGAAACCTATGTCCCCACTGTGGAAGACATGTGGATCCAGAATTGACCTCCACAGTCACTTATGGACTCACTGTTAAGACCGTGTTCATAGAAGAGTGATTGCTGAAGAAGAAGAAGAAGAAGAAGAAGAAAAAGAAGAAGAAGAAGAAGAAGACTTGGAAGGGATCCCAGGGGTTATCTAGTCAAATCCCCTTCAATGCAGGAATCCCATCTGAATAATCCCTGACAAGTGGCCATTCAACTTCTGCTTAAAAACCTTCAAGGAGAAAGAGGCCACCATCTTGTGAGGGAGCCTGTTTCACTGTCATAGAAACATAGAATTGTAGAATTAGAAGGGACCCCAAGGGTCATCTAGTTTAACTGCATGCAATGCTGGAATCTCAGCTAAAGCTTTCATGACAGATGGCCACCCAGTCCTTGCTTAAAAACTTTCAATGAATGCTCTTACCATCGTAAAGTTCCTCCTAATGTTTAGTTGGAATCTCCTTTCTTGCTATCATTTTCTCTAAACTAAGATTTCCCCAATGCTGCAAGTGAAGGCACTCCATCACCTTCATCATTTTAGCTCCCCTTTTCTGAATGCAATTAAGGCCTATTTGCACCTTATGTTTAAAGCACTATTATACCATTTTAACATACATGGCTTCTCCCAAAGAATCCTGGGAACTGTCATTTGTTAAGGACATTGTGAGTTGTTAAAAAGGTAAAGGAACCCCTGATCATTAGGTCCAGTCACGTATGACTCTGGGGTTGTGGCGCTCATTTCGCTTTACTGGCTGAGGGAGCCGGCATACAGCTTCCGGGTCATGTGGCCAGCATGACTAAGCCACTTCTGGCGAACCAGAGCAGTGCATGGAAACGCCATTTATCTTCCCACTGGGGCAGTATCTATTTATCTACTTGCACTTGATGTCCTTTCGAACTAGTTTGGCAGAAGCAAGGACCGAGCAACGGGAGCTCACCCCGTTGGTAAAGGTAAAGGCAAATGGACCCCTGACCATTAGGTCCAGTCGTGTCCGACTCTGGGGTTGCGGCGCTCATCTCGTGTTACTGGCCGAGGGAGCGGCGTACAGCTTCCGGGTCATGTGGCCAGCATGACAAAGCCGCTTCTGGAAACCAGAGCAGCGCACGGAAACGCCGTTTACCTTCCCCTGGAGCAGTACCTATTTATCTACTTGCACTTTGACGTGCTTTTGAACTGCTAGGTGGGCAGGAGCTGGGACCGAGCAACGGGAGCTCACTCCATTGCGGGGATTTGAACCATCGACCTTCTGATCAGCAAGCCCTAGGCTCTGTTGTTAGGAGACCCCTAATCCCTTCACATAGCTACAGTTCCCAAAGTATTGGTATTAGTCCTATACCCATAGATCTCAGGGCTGTTCACAACAAAAAAAATCACAATATAAAAACAGAAAATACATAACACAAACAACCCAATAATCCCCACTTCCACAACACATTTTAAAAGGGCATTGGGTGTCAATCAGCCAAAGGCCTGGTTGGAGAAGGTTTTCACTTGGCACCTAAAGATATATAATGAACAGAGCCGTCTCATCCATTTACTCTGGTGGCGCGGCGCACCAGGGCGCAATGGCCTGGAGGGCGCCTCCGCCCTCCAGCCCCGCTGGCAGCGCCTGCCGGCAGCGCCCTCTGACTGCCCAGCAGAGCACAGGAGCGCGAGCCGGCCGCCCGCCCGATGGAGCGCGAGCTGGCCAGCCGCCGCCGCCTCCGGCTGCGCGCGGAGCGAGCTGGCCGGCCGCGCCGCGCCATCCGGCTGCGCGCGGGAGCGCAAGCTGGCGGCGTGCCGCGCCATCCGGCTGCGCGCGGGAGCGCAAGCTGGTCGGCCGCGCCATCCGCCTGTGCACGGGAGCGCGAGCTGGCTGGCTGCGCGCGGGAGCGCAAGCTGGCCGGCTTTGCCGCGCCATCCGGCTGCGCGTGGGATTGCGAGCTGGCCGGCTGTGCCGCGCCATCCGGCTGCGCGTGGGATTGCGAGCCTGCCGCCCTCGCCTCCCGTCCCGGAAGCGCTGGAAGGGCGCGCAGAGCCCCCCGCCGCTCCAGCGCCACGCCCCTCATCCCCCGCTCGCCACCCCCCTCCCAAGGGGCGGCAAGCGCGGGAGGGAGGCGGCGGAGAGGCGGCATGGCGGGGGGCGCCGGAGGGATAGCCGCGCCAGGGCGGCAGATCCCCTTAAGACGGCTCTGATAATGAACACACCCTGGGGAGAGAATTCCACAAACGGAACCACTGCAAAAAAAGGCCTGTTCTCGTGTTGCCACCCTCCAGACCTCAGGTGGAGGAGGCACATGCAGAAGGGCCTCAGATGATCTCAGGGTCTGCGTAGGTTCATATGGAGAAAGGCAGTCCTTGAGGTATTGCAGTCCGAAGCCGTTTAAGGCTTTATAGGTCAAAACCAGAGTAGTTTAACAACCTAGGCAGCTCAGAACTGTATCTCTGTGAGGGGAATAGAGGCCTCTTAACAACTGTCAGTGCCCTTAACCAACTACAGTTCTCAGGAGTATTTGAGGGGAGAAGCCATGACTGTTTAAACTGGCACAATACTGCCTTAAATGTATGGTGCAGATATGGGCTGAGTTGTGCATTGGCACATAATACCTACCTATTGTGGCACATGGAATCCAGAGCGGCCTTGGCACTAGGATCCTTCATGCCCACATGCTTTATTTCAGGTCAATCTTAGCAAGGGATATTTTCTTTCTTTGGCATCTTTGGATGAAATTTAGAGCTTGCCAGCTTGGCTCTTGAAGCACTTCTCAATCTCGTCTTCACCAAGGGGTAAAGCACACATCCTGTCAGAGAGCCCCCAAATGTTCTCTGTTTGCCAAACAGCCATCCAATTTGCACAGCTGGATTGGACTTGTCAGACTCAAAAGTGGAACAGCAGCAACAGATATTTGTAATTGGGTTTGGAGGGACATTGGCAGAGATGTCACACAGAGGGATTCCAGAAGTGAGATATCAAAGGGCAAAGAGGGTCAGGCCATGAAGAATCTGCAGGAGTAAAGAAGAGGAGGATTCAAAGAGAGGGACTCTTTTACACTTTGGAATGCCTGGGCAACACAGGGCCTGTTAGCAAAGGGCAAGTTTGCAAGGCGTGTTTTGTTTTTTTAAATTAAATTAAAAACTCCATCCTGGGCTCTTTCCTCCCCTTCCCCCTCCACCCTGGCATTTCCATTGTTGCATTGCACACCATGTGCATGGAATGCACCTCTCACAAACCCTGGAGGTGTTTGTGAATGTATGCAGGTCATAATGATAAAAATATTCTGCAAGTATGTCGGTGTTGTTTGCAGACTCGCTTCTGTCTTTCCCTTGCAAGAATGAGACTGGAAGACCTTTGGGACAGTCTATTTTCAGCACCTAGTGGTGGCTCCTCTATATTTAGTGGCTGAGGGACATAACATTAATCTTTTTGGATGCTGGCCTTGGATTCTCCTCCATTTTGCTCTGCAAGGCCAAATGGAGATATTCTGCAGGCCCTGAAGCTTATTTTTCACCTTCCTCATACAAAGCAATAGCAATTTAGGTAACTTTTATTGAATCACTGCATATTTTTTTTGTTGTTGTTGCTGTTGTTAGAATTATTTTATTTCACAAAATTTATACGTACACCATTCAGTTGTTTAAAAAGAACACCTCAAAGTGGTTTACAAAAGATCAGTAATCACTGGAAACAACTCTTTAAAACATTCAAAAAATAAAATCAGTAAACTAAAAATAGCTTAAAACATGGGTAGGCAAACTAAGGCCCTGGGGCCGGATGAGGCCCAATCGCCTTCTCAATGCAGCCCGCAGACGGTCCGGGAATCAGCATGTTTTTACTTGAGTAGAATGTGTCCTTTTATTGAAATGCATCTTTGGATTATTTGTGAGACACAGGAATTCGTTCACCACCTCTATATATATATATATATATATATATATATATATATATATATATATATATATATATAAAGTTTATTCAGGAATGGTGGTTTGCACAGCCTACTAAGGAAGATAACACAGTAAAATTCAAAAACACAGTAAAATTCAAAATTGTAACAATTAATTGCACAAAATCAAATTTGTTTTGTTTGATTAATTCAGCAAAATGGATGAGCTTGATCCAGTGATACCTGCTTTTCAATGTCTGATAGTCATTAACCCCTCCAACCCTTCAACCCCCTTGCCTCTTAGTGCCCCGCTGGAGGGGGGGTGCTACCAACCACTTTGGGAAACACTGGTCTAGAATGGTTGAAATAGTCCTGGTATGGGGCACTTGTGTAAGGTTCCAGCCCTAGGACAGGATCCCAGGCCCAGTTCTCACTGCAGATGGAAGAGCAGTCATTTTTGATCTTGCATTGGTTCATGTCCCCTGTCTAGGCATTGTGCAACTGATGTGCATGGTTAGTCTCTCCTCTGATACAACTTGCTCAGTATCCTAAGAACATAATAAGAGACCAGCTGCTGGATTACGCAGTGGCCCATCTAGTTGAGCAGTCTTTTCTCAAAGTAGCCAACCAGGTGCTTGTGGGAAGGTGGCAAGCAGGACCTGAGCACAACAACACTTGTGATTCCCAGCAACTGGTTGATCACCCTTCTGAACAGCCCAATCAAGGAACCTCCTGTTGAGCAAATTCTGTGTATTTCATTAGTTTGTGGTTTAGGGCTCATTCACACATCCTTTGGTGTTGTGTTTCTAGGCATAGGTCAAGGCTTTCCAGGTTCGTATCCAAGCATTATTTTTTTTGTTTTTTGCCATGGTCACAGCATATTTTCTGGGAAAACCTGCATTGAGCAAATGGCAATTGAGTTTTACTAGGGAAAGCGTGGAGCAAAGTTATGTGTAGATGACCCCTTCTTTTATTGGCTTCAGTTAGAGATTGTACTGTAAGAACATAAGAAGAGCCTGCTGGATCAGGCCAGTGGCCCACATAGTCCAACATCCTCTTCTCACTGTGGCCAAAATGATTCTCATGGGAAACTTGCCAGCATGATCTGATCCTTCTTCCCTCCCATGGATTCCAGCAACCAGTATCCATTACTGCTTCCAACTGTATAGGCAGAGCACAGCAATCATGTCTAGTAGCCATCAATAGCCCTCTCCTCAGTTAATTTGTCTAATCCTCTTTTAAAACCATCTAGGTCGGTGGCCATTGCTGCCTCCTGAGAGAAACAGTTCCATATTTGGCAGTGTGGATTTATTTTATCTGCCCTGAATCTTGCAACATTTAGCTTCATTGGATGTTTGCAAGTTCTAGCATTATGAGAAAGGGAGACAAACAGCTGGTTGCCAGTTCATTTCCAGACCTAATTCCTGCCTCCTGTGGGAGCGAGTTCCATGGTTTTTGCTGCGTCAAGAAATACTTTCTTTTATCCATCCTGTCCTGTTGTGCTGTATGTGGGGCTACCCTTGAAGACAGCTCAGATGAAACATTAGTCCATGTTCTCCTATACTGACATTTTAACGGGGGCCTTAGATCCCCTTTTATCACCCATGTACTATTTCTACGCTAGGGGAACTTGGATGAGTTTTATCTCAGTTTTACACCTATTTTACTGTCTGATTTAAAACTTATGATCACAGAAAATATAGCCAGGTTCCTTGCTGTAGCTATCAAAACTCATGTCATAATTATAAAAGGGAAGGCAAGTTTCTAGTCAAAACCATCTGTCTTATTATCTATTCCTGATCGTTAAGTGGTTTTGTGATACAGTGTTCATTTCAAAAGGTGCCATATATGTAGATGTAGATTGTCTGGATCCTACTCGCTTCCCTCTTTTTTGATGTTTATAGTCAGAAGACAAAATTAACTTTTGTAAGAACTTGATATTTTTGTGTGGCAACACCTATACTCTAGAACTCCCCACCTCTTTATATTAGGCTGGTGCCTTTACTGCACTCCTTTTGCTGCCTGCTCAAAACATTTTATTTTAAACAAGCCTGTCCAGATATTTAGAAAGTTTTCATCCGTTTTTTCTCTATTTTTATTTTAACTTGTTTAAAGTCTTAAATTATTGTTGTTAATTGTTCTTATTGATAATTTCATTCTTTAATTTTTTTGTAAACCACTTTGGGGGCTTTATTTACAATCAACAAGGGTATAAATTTTATGTAATAAAATAAATAAACTGAACTGGTCTGGTCTGGAAGGTGGACTATCTGTAAGTGCAAAGTTCAGCAGCCAGTCCCTAAGTGGTTCAGCCAGCCAGTATTATATTACCACCAATTCAATGGGATTTTCACCTGCTCCTGGTATGCTTCTGATCCTAATGCAAAATGTTACTGCTGATCTTTAAAGTCCCACATGTCTCAGTATCCAGGTACCTAAGGAGCACCTCCAATGTTGTATTGCTGAAGATCTGAAGGAGAGGCCCATCTTAGGAGACATTCACACCATAGATGTGAAGGGCTATGATGTCACGTTAAACAGTCACAGCTTTCCCCAAAGTATTATGGGAGCTGTAGTTTGTTAAGGAAGCTGAGGGTTAAGAACGTAGGAATAGCTAGCTGGGTCAGACCAATGGCTCATCTAGTCTACCATCCTCTTCTCACAAAGGCCAACCAGATACCTGTTTTGGTAAACCCACAAGCAGGCCCTGAGCACAAGAGCAATCTGCCGCACAGTGGTTTCTAGCAACTGGTATTCAGAAGCAATGCTACCTCCAACTATGAAGGCAGAGCATAGCCATCGTGGCTAATACCCATCAATAGCCTTCTCTTCCAGGAATTTGTCCAGTCCTCTTTTAAAGCCATCCAGGTTGGTGACCACCACAGTACGCTGCATTAAGAAGCCCTTTCTTTTATCTGTACTGAATATTCCCACATCCATTGGATGTCCACAAGTTTCATGTTATGAGAGAGGGAGAAAAACTTCTCTCTCCCCACTTTCTCCATGCCATGCATAATTTTATTAACTTCCATAATGTCACCTGTTACTTGCCTTTTCTCTAAACTAAAAAGACCCAAATGCTGCAGCCTTTCCTCATGGGGAATCGCTCCACCCCCTTTATCATTTGGGCTGCCATTTTCCAAACACTTTCCAACTCTGCAATATCCATTTTGAAGTGAGGCAACCAGAACTGCCTACACAGTGTTTCAAATGTGGCCACACCCTAGATTTGTATTATGGTACTTTCAGCTTCAAACCAGGAGGCTGTTTGAGAATACAGATGCATGTGAGGACTAGAAGGAGGGAGCTGGAGGTAACTTGGGCAAAGGATTTGATCATACAAGAGGCAAAGGTGTGGTTGCATTACACAAGCCCCAAGGCTTTTGCAGTAATCGTGGTAGAGATGCCCATTCTTTAATAACAATGAATTGACAAAGAGGGGAATAATTATAGTTATGCCTTGATGTGGTCATAACGTGAGTTTGTTTGAAGTTTCTGAATGCTGTTTCTATGCACCAGAGACTTTCCTCAGATCCTGAAATCTGCAGCTAGTTGGCAGTTTCAAAACACTTTAATAAGTTACTATAGAAGCTTGAAAATCATCACAACATGAGAGCAGTGTCAAATATTATGATGACGTGGAAGAAAGAGCAGTAGGTGACATGCCCTCCTTTATATATATTTATTGCATTTGTATCCCACTTTTACTCCAAGGAGCTCAAGGTGGCATACATGGTTCTCTTCCCTCCTCATTTAAGCCCCACAAAATCCCTGTGAGGTAAGTAAGGCTGAGAATCTGTGACTGGCCCCAAGGTACTCAGTAAGCTTCATGGTCTAGTGGGGATTTGAGCCCTGGTTTCTCAGGTTAGAGCCCAACACTCTAAGCCAGAGCTTTCCAAACTTTTCATGTTGGTGACACACTTTTTAGACATGCATCATTTTGCAACACAGTAATTCAGTTTTACTAGCAAACCAGAGGTTAAACTAACCCCTTTCCAGCCCCAGGAGGAGCGCAAGGAGCATTCGCACAACACACCTATACACTGCAGCTGACACACTAATGTGTCACAACACACAGTTTGGAAAGCTCTGCTCTAACTACTACATCATGACTGGCTCTCCTGAACTGAATTTGGCTCTTGTTGACTGTTCTTAAAATTAATTAAGTCCTTAGCAAGACTCCACATTCTTTTTTAAAAACTGTATAAAATATAAAAGTAGAATTCGCATCCTGAAATTTTGCCCAATTTTGAGTCTGACTGCATTGTTTTAAAGTTCAAGCAAAGCTGGATCCTGGCTCTCACTGCTTCATGCAACTCTGGTTTCCCACTTTCTAATCAGATTCTGTGCCAAAATGCATCTTGGGACAAAAATCTAATTTATAGCCCGCCCTCCTTCCCCTCTTTCTTTGTGTTTCAAATATATGGAAATTCCAAACCATGACATTCATTTTTGCAACTCCCAAAGCTTTCTGACGGCTTTGCAGTCAACTTACCCAAGATAGGAAAAATCAGGGGAATTCAAATATTAAGGAGCGAGGGAAACTGGAAACAAATTATTTGTGTTGGCAGCTAGCTGTTAACCTGGCCTTGGTTCTGCTCCGACAACTCAGTAGTCTTTGGCAAACTGGTATGTAGAGCAAAGGGAGGATTTGTTCACTGCAGAGCAACATGAAAAGGTTGCCTGAGCTCACGCAGAGAGCCATGTGAGCAAGATGACTGTGGAAGTGGGGCTTGTGCTGGAGGTTGAGCATAAAAAGAGCCCTGCTGATCAGGCCCGGGGGCCCACCTAGCCCAGCACCCTGTCCTTGAAGTGGTCAAACCAGATGCCTGTGGGAAACCAGGGAACAGACTCCGAGTGCAAGATCCCTCCTGCAGTTTGCAGCAGTTGGTATTCAGAAGTCTTGCTGCCTATGACTGTGGGGAACAGAGCAGAGCCATGATGGCCAGCAACCACTGATAGCCCTCTCCTCCTCCATTAATTTGTCTAATCCTCTTTTAAAGCCATCTAAGTTGGTGACCATCCCTGCCTTCTGCAGGAGGAAGTTCCACAGTTTAACTAAGTGCTGGATGAAGAGGCAACTTGGAACCTGCAGAGCTGCCCACAGCCCACCAACCGTAAACTGTCCTGTTAGTAGCTTGCCAATGACACTGCCCCATTCCATGCAAGGAGGCTGTTTATTGAAACCCTGCTGGGGAGATGGTTCTGCTTCATGGATTAAACAAGCTCTGCAGGAGTGGAGCTGAAAACAGGGCTCCCCTTTCCTTTCCTTTTTAATACCTTTTGCGGAGTTCTGGAAAAAAAAGTAAATTAATGCAGAATAAGTCAAGTGACTTTACTTTTCACAATTTATTCGGATGAGAATAACCTGGGCCAGACACTTTCCTAGCTATTATTAACTGTGAGAAAGAACCTTACAGAATCCAGAACAAGATTTTTTTGTTGTTGTTGTTGTTTTGCTGCAGCACCTTCAACCAGGAGTGGGGGGTGGGGAGGCAGTGTGGGTGGGGGATGCTAGGGATCATTAGGAAAGGAATTGAAAATAAAACTGCCAATATCATAATGTCATTATATAACTCTGGTGCAACCACATTTGGAGTACTGCTGACTGTTTTGTTCCCCTCACCCCGAAAAGGGTATTGCAGTGTTGGAATAGGGCAAGGTTCACAACAGGGCAACCAAAATGATAAAGGGGGTGGAGCAACTCTCCTATGAAGAAAGTTTGGTGTGCTTGGGACTTTAAAAAGGAGAAGAGGAGGTGACATGATAGACATTTATAAATATTATGCAGGGCATGGAGAAAGTGGATAGAGGACCCTTTTTCTCCCTCTCTCATAACACTAGAATGTGTGGGAATCCAGTGAAGCTGAATGTTTGGTGATTCAGGATACATAAAAGACTTCTTCACACAACACTATAGAACTTGCTCCTGCAGGAGGCAATGATGGCCAAAAAATTGGATGGCTTTTAAAGAGCGTTGCACAAATTAATGAAGAAGGAGAAGTTTATCCATGGCTACTAGCAAGGATGGTTGTGCTACGCCCTCTACAGTTTGAGGCAGCAATGCTTCTGAATGCCAGCTGCTGGAAACCATAGAAGAGGCGAGTGTTGCTCTTGTGTTTGAATCCTGCTTGCAGGTTTCCCTCAGGCATCTGTTTAGGCAATGTGGGAGGAGGATACTGGACTAGATGGGCCACTGACCTAGTCCAGCAGGCTCTTATTAGGTTCTTAAAGGCAGCAGCCTGCCTGAATTCCCCAAAAGGCTGAACTGGGCAGGGTTGGGAAGAAATAACAGGAGGCAAACGGCAGCCCACATGGCTTTTTGGTGGTGAACATTGTAGCCGGGCTGAGGAATCTGTCTGAACAAGCTGGAGCCAGCCTGTATTCAGCCTGGCCCTATGTGTCTCGTGGAACGTCTATAAATTAAAGGAGAGCTGCCTTGCAAGCATGGAAGGGAGAGATTTATGTGCTTTTTAAGATTCCTCCAGTGGAATGAACCACTCTGGATGGGGAGCTGTCTGCCTTTTCTGGGAATGCCAAACCCACTTCTCACATAGAGCTTGACAGCCGGGGGCGCAAACCCACAAGAACAGATGGATGCAAAGAGCTCGGCCCTCCAGAATTGTAGGGTTTTACTTATTTTACTGAATTCATATCCCACCTTTTTCTCCAGTGAGCTCAAGGTGGCATACATGGTTCTCTCCCCATCCCCATTTAATCCCCAAGGACTACATCAATCCTGTGATGTAGATTAGTCTGAGAGACAATGGCTGGCCCCCAAGGTCACACCCTGTGAGCTTTATGGCCGAGTAGAGAATCAAACCCTGGTCTCTTCCAGATCCTAATTGAGTTGGATGAGGTACCCTAGGCTGAGCAGAACAAATTGACAGTGTATTTGATGTTTTTAAGCAGAGTTGGGCCACCTGTCAGAAATTCTTTAGCTGTGATTCCTGCATTGCAGGGGTTTGGACTAGATGGCCCTTGGAGTTCCTTTCCAACTCTGCAGTTTTGTGATTCTATGATGGTGGTGGTGATTTCAGGAAGCAAACATTTTGGCCATATATGTAGGGAGTGAGGGGAAATATTGTGAAAATTACCATTTGCAGTAGCTTAGCTTTGCTTTTCAGTTTTGCAAAGTTGTTTTCACTGGTGCAGCAGTGGCAACAGATGTCCTTTCAGTGGCTACCTACTGGCTGCTGCCCATCTCCTGTCCCCAACATTCCTGTCTCCCACAGTGTGTGAGGTGTAGGATTGTTCCAAGACTTCTTGGGATAGCAAGTGTGGGGTCGGGTTGGGGAGGGGGCACCTGGTATGCCGGCGGGCTCGTGGGGGCGCCCCTGGGGGCCCGGTGCCCTGGCGCGCCGCGCCACCCAGCTCCTATGACGAGACGGCCCTGGATAGAGACCATACCACCACAAGTGATGCATTTTTAGACTTTTATGCCATGCTGGATAACAGAATCATAGAATTGGAAGCAACAAAAGAAGTCATCTAGTTCAACTAGCTGCATTGCAATCTCCCAAATAGATGGTGCATCGATCTGGTTTTGTACATTGGGGTGGACATATTCTCTTCTCCATCATTTATAATATTGCAGGTGGGATGTCCCATTTTAAAAAATAAGGAAGCGGAGGGGCCGTCAGACCACGTTGCTGTCAACCTTGCTCTTCCTTGCTAAATTCCCCCTCTCCATTGAACTCTGAAATCCCCCTGATGCAAACCTTTCATGTACATTTCTTATGCATAAATTGTTTGATACATGGAAGTGTGTAAAACTGGGGTGCAGATGTAATTGAGAAGAAATCTCTGTTTGTGAAAACTGAAAAATATGGAAGTGTTTGCAAAAAATAATTAGTTTATATATGCACCTGCATGCAAACAGGACCACAGTTTTCCTAACTCGGTAAAATGCAAATGTTAACATGAATACCCATTCATCTCAGCTCAAAATGGATATTGTAGTTGGAAAAAAATTCTTCAAAGGGCACCCAAAGTGATCAGGGTATAGAGCGACTCCCCGATGAAGAAAGGTTGCAGAGTTTGGGTCTTTTCAGTTTAGAGAAAGGGAAAATAATAGACATTTCTAAAATGATGCATGGGCTGGAGAAAGTGGATAGAGAAAAGTTTTTGCTTCCTCTTTCATAACAGTAGAACTCATGAACATCCAATGAACTTGAATGTTGGAAGATTCAGGACAGCTACAAGAAAGACTTCACACAGCACATAGTTAAACTTTGCAACTCACTCCCACAGGAGGCAAGGCTAGCCACCAACCTACGGTAGATGGCTTTAAAAGAGGATTAGAGAAATGCATGCAGGAAGAGAAGGCTATTGAGAGCTACTAGCCTGGATGCTCAGTGGAAGGACAGATCCTGAAGTTGAGGCTCCAGTATTTTGGCCACTTCATGAAAAGAGAAGAGTCCCTAGAAAAGACCCTGATGTTGGGAAAGATGGAGGGCACAAGGAGAAGGGGACGACAGAGGATGAGATGGTTGGACAGTGTTCTCGAAGCGACTAGCATGAGTTTGGCCAAACTGTGGGAGGCAGTGGAGGATGGCAGGGGCGTTCCTAGCCCCTTGGCTGCCCGGGGCGGGAAGCCAAGGGGCACCCCTGGGGGGCGGGGCATCGCGGCGCGTGCGTCATGACGCACGCACGGCGACGGCCCGGCATCCCCGTGGGCGGGGCATCGCTGCGTGTGCGTCATGACGCACGCGCGCAGCGACGCCCCCGCCCCTGGGGTATGCCGGGCGGGGGCTTGGGGGCATCGGCGGGCTACAAAGAGCCCCGAAGCCGCAGCCATAGCGCAAAGGGCTGCCAGGCTGCGGCTTCGGGGCTCTTTCCAGCCCACCGAGGCTCCGGAAAGCGGCGGCCCGGCATCCCCGGGGGCGGGGCATCGCTGCGTGTGCGTCATGACGCACGCGCAGCGACGCCCCCGCCCCTGGGGTATGCCGGGCGGGGGCTTGGGGGCATCGGCGGGCTACAAAGAGCCCCGAAGCCGCAGCCATAGCGCAAAGGGCTGCCAGGCTGCGGCTTCGGGGCTCTTTCCAGCCCACCGAGGCTCCGGAAAGCGGCGGCCCGGCATCCCCGGGGGCGGGGCATCGCTGCGTGTGCGTCATGACGCACGCGCGCGCAGCGACGCCCCCGCCCCTGGGGTATGCCGGGCCGCCACTTCGGGAGCCTCGTCCGTGCAGCGCTGCTGCTCCCGGGGTGACGGAGGGAGCGGCGGCGCATGGGAGTGGTGGGACGCGCCGCCGCTCCCTCCGTCACCCCGGGAGCAGCAGCACCGCACACACCCGCCTAGGGGCGGCACGAGGGGCGGCCCGCCCCCACCCTACGACGCCCCTGAGGGTGCCTGGCGTGCTCTGGTCCATGGGGTCACGAAGAGTCGGACACGATTGAACAAATGAACAACAACAAAGCCGGGATGGCTGTGATCTGCCTCCACAGATGGAGATAATAATGCTGCTGAGTTTCCCATAAGGGCATCTGTTTCACAACTTGGAGAAGATGATGCTGAACTAGATGGGCCATTGGTCTGAACCAACAGGACTCTTCTTACATACTTTTGTGCTTTTGTAAGGCACCAGTTTTAACTTTGAAAGGCCTGGACTTGGAAGTGCCCATTGCGAGCTGGACCTAGAAATTCTTGGGCATGGAGGAACTTTGTAAAACACTTAGCAATTCTTGCAATAGATAAATATTGTACACCAATTGGCCATCCACAGATGTCTTCTTCATCATCTTTTGTGGGGCTGTCAGCTTGCTGCAGCTCAAAAGATTGTGTGGGCTCCCCTTTGGGGCTGTCCTTTTTCACAGCACAGGTCCAGTCTCACCATGCCTGACAGCACTGCTTGCCAGCCCCTGGATCAGTTACTCTTGCCTGCTGAAGTATTTAAAAGCCTTTCTGAACAAACAAATATATGGCTATTGCATCTGCAGAAAAAGGAAGGTTAATCCTTTTCCTACTCACTTGACTTCTGTTCCTTTTAAATCACTGTTCTTTGAACTTTAAGGTGCTACAGAGATAAAGAAGGAGTGCTCTTTTGTGGGTGAAGTAAAACTAGTGTTATTCTAGAAAAAGAGGTGCCAGAAATTACCATGAACACCTCCCTTGTTCTCTTATAATGACCATGCTAATCTTCTCTGTATCATTCCAATTTTAGTATACGTGCTGTCGAAGTGAGCACTGTTCTCTTATAATGGCAATGGCATCTACCTGAGAGGGGCCGGAAGTCCTCCCAAATGTGTTATTTCTTTTTCAAACCATCCCAATCATTAATGGAACAAATTGCTTCTAGGAATGGCATAGGTTTCTGGCAAGGTATATTTGGCAAGGCAAGAAACCTAGAATAAAATTCAAATTATCAACGGACCTAAAAGAAAGGGGCGGATTTGCATTATCGGACTTTAGGTTATACTTCAAAGCAGCCTGTTTTGTATGGTTAAAGGATTGGATGCTTCTAAAGAATACCAGCTTACTTGATATAGAAGGATGGGACAATGTAGTGGGATGGCATGGTTATTTGGGCTATGAAAAAATGAAAATACATAAGGGATTCCAAAATCATATTGTGAGGAAAGCAATATTTGAGGTATGGAGGAGAAATTAAAAAATTGTTAGAGCCAAAAAAAAAAAAAAACCCATGGTGGATTTCACCATTGGAGGCAAAAACATGGATAGCAACTGGTGGACCTATAAAAATATATTGGAAGAACGCGATAATCAATTAAGATTAAAGAATTATGACACTCTAAAACAAATTGGCATAAGCTGGATGCAACATTATCAATTTAACGGAATTTTTGAACAAGACAAAAGAAAAAACTGGTTTGACAAAATAATCTCTGAACTAGACAAAGAACTCTCAGATAACAAAAAAAACCCTGTCTAAAATGTACAAATTATTATTAAATTGGCATCTTAAAGACGAGGAAGTCAAAGATGTAATGGTAAAGTGGGCGCAAGATCTGGGATATAATATAGAGCTAGAAAAATGGGGAAACCTCTGGAAAAACGATACCAGATTCACAGCCTGTTATACGATTAAAGAAAATTTCCTTTAAAATGATGTACTCGGTGGTATATAACTCCAGCAAAATTGGTCAGAATGAATAAAAAGATTAGTAACAAATGCTGGAAATGTAACCAAAAAGAGGGGAGTCTTTTACACATGTGGTGGATTTGTCCCAGAATTAAAAAATTATGGGATGTGATATATGAAGAATTTTTTTTAAAAAAAAAGATTAGACATACATATTTTTTAAAACCTGAATTATTTTTATTAGGAATTTTCACAACGGACATCCCAAAGGAAAATAAAAGAGTCTTTCTGTACACAATCACGGTTGCAGGGATCGTGATAGCGAAACATTGGAAATATAATACAATCCCAACAAAAGAAGAATGGCTCTCAAAACTATGTGAATAGCCCAAAGAAATCACTCAAAAGAAAGATTTACAAATTACATGGGAAAAGAAGGCTTCCAGAACATCACTTGTCTTAGCGTAGATTAAATCCCACTGGCAATCAGACTGTTTCTCCACGACTTACCATCTAAATACAGTTATCGGGGTGGGGTGGGGTGGGGAATGATTTACTAAGTACGTTCATGGATAGCGGGAAGTCATGATTCGCATTAAGGAGCCAAGCCAAAGCTGTGTAAAGAAGGCTTGTACTCCCTGTGTAGAAGTTAATTTGAAATATTTGTTGTTTGAAGTTAGTTATCTATTTTTTGTTTTTATTCTTTTTCTGTTTTCTTTCTTTTTCTTTTCATTTTATTTATGTATAATGGATGTATCTACGTGTTTGCAATAAAGAAATTTAAAGGGGGGGCGGAACTGAGTTCCTGCGAATTCTGGCAGAAAAAAGCCCTGAGTAAAACTGTTGGCAGGTTGCAGCCAGGGCCGTCTTAAGTATATGAGGCGCCCTGGCGCGGCCGGCGAACTGGCAGTTGGAGGGCGCGGTGCAGCCAGCCAACTCGCGCTCCTGCGCTCCGCCTGGCAGTCGGAGGGTGTGGCGCGGCTGGCCAGCTTGCGCTCCGCCAGGCAGCTGGAGGGCGTGGCCGGCCAACTCGCGCTCCGACGCGCAGCCGAAGAGCGCGGCTGGCCAACTCGTGCTCCCGTGCTCCGCCAGGCAGCCGGAGGGCGTGGCGCGGCCGGCTAACTCATACTCCCGCACTCCGCCGGGCAGCTGGAGGGTGCTGCTGGCGGGCGCTGCCGGCGGGACTGGAGGGCGGAGGTGCCCTCAAGGCCATTGTGCCCTGGCGCATTGCGCCAGTAGGCTCAATGGTTAAAACGGCCCTGGTTGCAGTGCCTGTTGTGGCTGCATAGACCAATGCAGAAGAGAGCTTTTTTGTTGCAGCTGGGGCAAATGAACAGCTCCAGTTGTGCTGCTGCATATGCACATTTCTGACAGGAATGAGGCCTCATCTGCATATAAGACCTGTGCTCAAAGATCTGCACTGGTCACCCATTTGCTACAAGCCAAGTTCAAGATGTTACTATTAGTATACAAACCCCTTAACAACTAGATATCAGTTTACCAACAAGATCACCATATAAACCCACTTGATTTTATTGATCAGCAGAGTTGCTGCAGGTGCCACATAATCTTTGTTAGAAATATTTTAGTGTGGCAGCACCTACACTTTGGAACTCCATCACTGTGCTTTTTTGGCACCTGCTAAAAACGTATTTTCTTTAGACAATCCAGTCCAGATGCTTAGGAAGTTGAGGTAATTTTTAATCTGTTTTTAATTTATTGTTGATTTTTTATGTTTTGAATGTTTTAAAGAGCACTTTTTCAGGATTTTTCACCTGCAAAATTTTATTGTCTCTTTGTAAACCACTTTGAGGTGTTTTTCTTTGTAAACCACTTTGAGGTGTTTTTTCTATTTATACAAGTGATGTATAAATTTTGTGAAATAAGTAATGTTATTTTTTTGCATGCGGTTTTATGGAAATGTCATCAGCTGGCAGTGCAATCTAGTGGATATTTACTGTGTTCAGTGGTGCTTGCTTAGGGTTGCAGATTAACAATGAAATCCTGTGCATACCTACTCAGAAGTAAATCTTAATGAGCTGAGTGGGGTTTACTTTCGGGTAAGTTGATGTACAGTTGCAGGTTCTGAGATGCCAGTACATTGGTAGGTAAATTGACTCCAAATCTTACATAAGTCCGTAAGAAGAGCTCTGCTGGACCATACTGATGGTCCGTCTAGCCCAGCAAACTGTTCTCACAGTGGCCAATCAGATGTCTATGGGAAAACTGCAAGCAGGACCCAAGCACAAGAGCCCTCTTCCCTCTTCTGGTTTCCAGCAATGGATATTCAGATAGCCTCCTCCTCCTCCATGAATTTATCTATTCCTCTTTTAAAGTCATCTAGGTTGGTAGCCATCACCGCCTCCTGGTGGAACAAGTTCCATTTTTCTAACTCTGCACTTCATGAATAAGTCATTTCTTTTGCCTGTCCTGATTCTTCAGCTTTGTTGGATGAGCACAAGTTCTAGTGTTAAAAGAATCAGCAGTAACTGAGCTTTCTGAAAGAGTTACTTTTGCCCACCTGCTGGGGGAGTGTGTGTGGCTAGGGCAAGGTATGTTTGTGGGTGCGGTGCAGGGGAGTGATTGACACACCCTGGCTTTTTTGTGGTTGTAGTTAGGTTATGACTCGAATCACATGTAGCAATGCCAGTCATATTTATTTATTTAAAAATAGGGATCAAAGTTTAACATTGAGTCATCAGTGTGATGCAGCAGCAAAAAAGCTAATGCAATTCTAGGCTGCATCAATGGAAGTCTAGAGTCCAGAGATCAATAGTAGTAATAGTATGGCTCTATTCTGCCTTAGCCAGACTACCCCTGGAGTCCTGCATACAGTTCAAAGGATGTTGACAAGCTGGAAGGTGTGCAGAAGAGGGTGACCAAGATGATCAAGGGTCTGGAAACTAAGCTCTATGAGGAACAGTGGAGGGAGTTGGGGATGCTTAGCCTGGAGAAGAGATATTGGAGCCAAATATCAAAAATCTGAAGGGCTATCACATGGAAGATGGAGCAAGCTTGTTTTCTCCAGCTCCAGAGGGGAGGATTCAAACCAACAAATTCAAATAACAAGAAAAAAGATTCAAACTGAACATCAGAAAGAACTTTCTGAGGGTAAGAGCTGCTTGACAGAGGAATAGACTGCCTTGGAAGGTGGTGGGCTCTCCTTCCTTGGATGTTTTTAAGCAGAGGTTGGATGGCCATCTGCCAGCAAATCTTCAGCTGTGATTCCCCAGGGTTCTCAGGCTTTCCCAAACTTGGGTCTCCAACTGATTTGGACTACAATTCCCATCATCTATGATGACTAGTCCTGCTGGCTAGGGATGATGGGAGTTGTAGTCCAAAAACAGCTAGAGACCCAAGTTTGGGAAACCCTATGCTAGATAAACTTTGGAGGTCCCTTCCAGCTTCACAGTTCTATGATTCTATAATGCCTAGAGCATAGATAGTCTTTGTTTCTGTGTCAGCTCTGGATCTGCTACTTCTGGGTTGCTGATTTTTTGCAGCTGCAAAATACATCCTGGTTCTAATTCTCCACTGCTGTGGGGCGAGGAGTGTTCTATAGGGAGCAACCCTCCTTAAAACAACAACAGTGGCTCGAGGACTGATCTTTGTGGCTTTGATGTTGCTCTCATTGCATTTAATGCAAGCCTTTTTTGTTCAGAGATGCTTGATTTTCCGCTTAATTACCACAGAATTAAGGAAACCCTTGCTAGGCAGGGAAGTCTAAAATTAGACAAAGGCAGCTGTGTTTTGATTTATTAAGTAGGCCTTGGAGAACGGTTTTCCTGTAGACGGCAGTGCTCATATTCCCCCTCCCCTACACAAAAAAATGACAAGGTGGGCAGAGAGAAAATGCAGTTTGCTGAATTTTAGAGTTGGAAAGGATCCCAGGGGTCATCTAGTCTAACCCCTGTAGTGCAGAAATCACATATGTTTCCCATCACATTTAGATGATGGTTGCTGAGATTACTGTTGTTGGTAGAGACCAAACTACAAGACTCAGAGGCATGCATAACCTTACTGAAAGTGGTGAAGAGCTTAAGCCTGATTTTACTTTGTACTATGTGAGCTCATTTCTTGCAACCTCTGAATAAATGCCCTCGTGTTGGGGTAAAGCATTGCAAAACAGGCTTGGGCAGAATTGCAGATGAAAGAAAGGTGGATAGATGAAATTCCATTCTAAATAAGGATGCCCAACATGTTTTTGCCCTTGGAGAAGAGGTAAGATAGGAAGACTTCAGGGTGGTAAGGAGTGGGTTTTGAGTAGAAGTCCTGCAGGCCCTTCTCCCCCTCACCTTCCACATTCAATATTCTTTTTTAATACAACAACTGTGATTCTTATGTTGCAAAGGAATCACAGTTCCATCCCTACAGTTCTATGATTCTTTACTGTTGTGTCATTTATTAAATAAATAAATAAATGCTGGTTACAGCAATAAAAGCATTAAAACTATACAATTAAGACTATTTAAAAAGTTAAACTGACATCAATTAACCATTGTAGGAGGTTGTAATCTTAATTGCATGGCCAAATAAGAATGTTTTCAGCAGGCATCTAAAAGTTGGCACAGAAGGTTCCTTCTTAATCTCTAGTGGCAGGGAGTTCCACAGGACTGGACCAATGACACACAAGGCTCAGTTTCTCATTGTTGTCAAATGAGCTTCCTCAACTATGGGAATCACCAACAACACTCCTGCAGTGATTGAGCTGGGATAGGAGGGTTCAGACAGTGCCTGAGGCCCCCTGGATCCGAGTTGTTCAGGGCTTTGCAAATTAATGCAATCCTGGCTCGGTAGCAAGTGGGCACTTCTCATCCATTATCCTGCATTGGCCACAGCTGTCTGCTCATTCTCTATAGACATGTTTTCCTTTTCTCCGCTGAAGCACAATACATTTCCCACCCTACAATCAGTGTTCAATACAGTATTTTCACAACTTTCATGTTGCAGCAGTTTGCCTTGTGTAGGATGCTGCTGTATTGAATTCATTGATAAATTGTAGTAACAGCCTCGCTTAGATAATTGCCGTTGTTGCTGCTTTTGCATCTCTCTCCCTCTGCTCATTTGTTCCCAGAAGAGACTGAGGCTCATTCTCCTCCCCCACTTCATCATCTAATCCCTGCATTTAATTGTGATGTCAGCTAATGAGCCCTGATTGGAATAATAGTGATAATTACATTTGCTCTTCTCCCTCTGTGGCATGTTTTGTAAAGGCTCACAGCAAGGAACCAGGAACTCTCTCTTTCTCAACAACGCAAGGCAGACCTCAGCAGAAAAAAAAATTGGGGCGGGTGGGTGGGTGTGTGAATGGAGAGGTGATTTCTTCTCATCAGAACTAAGCAGAATTTAGAATTTAGACTCTCCTAACATTTCTAACAGTGGGATGCGGATGGTGCTGTGGGTTAAACCACAGAGCCCAGAGCTTGCCGATCACAAGGTCAGCAGTTCGAATCCCTGCGACGGGGTGAGCTCCTGTGGCTTGTTCCCTGCTCCTGCCAACCTAGCAGTTCAAAAGCACGAAGTGCAAGTAGATAAATAGGTACCGCTCTGGCGGGAAGGTAAACAGCGTTTCCATGCGCTGCTCTGGTTCGCCAGAAGCGGCTTAGTCATGCTGGCCACATGACCCGGAAAGCTGTCTGGACAAACGCCGGCTCCCTCAGCCTATAGAGTGAGATGAGCGCAACAACCCCAGAGTCGTCTGCGACTGGACCTAATGGTCAGGGGTCCCTTTTACCTTTAACATTTCTTAGTATAGAGAGCCAGCAGTGGCATAGTGGTTAGCCTGTCAGACTAGGAGCTGGAAGACTAGGGTTCAAATCCTTCTTGGCTCACTGGGTAACTTTGGGCTATTCACTGCCTCTTAGGCTAACTACCTCAGAGGGCTGTTGTGGGGATTAAACGAGCAAGAGCAAACAATGCATGCCACATTGAGCTTCTTGGGTAAAAAAGGTAATTAATAAATAAATAAATAAATAAAAATAAATAAATAGGATGATGTTGGGTGTTTTTAGAAAAGAGAGGAGCAAAGTAAAACAAAAACAAAAAACCACTGCCTTAGAATAATCAGCAAGATCTTAAGTTTCAATGACAATGTCTGAAAATGTTTGAATTTTATTGTAATTTTGTGCTGCCCTTCAACTGACAGGATCTCAGGGTGGTTTACAACTGTTAATGTATTAAAAGAGCAGTAAAATCAGCCCTGAAGCAATACTCCATGCAAATGCTACAACTGTATGATTAAAGTAAATCATATTTACTGCAGCAAAGTGGTGGCTTTACTTTCAGGAGGTCTCACCCAGCAGCTGTAGCTCAGTGGTGGAGCTCAGGCTTTTCATGCAAATGGTCCTGGGTTCAATCCCTGGGAGGGGTGTTTTCTAGAAGGGCTAGGAATGCCTCCTGTTTGAAACACTGGAGAGCTGCTGCCAGTCAGTGTCAGCAGTCCTGAGCTTGATGGACCGATTGTCTAACTTGGTAAAAGGGATCTAGGTATGTTCCTATTTCTAGTATTCCCCACAAGGCCTGAAAAAACTGTCTTCAAATGACACTGAAATCCTAGTAGTGTTCATACTGGGGAAGGAGTGTGTGTGTGTGTGTACACGTACGCATCTGCACGCGCACACACCACTATAATAAAAACCCAAAACAATTTACAGTAATATCTATATCTAATAAAAACACATACAAAATTAAAACCATCAACTAACCATTTTGGACAGATGTTTCCTTCATTGCCTGAATAGGCCTGGCCACATATACAAATTTTCAGCAGGCATTCTTAAAGGTTGAATAGGAGTTGCCTACTGAATCTCTAGTGGCACAGCATTCCACAGGACTGGGCTGATGACACTAAAGGCTCTGTGTCATGCTGATGTCCAATGGTATCAAATCAAAAACGGAGTAAAGGAAGATTGGCGGACCTGTAGTTCCTATATTTTCCCAGCAAGGTAAGCTTCATAGCGAGGCATTCCTGATCAAACCAGGGTTTAGATTTGTTGGAATGCAATCACCAGGTTAGGGACACTGGTGGCACTGTGGGTTAAACCACTGAGTCTAGGGCTTGCTGATCAGAAGGTCAGTGGTTCGAATCCCCGCAACAGGGTGAGCTCCCGTTGCTCGGTCCCAGCTCCTGCCCACCTAGCAGTTCGAAAGCACGTCAAGTGCAAGTAGATAAATAGGTACCACTCCAGTGGGAAGGTAAACGGCGTTTCCATGCGCTGCTCTGGTTCACCAGAAGTGGCTTAGTCATGCTGGCCACATGACCCAGAAGCTGTACGCAGCTCCCTCAGCCAGTAACACGAGATGAGCGCCGCAACCCCAGATTCGGACACGACTGGACCTAATTGTCAGGGGTCCCTTTACCTAATCGTCGGGTTGCCTTTTTGTGAATCAAGCAGGCTTGAAGAAGTAACATCAAATCCTGAAACAAGTCCATTCTTGTTTTGGGGCATGAAGATTTTAAGATGTTATCTCTCTTAATAACAAATTTCTCTGAGAGTAGCTTCCTAGAAATTTCTTTATCCAGCTCATCCGACCATCTAATACAATAAAATCTCAGCTCCCCCCAAACAGAGGGTTTCAATGGTCATTGGCTTTCTCTTATCTGGAGTAGGAGGATGTGCGTGAAGCCAGCCTGCAATTAGTTTCCTTACATGGAAAGTGTTACAAGGGTCAGCGTGCCACAAACAATTACCATATTTTCCGGTGTATAAGACAACTGGGCGTATCAGACGACCCCCAACTTTTCCAGTTAAAATAGAGTTTGAGATATACTCGGCGGCAGATTCTCCACCCGGCGTATAAGACGACCCCTGACTTTTGAGAAGATTTTCCTGGATTAAAAAGTAGTCTTATACGCCAGAATATACAGTACTAAAATAGGAAATTGCGGCTTTGAGTAGACTAATGGTGTTGAGGGCCAGGACTCTGTTTCAAATAGACCAGATATTCCAGCACTTCAGACTCCCTGGCATCTATGTCGTGGACCAAACTTGTCGTCTGGGGTTGGGGGGGACTCCGCCTGTCCACGCAATGACCAGCTGGCAAAGTTGAGGTGCAGGAGGTGTCTGGTGGATGAACTGATGATAGTAAACTCTATCCCAAATGATATTGGTTTGTTTGTTTGCATTTATATCCCACCTTTTTCTCCAAGTAAGGTAAAGGTAAAGGGACCCCTGACCATTAGGTCCAGTCGTGCCCAACTCTGGGGTTGTGGCGCTCATCTCGCATTATTGGCCAAGGGAGCCGGCGTACAGCTTCCGGGTCATGTGGCCAGCATGACTAAGCCGCTTCTGGCAAACCAGAGCAGTGCACGGAAACGCCATTTACCTTCCTGCCAGAGCGGTACCTATTTATCTACTTGCACTTTGACGTGCTTTTGAACTGCTAGGTTGGCAGGAGCAGGGACCAAGCAACGGGAGCTCACCCTGTCACAGTGATTCGAACCGCAGACCTGATCTGATCAGCAAGCCCTAGGCTCTGTGGTTTAACCCACAGCGCCACCCGCATCCCCTTTCTCCAAGTAGCTCAAAGTAAATGGTTCTCCCCATCCTAATTTAATCCCCCAAACAACCCTGTGAGGTAGGTTAGGGTGAGAGGCAGGGACTGGCCCAAGTTCATCCAGTGAGCTTTATGTCTGGGTAGGTCTCCCAGGTCCTGATCCAACATTCTAACCATTACACCACACTGGATCTCATGTTGTCTGTGGCTGTTGAAATATCAGGCTATTTGGAGCCTGCAGCTCCACAGGCTTGGTTTCTGTGTGGTTGTCATACTTGCAATGGCCTGTGGCTTCAAGCAATAAATATTTATCGTATCATAAGGGCTGGGGGTTGTTGGGGATGGGTTTCTTGCTTTGGATTTTTTTTTTTTTTTGTATCTTTATCTAGAACTTGTTGTGATTTATGTGGAAATTGCTTGGTTTGTGTATTTTGACTACTTTTGTTATGTTGTAATTATGTGGGGGTTTTCATGTTTTAAGCTGCTTTGAGCATGGTTTGAACTGTGGAAAGGTGGCATACAAATCTAATTGTGTGTGTGTGTGTGTGTGTGTGTGTGTGTGTGTATTGCCACTTACCTGGTCATAGTTGGATGCCTGCTGCCACCTGCAGTGACTTGTGCCGGCAAATAAGGTGCCATAGATCAAATGCCAAGACAGGATGTTTGTGTTTCCTGGAGTCGTATCTGACTCTCAGTTGTATTGCTCTCAAGGTTTGCCAGTGCAGAAGTGAGGCGGGGGAGCTAGTATCACTGTTTGGTCTTCCAACTGATTCTGTTAAACTTCCTTTTCCTTACTAAAGGAAGCAAGAGGGATTTATCTCCAGGGGCCAATCAAAATATATGGGGAAGTAAAACATTTAAGAACATGAGAGACTGCTGGATCAGGGCAATGGCCCATCTAGTCCAGCATCCTGTTCTCACAATGGCAAACCAGAATGCCCCTGAGGAAAACCACAGGAAGGAATTGAGCACAAGAGCACAAGGGGAAAACTCTATTTCTCTGCCTGCCCCCCCCCAAATGATTTCCATTGCTGCTTCTGAAGTACCATTTGCTGCCTCTGATCAAAGAGGTAGTAGAGCATAGCCATCCTGGCTAGTAATCATCAATAGCCTTCTCCTCCTTCATGAAGCTATCTAATCTTCTTTTAAAGCCATCACTGCCTCCTGGGGGAGTGAGTTCCACAGTTTAACTATGCACTGCATGAATAAGGACTTCCTTTTGTCTGTCCTTTATCTTCCAACATTTAGCTTTGTAGGATGTCCACAAATTCCAGTGAGAGAATTATGCCTTGCATAATTTCATAAACTTTTATCTTAAATAAATGCTGCTGAGTAAACTAAGCAAGATTTTAGTCTGTTTTGAAGTTTTATTTGCTGTTTTCTTGGGAAAGGAAGTTGCATTTGTTTTATGCAGTAAGGTGACTTGAAATCTGATACAGAATCACAGAATTGTAGAGCTGGTCATCTAGTTCAGCCATCTTCAATGTGGTGTTGGACTTAGAAGTTAGCTTTTATTGGTACATGTCGTATGTACATATTCCTCTCATAAACAATAGCCAATTTTGCATTTTCATTGTCGTGTTTGTTTTCAGTACCTCAAAATCTATAAGAAATGGCTTCTTTTATCTCAGAGGCATGAATTTTGTCAAAATTTGTTGTGCAAAGTCTTCAGAGGCCAGCCCCACTTAACATGTTCAGTGGTGGAACTTGGGCTGTCAGATTTCAGCACCACCCTGTCCAGTGCCAAAGTTTGGCATCCTCATGCGCTCCATTCTAAATCATAGTTGTAGCACCCCTGAGGCCTTGTGCCCAGTGCAACTGAACCAATTGTGCTCCCCTAAATCCACCCATAACACCCGTAATCTATCTATACCTTTCCAGATAGGGGTGCAGCTGGGCCACCAAGGCTGCCTAAGCCTCAAGTGACAGCAGTGGATCTAGAAATACCCCAAGCTTTGTACCTTCTCCTTCAGAGTGAGTGTAACCTCATCAAGAGCAGGCAACCTCCCATCCAAGGAACTACCCAATAGCAGTGCCGCTGTCTTATCTGGATTTAGCTTCAGTTTATTGACTCTCATCCAGTCCATTACCGTGGCAAGACAGTGGTCCAGCACATCTATGATTTGTTATCTTGTTCCTCAATAAAAGTGACTAATGCATAAATCACACACACTGCCTTTAGATGTTTGCATCCTCTTTTCATAATAGGCACAAAATACTTCTTTTTTCCTTTTTGGAAATCCTTAATGATGCTATGGCACCAACAAAGGGTGGGTTAAATTGAGCTGTGTGTTTGTTGTGGATTTCGGTGTGGAGAAAACTACAATAATTCATTGCCTGCCAAATGGAAAACAGAAATTAAACTTTGCCACCAAGCCATTGAGAGATATTTCCAAAGAGATGGAGAAAGAGTCAGGAGGGGGTGGGGGAAGAGAACCCTCAAGAAGATATAAAAGCTATTTACGGTTCTGTGTATTTTAAAGGATGCCTAGCTGAGTACTCATGATTTATTTTGAAGTGCTTAGGGTGAGTCATTCTGAAAATTGTAAGCAATGGTGGGAGGTGCATCATGGTGATGAAATGTTTCTTGTCTTGCTTGCATATAAACCTTCTCTTGATTTCCTTCTGCTGTCTTGCATGCCAAGATTAGACTTTCCTATATCGCACATGTAAGCATATTGCATCAGCTCCATGTGAAGACAATCTTCATTTCATAGAATCATAGAGTTGGAAAGGATCCCTAAGGGTCATCTAGTCCAACCCCCTGCAATGCAGGAACCACAGGTAGCTGCCTCCACATGACAAACAGTCTCACACAGTGGATTATTACAAGAACTAGGCACATCTGAATATGCCCTCCTCTGGGCCTGTTGGAGATGTTTTTATTTTTTTATTTACTTGCACCAGCTTTCTGAACATCTGGGTAGGCTTGCCTTTTAAAAATGCTTTTAGCAAGTGACAAAAAAAGAGTATACAGTGAAGGTATAATAATTAGATACCACATTCCTTTTGAAAAAGTTAATTTTGTCATCAACATGGCACCCCAAGTTTTCCTCAGCCAATCTGTCACTGTCAGGGAACTCTTTAGTTTTCCAGTTGTTTTTTTTAAAAAAGATTTTATTGGAATTTTTAACTTAGCAGGATTAAGGCAACAAACTGTAAAAAATAAATAGTCACAAGCCATAACATTGTAGTTGCTTTTTGTAGTACAGAATGTAGTATGTAACTGTAAACAAGACTTAAGAGTCAAGCCACACTTTCCCTTATGTCTGTAACTCTTTGCCCCGTTTTCAATCTGGATCAGGGCTGGGTGTTCCCACTTGTGATTTTTGCCTTCAATTTTACTTGGGGGAAGATCCTTGGAACCCTATGTTTTCCCGCTCATTCTTCTTATGATCAATAGTCTGCTTTTCGTGTTGTCTCCACCTTCAGCTCCTCCCACCCATGTCAGAGAACCAGATAATAAAAAATCATTTGGAAAGGAGCTGGGACCCTTCCAATACGAGTGGCGACACACACACGATTGGCACATATATTGCAATTTTTATATGAGCACTAATCAGAGAAGAAGAAGAAGACTGGATGCTGGAGAGAGAACTGGAAAAATTACCCTGTAGGGGTGGGCAGGGAAAATAGGTGGGAGAGGACCATCCCAACACTCACAGGAAAGTATATGAAATGCCCTTCAGAACCAGTTATAGGAACGGTTCAGAAGAGGGACAGATCTTTATTTGGGTTTTCTGTTTGTTCCAATTCAGCAATAAACAGCATGGTTTCCTGGGGAGTGTGATGGGGCAATATCTAGCAGGTAGATTAAAAAAAAAAAAATACTGTACTAGAAATCACAGAACAAAGGAAAGTGTGGATGGCCCTAAGTAAACTAGGAAGATCCATCTATTAACCTTTTCAAAGGAATGAGCTGAAGGCAGTAAAATTGACATTTCATTAGGCTTTAAGAGGTGAGCTGGTACCACACAGCTGAGTCCTTGTTTTTATGTCTTTCTCCCCAAACATTGCTGCTAGTTGCAAATCTGTATTTCTTACTTCAGATTGTCTTGTATCTCTTTTGTAACCTATTGTGCATGTCTTAGAAACGGTGGTGTTACACAGTATATAAATGGCTGAAATGATGATAAGAAGGTGGTGGGTGTGGAGAGCAGGTAAGTCAGGAATGAGGAGGTGGGTAGTAGTCAATGCAGGTAGGTGGAAAGGGGAAAAGAGAGGAATTAGGCAACACAGGAACTTCCCTTCTACTCCTGGACTGAGGTTAGGCAGCTGGGGAGGGGCAGGGGAGAGAAAATTTCATCCTCTGGGAATCTGTTCCCTTCTACTCCCCTTAGCCCCTATGCTCCCACTTTCCTGTTGAAGAAATTTGAAGAAATAGTTCTGGTTCTGCATTGCATAGTCTTAGAATCATTGAATGGTAGAGTTGGAAGGTACTGGCAAGGATCATCTTGTCCAACCCCTTTCATTGCAGGAATCAACTAAAGCATCCTTGACAGATGGCCATCCAACCTCTGCTTAAAACCTTCCAGTGCAGGAAACTCTACCATCTTCCAAGGGAGTGTGTTCTTCTACCAAATAGTCCTTACCCTCAGAAATTTCACCCTGACATTTAGTCAGAATCTCCTTTCTTGGAATTTGAATCCGTTGGTTTGGGTTCTACCCTACAGGGCAAGGAAAAACAAGCTTGCTTCATCCTCCATGTGACAGCCCTTTAGATATTTGAAGATGGCTATCATATCTACTCTGTCTCCTCTTTTCCAGGCTAAACATACCCAACTCCTTCAACCATTCCTCATAAGGCTTGATTTCCAGACCCTTAACCACCTTCCTCTGCACACTTTCCAACTTTTCAACATCCTTCTTAAATTGTAATGCACAGAACTGGACACAGTATTCCAGGAGTGGTCTAACCAAGGCAGAATAGAGCAGCACTGACTTCCCTTGACATTGACACTAGACTTCTGTTGATACAGCCAAGAATAGCATTAGCTTTTCTTTTCTTTTGCTTCTGTATCAAACTGTTGACTCATGTTAAGCCTGTGGTCTACTAAGACCCCAATATCATTTTCATGTGAACTGCTGTCAACCCATGTCTCCCCACCATCATCTTATATTTGTGCATCCAATTTATTCCTGCCTAAGTGTAGTAACCACAAGACCTGTCAAAATATAATTTGCTCCAACAGGCTGCCTTTACTGCATCCAAAATGAAGACATTATTTCTCCAAAGATGGCCCATGATAGAGAACATTGTTTCGTATCTCCACTGTTAACAGTCACTGACATAATGTACTGCACAACCTCATAAAAGTTGGTACAGAGTCACTTCATATATCTTTGGAAAGTCACTTCCTCCGCCTGTCTACACATCATGGGCAAAAGCAAGAACTCTGGTTACAGAGCTGTTCCAGGGTGGCATTTGCTCAACTATCATTGTTGCTAAGTTGTTGTTGAAGGGATTACATAGAAATCTTTTAAGTAAAATGCATAAAGGCTTGAGGCAAATTCTGAAGTGATTGCATAAGTGCAGATCATCTGCGGCAATGAAAGTGGGCACTAGTGTGGGGCAATGTTAGAACTGGAAATGGTGGTCTACACGCCCCCTGTCTTATGTTGGGTCACCTATGTAAGTAATGAAATTGATGTACATGGTGTGGAGCAGTGAATGATTCATTCATTGATCAGTATCAAAAGTTGTTCAGAGACTTGTTCCTCCCCAACCTCTTTGATAGACACACTAAAAACATCAGAGGAGCCCTGCCAGATCAGGCCAGTGGCCTATCTACTCTAGCATCCTGTTCTCACGGTGGCTAGACAGATGCCTTTTCTCCTCCTGTAGCTTTCAGCAACTGGTATTCAGAAGCATTACTTTCTCTGAACACGCAGGCAGAACATAGTCATCATGACTAATAGCCGTTGACAGCCTTCTCCATGAATTTTTCCAGTTTTCTTTTAAAGCCATCTAGGTTGGTCACAGTCATTGCGTCCTGTGGAAATGAGTTCCATACTTTAACTATGCTGCATGAATAAGAACTTTCTTTTGCTTGTCCTGAATTTTCCAACGTTCAGCTTCATTGGATTTCCACAAGTTCTGGTGTTCTGGGAGGGGGGGAAAGCTTTTCTCTCCACCCCATCCCTTTCTCCAGGTCATGAGTAATTTTATATACTTCTATCATATTGCCTCTTACTTGCTTTTCCCTCTACCTTTTTTTCCTCCATGCATGCATGCATATGCATTACCATTACTCTCCTTCTCAGGACATTTCTTGAGCCTAACTCTGGAGGGAGAGCTAACAAGGGTGGGTAAGGGGCTTGGAGGGTTTGGGCTGGCCGACGTCCACAGATCATCCTGGCATGGCGCCTGTTTCTCTTTCTGACCAAGTAGAGGAGAGTGAGCTCAAACTGCGAGAGTGTCAAGGGAGAGCAGAAAGAGAGGTGTGTAGAAAGAGAGGTGTGTAGTGTGGAGAAAGGAAGACACAACTGTAATCCATCTCTTACTTCTCATCCATTCACAGATTTGTTTATTTTTAATGCTTTAATTTTACAATGAAAATAATTAACACTAATTAACTGAAGCAAAAACATTGCCATAGATAACAGAATCATAGGATTGTAGAGTTGGAGGGGACCTCAAGGGTTATCTGACCCAAGCCCCTGCAGTGCAGGATTGTCAACTAAAGCATCCCTGTCAGATGGCCATTCTAATGATGTTGAAAGACATCCAATGTGGAAGAGTCTACTACCTTCCGAAGGAGTCTGTGTCTAACACAGAGGTAGGCAACCTAAGGCCCATGGGCCAGATGCAGCCCAATCGCCTTCTCAATCCGACCCATGGGACAGTCCAGAAATCAGTGTGTTTTTACATAAGTAGAATGTGTCCTTTTATTTAAAATGCATCTCTGGGTTATTTGTGGGGCCTGCCTGGTGTTTTTACATGAGTAGAATGTGTGCTTTTATTTAAAATGCATCTCTGGGTTATTTGTGGGGCATAGGAATTTGTTCTTTTTTTCCAAAATATAGTCCAGCTCATCACATGGTCTGAGGGACGTTGGATCCAGCCCACAGCTGAAAAAGGTTGCTGACCCCTGGTCTAACAGCTCTTATAGACAGAAAGTTCTTCTTAATGTTTAGTTGGAATCTCTTTTCTTGTAACTTGAAGCCGTTGGTTCAGGTCCTACCTTCTGAAGCCAGAGAAAACAAGCTTGCTCCATCTTCCATGTGACAGCCATTTAGATACTTGAAGATGGTGATCATATCTCTTCTCAGTTCAGCTCTCCCAATCATTCCTCATAAGGCTTGGTTGACGGTTTCTTGATCATCTTGGTTGCCCTCCTCTGCACACCTTCCAGCTTGTCAATATCCTTCTGAAGTTTTAATACTATTCATTTATTGAAATACATCCCTCCAAAATGCAGCAATATATGGTCACAACCACCACATATGAAAACAAAAAAACTTCTCCAGCACATTGGGGAGAATAATCTTTCTCTCTTTCTAATCTTTTGGAGGGTATGGGGAGAAAAGTACCATTGACAAATAATTTTGTAGCCTCTCCCCTTACCATGGCAGAGATGGATTTAAACTAGGGCTGGATCCATATGGCATACCAAGAATCACGGTTTTATTTTTAGATCTAGGTCATGTTCCCATGGAACTTTACTACCAACATGTGATCTCTTAGTTTAAGCCAGCAAAATATTGTGTAAGGTAGAAAGCCACCCACATCTCAGACCACTGCTTCCAGTCCAGCTAACAGGTTTTTTAAGTTATAAGGGGTCTGGTAACTTGGGATGTTGTCACTGCAATAATTTTGATATGTAGCACTTGATGAAGCTGAAACCTTTGAAATCTTTGAGTTGTAATAACAATTGTATAGGTATTTTGGCAGTAACCCCAATAATGTCAAAGCCCCAGTTGTCTTTAACATGACACAAGCCAGAGACTTCCCAGTCTGTAAATTGTGAAAATTTGTTGTGTTAGCAGGATAATAGATAACAAAGTAATTGTGCAAGTGGAGACATACAACGAATTAATTTCTTGCACCAAGATTTCCAAGCCAATGAAGAATTTAGGAGGAAAGGGTTGGTTATTGATTCCAAAGTTTTATATAGGTGAATAATATGAGGGAAACCTTTCAATTTTTGTACTAAAAGCCCCATTCTCTCAATGTTGAGCCCAGAAGTGGTCTGTGGGCACCTTGTAGCAAAGGATAAGGAATACCAATACCTGCTTACTTATGCTTCGTTATAAAATTGTTTTAGAAAGTCTGGGTTTCTTTCCTTGGTGAAGATTGGGGTTTGGAGGGGGGGTGGCCATTAAAAAAAAATCTCTTTGTGAGTATTATTGGAGAAGATTCAAAAAGAAACTTTAATATAGGCAAAATAACTGCTTTATTGCTGCCAAAGCAGAACAAGGATTAGATTTTCATTTTTTTTAAAAAAAAAATGTTGATAATTTCTCTAGTAGAAATTAGAGAAGTTTCTTTAGAATAGGCAAGAGTAGGTCTTTCTATTCAAAAAAATAAAAATAAAAAAACACCCGAATGACTTCACATCTGGTGACTTAACAAGGTTTTTGTTTTTTAATTGCATTAAAAGTTTTCTCAGAAAAGATTGCCCTAGTTAAGTAGTTAAAGTGACCCAAATTTAGTTTTTTAACTTCATGTTCTGTGACACATTCCTCAATTTATTGGTCACCTGGATTTTTAGATTTATATAGCTCAGTAATAAAGAATAAACAAATAAAATGTGTGTAAGATGTCTTCTAAACATATTCTCTTTTCTGTGCTAATTTGAGAGCTAAGGGTTTCGGGTTTTTTTCCTTACTTTTTTTTCAATTCTTTAGGCAAAAATTTTGAATGTTCATATCCATGACTATGGAGGCAGAGCATAGCCATTGTGGTTAGTAGTTATTGCTAGTTCTTTCCTCCATGAAGAGTGTTGTGTATTGATTCAAGGGTTATCATATCTGTATTACTATTGTCTGTATTCACATTAGGGGAAAGTAACTGCCTTCCTGTTCCAGAAGGAACAGCTACTATTGGTTCATTCAAGTTGCTGCATTTGGATCCTCAGTCTTATTGGTTCCCACCAAAAGGCAGCTTTGTGATTGCTTGAGATTGTTCCCTCCAAAATGTATCCTTTCTAGCCAGTCTTCTGTCCCTATAAATGTAGCTTCCCTCTCCTCAGTTCCCCAGTCTTGTTTGCCTGAATAAAGAGTGTTAAATGAAGAATCTGTCTCCTGTCTGCTATGTCAGCGAGCTGAAATCACTTGCTGAAATCATTATTCCCACGCTACTACAAAGATGTTGTTGTTGTTGCTGCTGCTGCTGTTGCTGTTTTAAAGCCACACCGGTTGGTAGCCATCACTGTCTCCTGGGGGAACAAGTTCCATAGTTCTTAGAAGGATTTCCTTTTATCTGTCCTGAATCTCCAAAGTTCAGCTGCACTGGATGTCCATGCGTTCTAGTGATTTTAACTGGCTGCTGTAGGTTTGGGAGCTCAGTCTGGATGATGCTCTTAAGTTCCTTCCAATTATTGGGGTTCAGTGAGGTTGGAATCGGGCAAGAGGAATTTGCAGCTTTGTAAGGAAATGAGCTTAATTGGCCACTTAAGCGTCCCCATAAGCATCCGAGAAGGATGAGCAGGGCTGCAAGAGCTGCAGTGACGGGGCAACCCAGGCTAATGGGTGGGTCTTTCCTCCACCCCCCTCACCTAGCTGCTATGTTGCAGATCAAGAACCAGTGTCATGTGTGAGAGCTGATCTGGAAGCAGACTGGAAGCTGGAGAAACAGACCTGCTTGCTCTGTGCTGGATCCAATACTGTTGACCTCCATCTTAGGCTCATGTTGGATATATATGTAAATAAAGCCACCACATTCTAAGGCAGGCTTCCTCAAACTCGGCCCTCCAGATGTTTTTGGCCTACAACTCCCATGATCCCTAGCTAGCAGGACCAGTGGTCAGGGATTATGGGAATTGTAGTCTCAAAAACATCTGGAGGGCTGAGTTTGAGGAAGCCTGTTCTAAGGCAACCAAACCTAGGCAGGTGCCTGGAACCCCTGGGCTCTCTCACCTCTTGGAGAGTATTTTTTGCCTGACCAGAATTTCCCCCTGAATTCTGATCATGGCTCTTGCTTTTTGGCATGGAGGGTAAAGAGGTGTATATCAGTGCATGTAGAGACTAGCCCACAACCTACTGTTTAAACGTACAATTTAAAGTGGTTACCCTGCCCACTTTTGCCTCATTTCCTTCAGGACATTGCCCAGAAGGGAAGGTGGCCCTTGGGCTGAAAAATAGGTGGGGGGCAGCAGGTACCTAAAAGGACACCTCTTCTCATATTTGCCAACCTAGAACCCAAAATTGGCCACAGGGGCTAGGAACAATGGGAGAGAGACTCCTGGAAACACCAGGGCAGCAGTTTATTGCTTGCTTGCTTGCTTGCTTGCTTGCTTTTTATTTATTTATTTCCTGCCTTCTTGTCCAAGGAGCTCAAGGTGGCATGTACAGGTTCCCCCCACCTCCTCATTTAAGCACCACAACAACCCTGTGAAGTAGATTAGGCTGTGAGACACTGTGACTGGACCCCAAGGTCACACACCTAGTGAGCTTCACAGCTGAGTTGTGATTCAAACCCTGGTCTCCCAGGTCCTACTCCAACACTAACCACTACACCACACTGACTCTATAAAGCTTGCATAACTGATCTCTCTTGTACCTATAGCTTCATGCCCAGTCCCCCAGGTGGGCCCTATTAAGCCTCTTTATCCCCTCACCATCCACCCTCAGTCCAGGCTCAAACACATTTTTGCAAGCCCCCCTGTTTTTCTCCTGCCCTCCCCAAATCAAACAAGTACCCTTAGAGCTGATAATGGGGAAGAACGAGTGAGGTCCAGGGAGGGGAGCATTGAAGAGAGGAGCCGCTGAGAGCTGGTTGTGCTAAAAGAACTTGGTGAAATAGCACATTAATGCACTCGAGCCCCATTATGCTCCCTTTTTTTGGCTGCCAAGGGGTCTTGAGTGTAATAACCAGCTTCTAATAAGGGGGAATTATTTAGCGGGTTTTGTTGTTGTTGTTTGGGGGTGTGTGTAAAAAAAAAGCCATGGTTGTTTCTTAGCTCCACGCCATAACATCCCACCATGCATCCAGAGAGAGAGGAGAGCAGCATTATTAGAAGAGAAAAACCTTATAATGACTTCTTATGCAGGGGCCTTGATTACAGGGTTGTTGATGTGATTTTTGACGATGGAGGTCAACTGTGTCAGACAAAAGAGTGCACAGTTGTGTAATTCAGAGGAGGGTGGGCAAGAGTTCTTGCTGGGGGCTCAACAGTTGCCTGGGATACGGCTGGCTAGTAAGTGTCTGAGAGGAAGCTCTTCCTGCAAATGGGGACTGCTGCAAGCAGAGAAGTGGTGGGAGGCTCCAGATGGGGAACCCCCAAGGGAAGAAGACTTCAAGCCATGGAATTGGTGGTAGAATGATAATGAGTGGTCAGTGGGACAAGAGGGGACAGACTGGAAGGAGGAGATGTCAGAAGCTGAAGAGGTAACAGAATTTAGTGAGCAGCAGGAGTCTGTGGCCAAGGGCAGTCCAGAGGCAGAGGCAGAAGTGGAGGCAGGCTGCTGAAGAAGCCAGGGAGTCTCCCCTCCTGCAGAGACCATCTCCCCTCCCACCTGGTCTCCTAGAACACACAGAAATGAAAAGAGCAGTGGAGAGCTACTTGGTTGCACACAGATGCAGTCTGATTGCTTGGGGAAAGCACTGGAGAGGAGAGGACTTAGGTAGCTGTGGGAAAGTGGGGACCTTCGGTCCTTGCAACTGCCTTGTTCGGTCCTTGCAACTGCCTTGTTGGGACAAGACCTGCTGGGAAGAGTTGCTGTGAACACTAGGCCTGTGCTGTTTTGGTTTCTTTGAATAAAGAGTTAGCTTCACTGACACCAGTGTTCTTTATTTCTGACCTACACCTGACTCCGACTCCTGACAGGTGGGATTTAGCAGCATGCCATTCAGGGAGAATGGCATGTTGTCTTTGGCCACACACATCCATATAATCATACATTTGTAGAGTTGGTAGGGACCCCCCCCCAGGGCCATCCAGCTCAACCCCCCTGTAATGCAGGGATCCCAGCTGAAGAATCATAGACAATGGGCCATCCAACCTCTGCTTTAAAACCTCCAAGAAAGGAGAGTCTACCACCACCACCACCTCCCAAGGTTCCACTGTTGAACATCACTTACAGCCAGAAAGTTCTAAGCTCCAGAACAACAACAGCAAAGAAAGCTTGATCCGTCTTCTATGCAATAGCCCTTTAGGTATTTTAAGATAGCTCTCATTGCACCTCTCAGTCGCTTCTTCATCAGTTGTTACCATCTTGGTGCAACAATGGCCACACCTAAGCTGTGTACGAGTTTTCTTCATTTGTGAATCAGATGTACCTTGAAGTTTAAGGCTGCCTGGGCTGTGAGTAATCAATTAATCTTTCATAAAATTTATACTAATTGCTAATTGGTACCCTCTCCTTCACTGGAGGTTTTTACACAGAGGTCAGGTGGTTGTCTGTCAGGGATTCTTCAGCTATAATTTCTGCATTGCAAGGGGCTTGACTAGATGACCCTTGGGGTTCCTTCTAACTATGATTTTATGATCTGATCTAGCAGCCTCATAAACAACCACACACCTCTGACAAATAATTGAGTTTGGAAATACCAATCAGCATACCACAGAGTCCTTAATACTGGTAAATTTATAGACAGGGAGACTATTAAAATAATAAGACATGTGAGGTTATTTACAGTGTTGTGATGGAACTGAAACTGCAGCAAAAGTGCTCTGCTAAAAACTAGATCAGTCAATCCATCTCCCAAACATCTTTACTGGCGACAAGTAGATAAAGTTAACTCAAGCTCCCAACTTTAGCTAATTTTGCCAGATTTTCTATTCCTGACCCTTCTTGGCTTTCTCTATTCTATTACTTGCTCTCTTGACACTATTCATCTTCTAAAGTCAATTCTACTTTACTTTCTCTGCCATGGGTACTCAGTTTATTTCCTGCCCTGCTGTAAGCCTGAACTTGATGTTCCAATTCTTTAAAATAATAATTTTTAAAAAGCTTTCCTTCATCCCCTCTCACTGACTAATGATGATCCTTACTCTGCTTTCCTTCCTTTTCTCGCTATGTTCCTTGGCTGTTCAAGCCCTTAAACTCCTCTCCCATTATTATCTTCTGAATCCTTATCAGCCTTGTTTTTGATCTGCTCATTCTTCTCAAAGCTTCTGTAGCCTGGATTTAAATGATTTTTCTGCATAAGTTATGTGCATATAGTCATTTTCACCTGTCCTTCACCCTGCTTTTGAGTCTGTCTTTCTCCTGTCTTCACTGTCCTTCCAAAATGTCCCCTGGTTCTGTTCTTCAAAAAGCTGAAGGCTCATTGGAGGCTCTCCCTCCCTCCTCTCCCTCCCTCCCTCCCCCAGGAGGCAGTGATGGCCACCAACCTGGATGGCTGTAAAATTCATTAGACAAATTCATGGAGGAGAGGGCTACTGATGGCTTCTATGCATGATGTCTAAGCTCTTTCTTCATAATTAGAGGCCTCTCTCAGTGGCCTTTGATACCATCAACCATGACATCCTTCTGGACCATCTAGAGGAGCTGGGAGTTCCGCTCCTTCCTCCTAGGCCATGTCCAGAAAGAGGGGTTGGGGGATGAGTATTCAGACCTCTGGGCACTCACTTGTGGGGTGCCTCAGGGTTCTGTCCTCTCCTCCATGCTTTTTAATATCTATATGAAGCCGCTGGGAGAGATCATCAGGGGGTTTGGGCTGGGTGTTCATCAGTATGCGGATGATACCCAGCTCTACCTCTCTTTCAAATCAGAACCAGTGAAGGTGGTGAAGGTCCTGTGTGAGTGTCTGGAGGCAGTTGGAGGATGGATGGCGGCTAACAGATTGAGGTTGAATCCTGACAAGACAGAAGTACTGTTTTGGGAGGACTGGGGGTGGGGGACTCCCTGGTTCTGAATGGGGCAACAGTGCCCCTGAAGGACCAGGTGCGCAGCCTGGGGGTCATTTTGGACTCACTGCTGTCCTTGGAGGCGCAGATCAATTCTGTGTCCAGGGCAACTGTCTACCAGCTCCATCTGGTACTCTGGCTGAGACCCTACCTGCCCGTGGACTGTCTCGCAGGAGTAGTGCATGCTCTGGTTACTGCAATGCGCTCTACGTGGGGTTACCTTTGAAGGTGACCTGGAAACTACAACTAATCCAGAAAGCGGCAGCTAGGCTGGTGAGTGGGAGCAGCCACCAAGACCATATAACACTGGTCCTGAAAGACCTACATTGGCTCCCAGTACGTTTCTGAGCACAATTCAAAGTGTGGTGCTGACCTTTAAAGCCCTAAATGGCCTCAGCCCAGTATACCTGAAGGAGCGTCTCCACCCCCATCATTCAGCCCGGACACTGAGGTCCAGCTCCGAGGGCCTTCTGGCGGTTCCCTCACTGCAAGAAGTGAGGTTACAGGGAACCAGGCAGAGGGCCTTCTCGGTAGTGGTGCCCACCTGTGGAACGCCCTCCCATCAGATGTCAAGGAAATAAACAACTATCTGACTTTTAGAAGACATCTAAAGGCAGCTGTGTTTAGGAAAGTTTTTCGTGTTTGATGTTTTATCGTGTTTTTAATATTCTGTTAGGAGCCGTGCAGAGTGGCTGGGGAAAGCCAGCCAGATGGGCAGCATATAAATACTAAATTATATTATTATTATTATTATTATTATTATTATTATTATTATTATTATTATCATGGTGAGTTGAGGCAATGCTTCTGGAAACTGCAAGAGAGGGCTCATACTCAGATCCTGCTTGCAAGTTTCCTGTAACGGGCACCTGGTCAGCCACTGTGAGAAGAGTATGCTGGACTAGATGGGCCATTGGCTTCATCCAGCAGGCTTTTATTGTATTCTCAGGGAAACCACAGGAGGTGAGAGTTGCTCTTGGGCTTGAATCCTGCTTGCTGGTTTCCCACAGGCATCTGGGTGAGCACTGGTAAATTAATCTCTAGTTGTTAAGGGCTTTATATACTAATAGTAACATATTGAGCATGGCCAGGTAGCTACACGAACCATTTCCATACCAGCTGTTCTAATAAGAACTGTTAACTTTTAAGAATTCATGCCTGAGCTTACTTTTTCCCTTCTCCCTCCCAATCCCTTTTTCCTTTATGGTCATGTCTGGCACAGGCTGAAGGCTGTATTAAATGCCCCCCCCATACTTTTAAAAATAAGTAGCATATGATTTTATTGTTTTAAACCCAAACCACTGCTGATGTGTGTGTTAATTTTTTTTTTTTTAAAAAAAAATGTATTTACTTTAGTCACCAGCTAGAAATGTGTAGAGTGAACGTTGGTTTGTGTTGTTGTTTTATTATTATTACACAGCATTTTTAGTTTTACTTCAGCATCTTAAGCTTTAGAGCACACCTTGCATAAATGATAGTTAATAATTTGCCCTGGCAAAAGAACATTCTGCCAGAGCTTGGGTGGCCACCAGTCAAGGATTCTTAAGCTATAATGCAGGGGGTTGGACTAGATGGCCCTTGGAGACCTTTAAAACCCTACAATTATATGATTTCAGCTTGTCGCTCTGAGTACTTGATGCTCTTT
The DNA here is from genome assembly GCA_900245905.1 of Lacerta viridis. Classification (NCBI taxonomy): domain Eukaryota; kingdom Metazoa; phylum Chordata; class Lepidosauria; order Squamata; family Lacertidae; genus Lacerta; species Lacerta viridis. The sequence continues at coordinate 11,767 of OFHU01001130.1, read as the reverse complement.
TGTTTCTAGTAAGGGGAGGATTGCCACTTTGCATTCATGATATGCCCTCTTGATGCTTTTAGGCCAAACAGAAGTACCTCTGTGCCAGCCGAAATGACTGCAACATTGACAAGTTCCGAAGGAAAAACTGTCCCTCCTGCCGCCTTCGGAAGATGCCATGAGGCCGGGATGACTCTCGGAGGTAATCCAGATTCTGTTTATGAACCTTTGATTCTTTGCAGCATACCTGATTCACTTGCTATGTGTCATGTATCTAAATGAGGCTGGAGGCAGGTATGCGGGTAAGATCTCAGCTGCTGCAGTCATTCCCTTCACCCAGAAGCCTGCCACTGATAATGGATTAGATTAGTGCCCTTCTTCGCTGACGTTTTGGTAAGCACCCCGACCCTTGCTGAGTCAGGCAGGAACCTCTAGCCAAAACAAAACCCCAACCTGTGCTCCAAGGCCAGATCCAAAGCTAGATCCTCAAGAGATTATCCTCTGTGGTGCAGGAATGCAAGCTCGCAATCAAGGCAATCTGTTTTCATTTTTTTAATTAAATGTTTATTAAAGGTAACTGTAAAGGTACCCCTGACTGTTAAGTCCAGTCACAGATGACTCTGGGGTTGCGGCACTCATCTTGCTTTACTGGCCAAGGGAGCCAGCATTTGTCCACAGACAGCTTCCAGGTCATGTGGCCAGCATGACTAAGCCGCTTCTGGCGAACCAGAGCAGCGCACGGAAACGCCGTTTACCTTCTCGCCGGAGCGGTACCTATTTATCTACTTGCACTTTGATGTGCTTTCAGAACTGCTAGGTGGGCAGGAGCTGGGACCGAAGAATGGGAGCTCACCCCTTCACGGGGATTTGAACCACCAACCTTCCGATCTGCAAGCCCTAGGCTCTGTGGTTTAGACCACAGCGCCACCCACGTCCCTAAATGTTTATTAGTTTTCTACAAAAAGTTTTGTTACAAGCAAGCAAGCAGTTGTTACATTGGAGGGGGGGGATTCAATACATGCAATAGTGAAATCTTCAAATATAGCATGTAGGACATCTTGGGAAATTGTGCTTAGAGGTGTAGAATGGGCACATTCTTTGAATTAAATAAACATAAATAATAACCAAATCAGATGCTCTACCATGTCAAGAGAAATTTATCACTACATTCACCTTACATTCTAGCTTAGTGTATTAAGTAATTTTTTCATAACCTGGAGGAGGTTCTTGGGCATGTTCCTCTTTACCTATAAAGGAGATAAAGTCGGACTGAAGTGATAGAAAGTTATCTTGTTTATATAGGCCCCTGGCGATGCTACATTTGTATATTAATTTTTCTAGTAGGACACTATCCCAAACTTTAAAATGTAAATCTTTCAAGAAATGCACAAGAATCATTCTGGCTACCGCCAATAAATGCATAGTCATTTCTTTATTATGTAAATTTTAGTTACCCTTATCAAAAATAAAAGTGTCATGTGGGAGGTTGGGATAATATGGCAGGCATCTGCTTCTCACAACCTGAGAGCCAGAGAGGCAAAGGTGATTATTAGCAGAAGGTGTTGTCTGTGAGAAATCTGTGAGACCTCTCTTAAGAAGGTACTAGGCAGCAGATTTGTGGTGAAAAAGTTGTTGATTCGGGCATTTTCATGATCTTCTTAAAAGAGTTATCAGAGCAGCTTGCAACTGTAACTAAGACATTCATTGCATTCATTGTGCCCAGGGCTCTCCATCTGTCCTGCCTGGTGCCCAACGCATAGGGACGTAAGAAGAGCCTGCTGGCTCAGGCCAATGACACGTGCAGCATCCTCTTACAGCCACCTAACAGTTGCCCATGGGAAATCAGCAAGCAGGATAAAAGCACAAGAGTCCTATGGTTTCCAGCAATTGATACTCAGAAGCATTACTGTCTCCAAATGTGGAGGCAGAGCATAGCTATTGTGGTTAGTAACCATTTATAGCCCTCTCCTCCACGAATTTGACCATGCTCTTCTTCCACAATTGGAGGCAGCAATGCTTCTGAATACCAGTTGCTGGAAACTGCAGGAGAAGTGAGGGCTCTTGCGCTCGAATCCTGCTTGTGGTTTTTCACAGCCATTGCATACTGCATCAATATCTTCATCAAACTCTCCACTGTGCTCCCAAGATTTCTTGTTTCTGTTCTGTCACCACCAATTCAGATTCCATGAGCTTATACTGTATATGAGATCAATAATTCAATTGCCCCAACATGCACTACTTTACTCTTGTTTACAGTGAATAGCATCTGCCATTTTACCGCCCGCTCACTTACAGAGCTTGGTGGAATCAGTGAAGATGCAGGAGAGTTGGGATTTCGGGTGTGCCCTCCTGCAGGATGGATGGTCTATATCTATATATACTTCACCCTCCTCTTCAAGCTCCTGAACAGTTGTTGCCTCCCTCCCCAGCTGCTCAGCCCTCCCCAACCTCTGCTGGGACTCTCCAGGTGGGGTGGGGGTGTCAGGAACCTAACCTGGCCCTACCACTGAACCCAACCCCTCCACCCCACTTCCACCTGCCAAACCCTGGACAAGTGGTATTTAAATTAAAATCAACATGGTACATTGGCAGCTTACATGTATTCAACACGTGATTTCAGCCTTACACACATGACAGACTGAAACCTCACATGTTAAATGCACAAAAGGTGGAGAGTGATCATACTGTCAAGATCCACATGTGGTCTAGTTTTGCCGTGTAGCAGAAGGTTTCCTGCTTGCTCACTCTTGGAAAAGATCCATAAAGGTGCTAATAACACAGATTCACTATGAAAGCAATCATAATAAGCAGAGCAGGAGTATCGCTCCTTTTCTCAGTGCCTCCTTCCCAGGAAAAGAAGACCTGCTGTGTTCCACACATGATCCTAGAGGCAGGATTAGTGCAACAGAGAAAGACTCTGGAGTGGGGGCAGCAAGCAAGAAAAAACATGAGAGTGACGTTGGGGATTGGTATGGAAACCATGCAACTCTTTTGCTTGCCCTACAGACTAACCCTCTTCATGGGTCTTTATTTGCTCCTAAAGACAGAAGCCTAAACTTGAGGTTTAGCCCCTTCACATCGCTTCCCCCAAAGAATCCTGGGAGATGCAGTTTGCTATAGTCACCATCTTTGCAGGTCTACAGTACCTAGCCCTTTTAACAAACTACAGTTGTGATTTGAGGACCCAACTCCCGCATTTGAAAATAAAACACAATGACACATAAATTTTGGTTAAATGGAGGTAAAAGGCCACAACTTTTATTGGTTACAGCATGTGAGTGGTATTGGCTTAGGCATTGGGTTGAACAAACTATAGTTGACTCCCCCCGCAGAGCGTGGAGTCACTCAAGGGATAACCGCCCAGGAGGTGGAGCCTGTTGATGCAAGATACAACTGGAAGCTCCACGCCTGATGTCACTGGGGGTTGTGCCTTGGCCCTAGCCACCAACAGGGCATCGGACAGGATCCACGACCGCCAGATTGCTTTACGGAATACCCAATATTTAGGAGGGTTAGGCGATGGCCCGAACCTTGCCCTCCGATACCACACTAAACCCAATGCCTAACCACCAATCTAACAGAGTTGTGACAATTTGCTACGAGGTAGGCGAAAAACCAAGAGGCTGTGCCAATTTGCCACTTGGACAAAAACTCCTACCAGGCCCCTTGCACAAACAAGGCGACCAACCGCAGTCCATAGCAATGTCCTATCCAAGAAACCAACCTGAGGAAGGGTGGGCGGGTGATCCGGCGAAGGAGCGACGTAGAATGGCGGAGATGAGCCGCCGCGGCTGCCCAGGTGCAGCTAAAACTCCGCCCCTATGCCAGCCCTATTGCTAACTGCTAGGGGCGCGGCAGGGCAGTGGGAAAGGTAAGGTTGAGGGCGAAACGCCCCCTCAGCAATGCCAGAGCCGGCTCCCGCTCACAACCCCTCCCCTCTCTGAGGAGGAGAGGCTTTCTCAGGATTTGTTAAAAGTGGTCTAGGTGTTTTCTCTCAAAAAACCTCCCCATTCCTACAGAGGCTGTAGTTTACCCAGTAAGGAAGCCAAGCAAATGTGAGGCATCCTTTGAATTGTGCCTTCTTGATTGAGCCAGCCTAAGGCCCTCCAACTCCCTCCTCATCCAGAAAGAAATCCCAAAGGCTGCTTTTTAAAGCAGTTAATGATTTAACTTGTTAAGTCATAATAAATCCATGAGCAGCTCTTTGGAATGCTGACAGGAGTTTGGCTGGGAGGCAGTTGTTTCAGTGTCACTTTTGAATGCTGTTGCTCCTGAGAATGTAAAGTAAAATATATTCTCCTTCCCCTTCTTCTTCTTATCATAGAATTGTAGAGTTGGAAGGGAACCCCAAGTCATCTAGTCTAACCCCACAGCTGAAGAACCCCAGAAATATGGCCCTCCATATTCTTAGAAACCTCCAAGAAAGGAGAGTTCCACTGTCAAACAGCTCTTAAGACCAAAAACTTCTTTGTAATGTTTAGTCAGAATCTCCCTTCTTGTCATTTGAATTCATTGGTTTGGGTCCTCCCCTCCAGAGCAGCAGAAAACAAGCTTGCTTCATCTTCCATGTGACAGACCTTTAGGTATTTGAAGATGTCTCTCGTGTAATCCTTCAGTATCTTCTTCAGGCTAAACATTCCCAACTCCCTCAACTGTTCCTCATTAAGTTTGGTTTCCAGATCATTTATCATCTTCCAACTTGTCAATATCCTTCTGATATCATTTTCCTGTACAGTCATTTATTTTATCAACATTTGGCTGTTGTGGGAATAGCTGGTGTGTAGTTTAAGGTGTGAGATTGCACTGGGTTACAAACCAGCCTTTATTTGTTGTTGTCCACTCACAGCCAGAAAAATCATCCATCACCTATCTGTCCCAATATCTGCGGCACCTAGCAGAGACTTGGGGCTTATCTACACTTAATCTTTTGACCGCTCTTTCCTTTTGATATTTTTTAAATTCATTTTCACTTTTAACATTTATCATCATACATAAATCATAAGCATTTTACAAATAGGATTCTTAGAATCCCGGAACTTACCTCCACCCCTCCATGGTTTCCCCAGATATTCTTTTCAAACTGCATGGTATCATATTCTCCATACTTTCTTGAAACTCAATTTTTATCATAGTTCTCGCTACATTATGCATGTTTTCAAAATCCTGCCAATGTTTTCAATTGTTTTTTTCCTGATTTTCCTGGTCATTTTCGCCAATTCAGCATAGTCCATCATCTTTATCTGCCATTCTTCTTTTGCAGGTAGATTGTCCTCCTTCCATGTTTGGGCAAGTAACATCTGACCTGCTCTTTCCAGGCACAGGTCTGTGCTTAAAAGCTTGGACCCCAGGGCTTTCCCTGTGAAAAACCGCTCTTTATTGCTCTGTCAGTTTGGGTTTTCAACAGTTTGCTGTTTGCCCCAATTGAGCTTTAAAAAGTGAGTTTTCATGGGGAAAGCTCCAGAGCAAAAAGAAAAAAGGGTGCTCGGGTGCGGAAAGAGCAGAGGAAAGGAAAGTGTGGATAAGCCCTCTGAGCGCATTAACAGGGCAGTTCATTGCATTTCCTCATTGTTTCCCTAGCTGTTAATGTCTGCATTATGCTTGAGCTTTCAAGCCACTTCTGGAAATCTAGTGGAATATGGTAATAGTTCACCGCTCATTTTGGTATTAATTGCTTCCAAGAAAAATCAATTTGGTACCTCGCTGACTCAGAAAATTGTGGGAGAAAGGTGATGAGATTCGGGGCAGTATGTCTAGTGGAATATGATGGAAGTGCAGTGCTCATTTTTGTGTTAATTGCTTCCGGGAAAAGCTGTGGGAGAAAAATGACAAGATTGAGAGAGGTATACCAGCATAAAGTTCTTCCCTATTGTTTTCATGGGGGAATAGAAGCATGCGTGCATAGAAAGGGGAGAGAGGAGCGATGTCCAATGACATTTGTTACTGAGCCACACCACACCCAACTGGTGTGAATGAAATTTAGCACCACATGCCAGTAGATCAGCCAAGAAGCCATCGTATCATAATGATACAGGTGCTGCAGGAATGCAAAGGGAACATTCCCCCCTCTCCAACATTGGTCTTCAAATCAATTGAATGCTTTCCTCTGCAGGATAGCTTTCCTGTCCCTGAAATGACACATAAGAGTAACAGGAGCTATTAACAAAAAACCACAGTGCACAATCAGCCTTAAACAGGTACAGAGACAATTGCTGAAGGTTCATGTCTGTTGCATAGATATAAAGGGCTGCACAGCTACACAATGAAGGCACATCTTAAAATTCTAATCTACAATCTAAAATAATCTTTCCCACATTTGTGGTACCTTAGGCACTGCAAGTATGGGGACATACATTTGCCATTTCCCCTGTGGCTAATTCCTTGTATTATTTGGCTGTTGCCTTCACCTGCCTTCAGAGATGGAGTCCTTAAAACCCTGCCTTTCATGGATTGGGCAACTTTTTGGAAAGAGGAAATTACGATGCTTAACTCCATGTTCTATTTCTGTGAATAGCGTGAAAGCCCATCGTGATACATCACCATGCATGAAATGGTCTCACATGTTCTGACACTTTCACTAGGTCATCTTTTTCTAAGAGACTTCTTCTAAGAAAGTTTCTCCCCTGAAAGTTTCAAGGCCATCATGGCGTCACATAAGGCCTTTAAAAAAAAAAAAACACTCTCACATAATTTCTCTTTTTCTTTGCCAGTTCTTCTGATTCCTTAAACTGATTCCCTACCTCCTAGCTGCAAGGAGGTTTAGCTAATTATAGTCATAGAGTTGGAAGAGACCCCCAATGGTCATCTAGTCCAACTGTCTGCAAAATAGGGAGCATGATTCTAGAATCCGTAACAACTGGCTTTTCTTAAGTAAAAGCCAGTGAAGGAATATGATCTTTGCACATAATCTGTAATTGTGGTTCTCATACCTATTTATTAATTATACATATACAAAGAGCAACTCATTGAAATATTAGCCTTTCTCTGTCTCTGGTTGACTCACAATCTCTGGGGCTTTCTTCACCAGCTGTCAAGGAAGTCTGTGGGCATTACTGTCTCATTTAAGTCATTAAATATATCCAGACTGCAGTGGTTTGTTGTTTTTTAGAACACGATTAGTGTGTGTTAATCCTACCCACGAATCAGGGATAATCATCCTGCTTTGTGGTAGTGTTCTGCAGCATAAATATTGACACTAAAGATGTACAATATCCTGGCAAGGGATATTCCCTTGGTTCTTGTTAGGCAGAAAACAAATGGGTAAATATGACACGGTAAATCTCCCAGCACATTAGCACCAAAGCCTGTTGGGATAAGCACTTGCACTTGCCTCCAGTTTGTTCCTAATGGAAAAGCCAGAATCATAGAGTTGTAGAGTTGGAAGGAACTCTCAAGGATCATCTAGTCAAATACCCTGTATCGGGGGATTCACAGCAACACATTCCCTGGCAGATAGACATCTCACCTCTGCTTAAAAACTTCCAGTGAAGGACAGTCCACCACCTTCCAAAGGAAGCTCTTACTGTCAGAAAGATCAAGGCCTCTCTAGTATTTCATTCATTTGTGAGAAAAAATGAATGCAGCATATTGGGGAATGCTGGATTTCATAGAATCATAGAATCATAGAGTTGGAAGAGACCACAAGGGCCATCCAGTCCAACCCCCTGCCAAGCAGGAAACACCATCAAAGCATTCCTGACAGATGGATTTTGTCTCATTAATTTGATTTTGCAGTTTTAAAAGCATCAGAAGTTTTAGCTTGTAGGGCCACATTAACAACAACCACAGCCTGTTATGTGAATCAATTAATTGATATCATTCAACTTTTCTATGTCAGTTAAAATTAGCATTAGGTGATTTGACAACATTTTGTAAAATTATGCATAGCCTGGAGAAAGTGAACAGAGAAAAGTTTTCCTGCCTCTCTTGTAACTGTAGAACGTATGGACATCCAAGGAAGCTGAACTTTGGAAGATTGAGGACAGATAATAGAATCATAGACTCAGAATTGAAAGGGACCCCAAGGGTCATCTGTTGCAACCCCCTGCAATACAGGAATCTCAACACACAGTGCCCCATCCAATCTGAAACCATACTGGATCCTGCTTACCTTTGCAATGTCTAGCACCATTAAAAGGAAGTTCTTCACATGACACATAGTTAAACTAGGGAATTCACTCCCACAGGAGGCAGTGATAGCCACCAACCTGGATGGCTTTAAAAGAGGATCAGACAAATTCATGGAGGAACAGAGGGCTACCGAAGGCATTCATGCTTATGAATGACCGTTCCCCACATCAAATGGGGTGCACATTTTGCGTGGTCGCGCGTAGCCTCCTGGATCACATAGGAGCTCCTGGCAGTTGGGTCTGGCACCACCTTCCCGGGCTGGGTACCTGTGGTCTCCACCTACTCCAGCAGCCGCCCAATCCCGCCCAGCTGTTGGGCACACCCAAGCTAAAATGATGATTTGATTGATTTTCTCCAGAGAGATAAGGGCTCGTGGTCTTGTCATGTCTTGTATGGCTGTTCACTCTTCCAGTCATGGTGAGCAGGAACCCTCTCAGATCTCTTAGGAGAGCAGGAAGCAACAGGGAAGTTTTTCCTTCAGCCTTTGGGCTGGGGCTGCTCCCAGAGGACACCCCTCTAGGAAAGAGTGGCTGTGGAGGAGTGGTGCTTCTCTGGCACCTCCTCCTCAAGCAGGACCGGCTAGTCAATAAGGAAAATTAACAAACAATAAACTGCAGCAGGTCCAGTTCTGCTTATCAATAAGTCAAATGGGTGTATATGGTTTATGATGATCTCATTGGTAAACTGGTACCTAGACGTTAATGGCTTGGCAGACCACTTCTGTGCTACAAAGAAGTATGCAAACTTGACATGAAGGCTGGCAACATCAGCCCTGCCATGTTGGAATCCCTTGCAGATGACCACAGTGCCTGGAGACAGACAGTCAGATAGTGTATCTACAGCATTGACCAGAGGAGGAATGACCGCTGGAAAGAGCGCAGAGAGAAGAAATGTCATGGTGCATCTCTAACAGTGAAACCAGATGCCTTAATCTTCCCCACCTACAACAAATCATGTCTCTCCCATATCAGCCCTTAAGGAGCACTCCTCCATTGTCTCCCAAGACAGACAGATGCCAATAAATATATATTAATAATAACACCTTGAACTTGCCCCAGGAACAAATGGGCTGCCAGTGAAGATCTCTAAGCACATGTGTCATATGCCAGCAAGGCCTCAATCCTGTCAGAAATTATGCTGCAGCTGATCCGCTGCTTTCCTCCTTCTTGTAGCCTTCAACTCACAACATCAGACCACCAAGATGCTTTTTGGAGGTTCTATGGATGCAAATGTTTCTGTGGCTCAGGGACATTGACCACAAGTTGTAAAGTATCCAAAGGATCTTGTAGGCCAACCCCCTGTTACTGTTGTGAACATATCCCTCCCACAAATGTGTCAGAGGGATAACATGAAAGCAGGCTACAGTCCATTTTTAAAAGTGTACACCAGTGGTTTCCAATATGGGCAATACTTCTGCCCTAGGGGGAGTAGTGGGATTACCCAAGGAGAGGTGCTAAGAGTGGGGGGGGCAGGGCAGTGGGCAGTGCTGCAGGTTTGAGTCACTGTCAGATTTTGAAAAGCTAGCATTATGGATCAACTCCAGTTTTGCTGAATTAATTAAACTGATTAATTTGTTTTTGAGTAAATGTGCAATTAATCATTACACTTTTCAATTTTACTGTGCTGTTATCTTCCTTTGTGGGTTGTGCAAACCACTATTCTGAACAATGCTTTTAGAGAGTAGAGTAGGCAGCACAGGATATGAGTGTAGATTTTGCTTCTATCCTTCCTTAAGTCTTCCTGCCATCACTGCTGCCCCAGTGTGCCCATGAAAGTGTTGCCATTCCACCAGTCCTGGAGCACTTCAGAAGGGGACAGTCAATGGGGCAGAATAAAGCCCGTCTCGTCAGCTATGTGAGCAAGTGGAATTAATTGGTAAATGCACCCAAATTGTCAAAATGTGTTTCTCCTGCGAGGCCTGTGCAGACACAATTTGCAGCATCACATGTGATATGTTTTTAAGCGAGGGAGAGAAAGGTGAGTTCATGTCCCCATTGCTTGCAGGAGCCAGAATGCTGGCAAGGGAGGTGCAGAGCCATGAGGGTTTCTGCTGTAGCTGCTGGGCTTGGCTTAAGCTGTTTCCAGGTCAGCCTGCTCCTCCTGTGCAATTCACAACCAGCTGTCATTTGCAGAGAGAATGGAGGAACATTTTGCAGGGCCCTTCTGTGCTATTGCTGCAGCTCCCTTTCTTCTGTGTTTCAGGAGCTCATGGAGGCAAAGACCCAGTTGCCTTTAACCTCTTAAACTGGACCACCCAGTGGGGATTACTGGTTGCACTCTGGGAATTTTTTTCAACAGAGCCAGGAATGAATCTGTGTCTGGTTCTGCCAAAATTGGAGTTTGAGATCATATTCCTGGGCAAAAATGCTGAAATTGTCTCCAGAGACCTTGTCATTCCCAGGTTCTCCAGGATAATTTGCAGGAAGGATATTGGATGGGGCAGGCCCTGGGCCTGTCGCAGAAAATGGGGCCTGAAACCTGGCTGGAAGGGATCCAAATGGTCTGCATCCTCCAGACAGGCCTGGAGCTGTTCCACAACCACCTGCCCAGGAATGGAAGATTAGAGACTGGGCAATAATTTACCATAATGGCCAGGTCCAATGGTTTTTTAAAGAAGCCATTTAATAACAGTTTCTTTAAGGGGTTCCAGGATGACTCCCTGACAGAGGAAAGCATTCACCCCTCCATGGAGGCCATTGTCCAGCCCTATCTGGCTTGCTTTTATGAGTCAGGATGGAAACAGACTGGTGGTTGGTTTCACTCACCCAAGCAGCCTGTCCACATATTGAAATAGGTAGCATATTGAAATTGATGCCATACAACTTGACTAGACAGAGCACTAGCCCTTTCCTGACCCTTTGACTGTAGTTGAGTCTACCTCTTTCAAAATTTGAGCGATTTTGTCTACAAAAAACTTTGCAAGATCATGGAGTCCTTACCGGACCCCAATGGTGAAGGTACTGTAGTTCTTTAAACAATCTGAAAGAGTCTCCTGGAACTGTTTTCCACAGATGCAATAGAGGCAGTCACTAGCACCACTAGGTAGGCTTAAGGTTGAGCTATAGCCCCTCCTCAGTAATTGCTGCTTCTCAGGTAAGCTACACCCTCTATTGTGTACTGTGTGGTCCCTCCTCCCACCTGGCCAATCCCCCTGGCAGCACCTCCCCAGGCGAGATTGGCAGCTGATGGGGGTAGGCGGAGACCACAGGTATCTTGCCCGGGAAGGTGATGCCAGTCCGAACTGCCAGGTGCTGCTCTGGGATCTAAGGGGGCTGCGCGCTACCACGCAAAATGTGCACCCCATTTGATGTGGGGAACAGTCATTACATTATCTGGTCCTCATGCAACTTTTCCTGCTGCCCATGATCACTGAGATTGGGTGTCCCAATGCATCCCCCCTAGTGGTACCTGCCCCAGCCATTATGTTGGCTAGGGCCCAGTCCTGAGGCTGCACTGACCCTCTTCCCTTAAAAATGAATTAAGTCAGACAGAACTAAACCATTTAAGAAGTTTGTGCATACTTGAAAGGGAGCTTACAACATCTTTGATGTGTTTGGGCAGGGTTCCTCAAACTTTTTTAAAAAATTATTTTTCTTAATTTTTTTATTGAAAAATTTGACACGCTCACATACTAATTCTTACATACATTCTTACATACATT
>OFHU01001424.1:600000-878489 GCA_900245905.1 Lacerta viridis | reverse complement strand
GGAAACTGCAGGAATGAGAAGAGACTTGTGTTATGCTTAAAATTTCCCCCAGGGACCCCGAAGGCTGAAGTGGCACAACATTGTCTCAAAGCCTTTCTAGGTGGGTTTTTGCTGCAGTGCCTGCCTTGGGAGGGGAGAAGGGGGGAGGCAGAGAATGTTTTGATGGTGGGATTTTGGATCAAGGGCACTCCGATATCCTCTGCTCGCTCGTATCAAATGTATTTCTGATTATATGGAAGCCGAAGCACGAAAAACAGCGAGAGATATGCATACAAATCTGAAAGCCGGATGCCTTTTGCATATCTTATCAATCTGCTGTGCACTTAAAACTGGGACTTTCACGGCCATTGCGAATCTGCAAAATCTGATTAAAAACAAGAAGCAAAACCAAAACAAACCAGCACCCACAAGGAGCTTGCGTTCACCTAGCAGAGAGCTTGGATAGGAGCCACTGACCATTCCCCACCCAATGTCACAAGTTGCTTTCAAGAAACGAAACGAAACCTTTGGCGTGGGGGGGGGGCTGCTCCCAGCAGGAAAAACAAGAGTCTAAATTTGGGAGGCAGGGCCACAGCGCAGTGGAAAGAGGACATGCAGAATCTCCAAGGTTTCACTGCTGGGATTGCAGTGGACAAATAAACCACCTGGTAGCCTTTGGCAGAAGAGCCTTGTCACCCTGAGACACCTAGGAGAGCCCTCTGCCACCCAGAGAAGACCAATAAACACAGGAAGGAGATCCCATTTCGTCCACCTGCATTGCCAAGACCACACCCGCCCCCCAAGCGCTTTCAGTTTTCTTTTCCAGGTGGCACCAAACATGCTGAGCCTATGGGGCAATATGGGGCAATTGGGGCATGCTCAGTCCTCATTGGACTCAGGACTTGGACGGACCTTTACATTTCAGGATGTGTTGCACTTCTACATCCTGGGGGTGGGAGTGAAATTGCGGTTCTGCTGAGCGGGCTGATACCCCACCTTGTTTCTGCTTGTTTCTCCAGTGGAAATAGAAATCCTAATGGAAACAAGATGGAGAGCTTGTTTTCTCCTGCTCTGGAGGGTAGGACTCGAACCAATGGCTTCAAGTTACAAGAAAGGTGTTATGTACTGAGCTGAATCCTAGAACAATAGGATCCAGAATGCAGCAGTCTGATTGGTCCTAGAACAATAGGATCCAGAATGCAGCAGTCTGATTGGTCCTAGAACAATAGGATCCAGAATGCAGCAGTCTGATTGGTCCGCAGGAGCCACCCAATCCAGCTCCAGGTGGAAGTGAATCTGCAACCTGATTGGCCTACAGGAGTATCCGGAATTAGCCAATCACGTGGGCCCATTGTGTAAATAATGTATATAAGCAGACGTTGTGGGGAAACATTCATTCATTGCTACTATGAGCTGAATAAAGAGCATGGAATTCACACTTGACTCCGAGTATATTTCAAAAGGAGTTTCCGACTAAACATCAGGAAGAACTTTATGATGGCAAGAAGTGTTGGACAGTGGAACAGATGCACTCAGAAGGTTGTGGCATCTCCTTCCCTGGAGGTTTTTAAACAGGTTGGATGGCCCCCTGTCATGGATGCTTTAATTGAGATTCTTCCATTGCGGGGGGTTGGACTAGATGGCCCTTGGGGGCCCTTTCCAACTCTATGGTTCTATGATTCCAGGATCAAATCAGAAACCAGGTCATCTTCTGTAAACGCAGGACTGTCCCTGCAAAATAGGGACACTCAGAGGGTCTGAAATTGGGGTTCTTAATCGGAGTGCAGATGAGCTTCTCTGCACCACCGATGGTGACAGAGACTGGTCCATTTCCTGAGATGCATCCCAAGTGGAAGTCAAGAAGATAATTCTGGGATTGAGGGAAAGTGTGTGTGTGTGTGAATGCCAGCGTTATCTAGGTTCCAAGATATTTCATCCCAAGGCAACTGAGTGTATCTTAATATGCATGTAAAATTGTGTGTTTCTCCCCCCCCCTCCCCATCTCCCACATGGAAAATATTTGCAACTGCCTTTGCCATCTGAAGGATTCGTTGCCAGGGACATTTCAAGGTGATACTTGAGTGCTGTGTTTGGAAGATCACAGAGCATTAACGCGGCAGGAGACAGAGAGAAAGAAAGTTGAAAAGTTACCTGCCTCCTCCTCCTCCTCCTCCTTGAGCTGTGCCTTTGCTGCGTCCTTCTTAAAATTCGCCTCCTCCTCCATTCACTGCCCTTTTAAACAAGCAGAAATCTCTCTTCTCTCCCCACCCCGCTCTCTCTCTGAACTGGAAAATCCAGATCTGCATTATCGGCAGATTTGCTGTATCTGAGAAAGAGGCCTTCTTGAATGCTCTGGAAAATACAGGCAATTTCTGCCCAAGGTTAGATTCCAGAAGGCACCTCGAAATAACATGAAATGAAACATAACATTGGGGGGGGGTGGCATTCTTTGCAAAGGCAATGAGCACCTGTTTGTCTGAGAAGGACACTTGTTGAAACAACCCCGGAACATTTATTTCTTCCAAATATGCCTGTTAAGAAGATGATGAGCTGCTCTGATCCCAGTTTCATAGCTTGGCAATCATAAAAAGATACACCTTGATTGGAAGGAAGGAAGGAAGGAAGGAAGGAAGGAAGGAAGGAAGGAAGGAAGGAAGGAAGGGCAAAGCTGGGAAACATTTTTACCATGCTACAAGATAAAAATATAAATTAGTGATTCACTGTTCTCAGATTTGGTTAACTGAAATATTTATACCCCACATTTAACCTAATTAGGATTCCCAACATTGTTGTTGTTCAGTCGTTCAGTCGTGTCTGATCTTCGTGACCCATGGACAGAGACGCCAGGCACCCTATCCTCCACTGCCTCCCGCAGTTTGGCCAAACTCATGCCAGTCGCTTCGAAACACTGTCCAACCATCTCGTCCTCCCTTCTCCTTGTGCCCTCCATCTTTCCCAACCAGGGAGTCTTCTCTTCTCATGAGGTGGCCAAATACTGGAGCCTCAACTTCAGGATCTGCCCTTCCAGTGAGACTCCCTGCTTCTTTAGATTTTTATAGACTTTAATTCCTTTTAGTTTTTCAAATCATTTTTCAGATTTTAAATGACTGTAAAAGGTAAAGGTAATGGGACCCCTGACCATCTCACACTATAGGCCAAGGGAGCCGGCATACAGCTTCCGGGTCATGTGGCCAGCATGACAAGCCGCTTCTGGCAAACCAAGCAGCGCACGGAAAGCCGTTTACCTTCCCGCCGGAGCGGTACCTATTTATCTACTTGCACTTTGACGTGCTTTCGAACTGCTAGGTGGCAGGAGCAGGGACGAGCAACGGGAGCTCACCCCGTCGCGGATTCGAACGCCCCCTTCTGATCGGCAAGCCCTAGGCCTGTGGTTTAGACCACAGCGCCACCCGCATAAATGACTGTACCCCCCTTAATGCTGGTCTATGATACTGGTGGATACTGAACAGGTCTTTGGCCAGGATGGGAGACTGGTTGGGCCCCAATCCTTGGCCTGATACCTCATTTCCACGGTAGAAGAAACCCAACACATAAATGCTGGAAAATAAGACAGGCACAAATATTGGACAGGCCGGACAAATTCTGGCAACCGCAGAATCAGAAGAAGAAACGAATCTGGATTGGTTTGTTTGCTTGGGTCCCCCACTCCCTCCTTTGGCAGCCAAAAGCCCCGTTCCCCAACCCCAGCCCCAATTGCCCCCCCCACCATTTTTCATCAAGCAAAGCTCTTGAGACCTCAGCACCCGCCTTCCGCGGCGATTTCCTTGACAACACAGAGAGGCAGCAACAGACAGCTGCTCAAAAGCCCTCCTTAGAGCAACCTGGAATTTGATGTCATAACAACTGTTTTTCTACTGTGTGTGTCAAAAAGGGAAGGGCTCTCCAGGAGGGGAAACGGGAGAGATTTAATTATAGAGCTGCATTTGTGAGAGCCCTCTTTTCTCTCTCTGCGCATGGGTTTCTGAACATGTGCACGAGTCCACTGCAAACATTGGGTGAGAGCACCCGGGCTTAACTTCTCCTCATTCTGCGCATTTCACAATTTCAATATTAATTCTTTGGGATCATAATTCTTAAATTGCCCTTTTTTACCCTTAAACATGGTATTCTATTTGGTATACCATATTGAATTCTATGGAATTAAATTGTAATACAATACGATGGAATAAGTAATAAAAATATAATTAAAATCACGACACATCTAGCACAGCCATATTTCAATTGCTACAATAGGCAGAAAAATCATAAAGTGGTCCATGAAGGCCCTCAATAATTTTCAAGTGGTCTATGGAAAAAGAAGTTGCTGATCCACTGAGATAGAGTAAAGCTTTTCTCCCTCTCCCATAACACTAGAACTCATGGACATCCAATCATAGAATTGTATAACTGGGACACTAAGGGTCCAACCCCCTGCAATGCAGGAATTGCAACTGATATGCAAGACCATTCAGCTTCTGCTTAAAAACCTCCCAAGGAAGGAGAGTCCCCCACCTCTCATGGGAGCCCACTGTTGAACAGCTCTTAGCACCAGAAAGTCCTTCCTGATGTTTAGTCGGATTCGCCTTGTAACTTGAAGACATTGGTTCAGGTCCCACCACCAGAGCAGGAGAAAACAAGCTTGTTCCATCTTCCATGTGACAGACCTTTACATATTTGAAGATGGTAATCATATCTCCTTTCATTCTCCTCTTTTCCAGGCTAAACATACCCAATTCCCTCAACTGTGCCTCATAAGCAAGGCTGGATTAACCATTAAGCAAAATAAGCATGTCCTTAGGTCATCTAGAGAAGGGGGGCACCACAGTAATTCTCCACTGCTGGATTTTAAACATGAATGGTCACAAATTGCTCGGCTGAGTGTTCATTTTCTCAGCTGAAGTATATTTAAAATCCCAACAGAACAACTGTGCAACAAGGCAGGCTTGATGCCTTATCTCTACTAGGTATAGGCAGAAGTGTTAGGTAGGATTAGTTTTGAGGATCTGATCAAAGACTTTGCAATTAGAAAAAAGGAGGATATTTTTTCAAATATAAGTAAGTGGAAGTATACAAAAATTAACATCATTTTCCATCTTACTGTAGGTTTTATTTCATTTCAAAAAATAAAAAATATGGTTTATTATTGTTTATATTTTGATTTTGGTATATATGGGGGCACCAAAATCTTTTAAGTGCTTAGTGCCTCTAAAGATCTTTCCCTGGCTCTTCTCATAAGGCTTGGTTTCCAAACCCTCAGTCATCTTCTACACACGCTCCAGCACTACAATGTCCTTCTGACCACACTTAGGGTTGCCATATTTCCAAAACTGAGATTTTGTTGAGCTTTTTTGGGGAACATCTCCCCCCAAAACTAAAGTCTTTTGCAGCATTTTTCTTTTAAAAAATCTCGTAGTTGCCATATGGCCAGGTTTTTCCTGGACTTTTTGCTGATTTAGCAAAAACCCGCCTGGACGGCATTTTGACAGTGCAATTCCTGGATGTGTGGCAGCCCTAGTAGTACTATGACTTCCTATGATCAGGACACTAGAAATCAGTTGATGCAGCCTAGAATAGCTTTAGCTTTTTTTGCTGCTGCATCACACTATTGACTTATGTTAAGCTCGTGGTCTACAAATACTCAAGAGATCCTTTTCCCGGTCGGCAGTTCAAATCCCTGCAACGGGATGAGCTCCCGTTGCTCGGTCCCTGCTCCTGCCAACCTAGCAATTCGAAAGCACATCAAAGCACAAGTAGATAAATAGGCACTGCTCCGGCATTTCCGTGCGCTGCTCTGGTTTGCCAGAAGTGGCTTAGTCATGCTGGCCACATGACCGGAAGCTGTACGCCGGCTCCCTCGGCCAATAAAGCGAGATGAGCGCCACAACCCCAGAGTCGTCCATGACTGGACCTAATGGTCAGGGGTCCCTTTACCTTTACTGGCTCCTGCAGCCAATCGGAAGCCGCGCCTTGGTTTTTGAACGGTTCCAGGAGTCGAATGGACACCTGGAACAGATTTGACAACCAAGGTACCACTGTATAGTGAAGATTAGCATGTGTTGAAATGGCTTGAGAGTTTGTTGAAATACAGTTACAGGTGGGTAGCCGTGTTGGTCTGCCATAGTCGAAAGCTCATACCAAGAACAAACTCAGTTGGTCTCTAAGGTGCTACTGGAAAGAATTTTCTATTTTGTTGAAATACAGACACAATAGAACTAAGGGACTCTTGAGTGTATATGAAACTCTTCCCATTGTAGCACTCCTACTGCTGTATCAAGACCCAGAGAGGAATCAGGTCAACCATGTTCATGGGAAACAAAACTCATGAAACAAGTCCTATTTTGGGTATGGAAAGAGGAGCCCATGCCAGTTCCTTCCCCTTCACAGCCTTCCCGCAAGTGTGGATCATCTCCTTGGCTAGTATTTGCCCATTATGTCCCAAGGAGTTTACAGTTGATTTCCTAACAGTTTGGAGGTTAGAAAATTTGGAACACTAACGCCAGAGACATCCCTACTACAACACACATTCAGTTTCTTCTCATTATTAAATAGATAGCTAATATTTTTTATCAGTATATAAATCCCATCCAACAGTGTATGCAAGAAGTTAGTTTTAGTCTGAGAACTTGGTTGCTTCAAGCTTGTTCTTATAAATAATTGACAGTGACTGTGCTTTAATACAAGAGAATTTGAATGAGGTTGGGGTTTGTTTGTTTTTCAGCATAGCATTTCTCCACCCCAGTCTGGAGAGTGAATAGAGGACTACCTTGATGTTAAGAATCTTGTTAATTTTATGGCCCATTTTCACATGGAGATCAGCTTTTATTTTCTGCATCTGCCTTTATTCTCTGCTCCATCATCAGTAAGGTTTACTGAGCAAAAACAGTGGGAGTATTATGGGAAGAAATCTAATCAATGCAGTGCTGAGGGACAGTCCTTCAAATTCTCCCTCATGGCCGTGTGCCAGATTGGAGGTCATTGTGAGGTTATCCTGTCTGACTTTCACACACACAGAAAAAGAACCCCATCCAACTTCTCTCTATGTGTGTAAGAAAGAGTGCTGGCAGTCCGTGTGTAATAGAAACCTTGTTAAAATAAGTTCCTAATATACATGCACCTGTTATACCACCCTCCCTAGCACAAAAGCTGTGTTTCCTATTTTAAACGCTTTGCGTGTCCGTCTGCATTCCCGCCCGTCTGCAGTTGGTCTGGTGCGGTGCAGCCAAAGCACTCGAATGCCATGCCTCCAGCGAATGTCCAAGGGGTTAAGAAAGTTGCCGCAAGCAGATGTCCGCAAACCTTGCCAAGCGCTAATTTTCATGTCGGCCAGTTTGAAAGCTTCACTGACTAATCCACATTTCGTGATGCAGAAGAGACACCAGATAAATGTGTGGCCTTATTAAGTGTGTATTTCTTTCAGAGGCCTGTCCCTTTATCAGGTGGCCATGTGGGAAAGTGCATTGACAGAAACCGATGTGGCAGATTTAGTGGGGGGACGGGACACTGTTAATAGAATAACTTAGGGGAAAAGATCTTTTTCCTCATGCATTCAGCTCTCATTCTTCTCAAATTTTAAACATTTATCAGATCCTATACTTCCTTAGGCTGTTACCTTGTGTCTGTGACTAATGTAAGTTGCCCAGTGGTGAAATTTATAACCCTCTGTGAATAGATTAATCTCCCTTTCAAACAGCAATAATTCAACTTGGTTACAGAAACGTAAATGTACTCTTAGTACTGCCATCCTTTTGCCAAAAACGATCTACAGGTCTGCCACAACATGCCCCACCAAGGCAAATGCAGCCCACCAGTCATATGTTGCGGTCTGCCAAGTGCTTGACTGTTTTCTCAGTCCAAGGCAGGCTGTTTTTGTGCTGGGTGGGCCACATGTTGTGCAGACCTGATCTAAAACAAAATTTAACATTGTGAAAACACAGCACAACTCCTCCAGCAAGGGAGCACAGAAGCCAAAATGAAATTGGCCATTAAAAAGCCTTCCACATTTTAGAGAAAAGAGCCTCAAGCTGATGTCAAGTGAGATTTAATCTTCCAAAAGTATAAAAAGCCCAAGGAGTTTTGATTAAAAAGTCTTTCCTGGGGCAATGAATTTTAATGCTATTTTCTTAAAGAGAATTTTTTAGATGGTTATCTTTCCATATCTCAGTCAGCACCAGTTTGAAGCTCTTGTCCCATATGTCCCTCTCACCTTGGAGCTGCCCCTCCTCATTTTTGTTTCCCTGGTTCTTTTAAACTTTGCCTTTTAAAATATGTGCACAGGAAGTGCTCCACCCTTGGGAAGAGGAGACAGCTTATATCTTCTTTAAACTGGACTTCCAAGGTGTTTACCAGAAGGAAGAGGGACACCTGCTACACTGAGCACTTTTTTGGACTCATTGCTATCCACTCCAGCATTTGAACCCTGCTGGTAATAATCTCTGGTAAGTTTCCTTTTCCTCTTCAGTGGAGGTTGGTCTTTAAGATGCCTTCAGCATCCTCAGCCTGTACTCAGCCAGCCCTCACCTGCCTGCCTGCTTGCTTACACCCAGCCCAAGAGGAAGTGGCATGGCGGTCAGCTTCCTCCTCAGCATTGCCATTGTAGAATTTTGCACCGGGGAGAAAACTAGAATATTTGTTGTTGTTTATTAAATTTGTATCATTTAAAATTTACACAACATAAAAATACAAAATACATCATAAAACAAAAACAAGCCAATAAACCCACTCCCACAAACACATTTAAAAAGCCATAGAATGTTAATCAGGCTGGTTGAAGAGATACGTTTTCACCTGGCACCTTAAGATATGTAATGAAGGTGCCAGGTGAGCTTCCCTGGGGAGAGCATACCATAAATGGCGAGCCACTGCAGAAAAGGCCCATTGGTTGGCTCGGATTCCACCTGTTGGCTTTCTGCCTTTCGCTCAGTCCCAGCGGGCGCAGCCGCCACTCTTTTCGTTTAACGCTTGCACATGGATGCTTCCAGACAGGGCCCTTTATATTGCAAGATCCATTTTGTCTGTGTGTGCCTAGCCTGTTAGCTCCCATACATTCCCATTATTTCAGCCATAATATTCATTACTGTTCCACCACTTCCCATCCATAGCAGTGGACAAGGTTTGATTGCCTCCCATTCAGAGTGAAGGCAATGCAGAAAAGTTTCATAGTGGGGTTTGGGGGGGTGGTGTCCTGCTTTTTGCCCTCAGGGATGCCATGTGGCCACATCTATGTGTTGTGCTGAAAAAGAAAGTGTATAGTTGGCTTGGAAGTTGCATAACTATTTCCTATTGGTGTTAATGGCTCTATGTGGGGTTTATTGTGGGGCATGTGCACATGGCGCACTGATATCATGCAGCCCCGGGTCCCCTCAGTCACAGGGGCAAGGCAGCAAGCATGGTTGTCTGGTTGGTTATAAGTCGCGTTGGGGTGCCCTGGGCAATATAAAGTGGACTAACAAATTCAATTAATAATAATAATAATAATAATAATAATAATAATAATAATAATAATAATAATATCACAGTTCTGAACAGATACAGAAAACTGAAACACCACAGAGGGAGGCGTTTTGCTGTTTTAAAATATCAGATGCCCAACTTCTTGCATCAAAAATATTGCAAAAATAGCCTGGGGCACTAATTTGCTTGTGTAGCACCAGCAAGTATAGCACAAAAGATGAGCCCCAGGCAAATGGGGTGGGGTGGTGAGGAGACACCGTAACAGAATATTGAACTTTGGTATTTGAAACTCCTAGTGACAAAGAATCTAAGAGGATACACATTGTATATTAAACTCCCCTTTTCCTTTCCCCCAATTGCTATAGCACCACACTGCAGTACATTGCACTTCTTGCTGAAAATTGTTCTCTAATAACTGAGCTTGAAGCGTGATTGTTATAGACCGTTACTCAACTGCTCAGCTTGTTGTCATGCATTGAGTCATCTTTGTGGTGGATGTCAACCCCAATGTTTCTTTTGCTAAGAAAGCACTGGTGACTAGTATAACAAACCACACAATTTGTATGGCATAATCTTGCAATCACTTTCCCTGTGAGAGATAGCTGCCATTTCCAGGAATCAGTCTTTTGCTCATGAGTAATAGTTATGAACTCTATTCAGCATCCTGGTTAAACACAGGGAAGGAAGAGTGAGCATGAGCACGCCAGCTCTGTTCCCTCATTGCCTTCCACGAGTTCAGGAGCAGCTGTATGAAGTAGCCTGCTCCTACTTGGTTAGGCTCCTCACGTCATGTAGAACCCTGATTTCCCAAGGCTCTGCATTGCACAGAAGACGCTACAGGTCCAGTAGCAGCCAGTTGCCCCTTGAGAGCCGTGTGCTTGCTCCCTTCCTTCCTCCCTTCCTTCCTTCCTTGCATGATTTTTAACCAAGACCCCAAAGGCCTGCATGAGGTTATCGTTTCTGAGATCTGTCTTCTGTTCATAATCGTGCAGAACATGAGGCTCCCAAAGTGGAAGCACTACCCCTTCCCAATTTGCACTAGCCCCTCCCAATCCGGTGCCCTGCTCCCAAATGCTATTGGACTCCAACTTGCATCAGCCCCAGCCAGCATAACCAATGATCAGGAATTGTAGTGCAAAACATTTGGATTGCCCCAGGTTAGGGTAAGCTGCTGTACACACAGCTTCTGTCTTTTGTGCAATCTAGTAGGATGTTTCTATGAAGTCAGAGGAGATAATTTTATTTTCAAGCATCAAAAAGCAGTGCTGCACAAATAAATTATTGCTAGTCTTACTGATTTAATCTATTTAAAATTTGTTGGCAAAATAAAATTGCATTTTGAATTTCATGGTAGGCTAAATCAGGTGATACCCAGTAGAACTGCACCCACCCAACCCTGAACATTTTTAGTAATCGTAGTGAAATGCTTTTAGTTTATTCGTGAAATTTCTTATACTTTTCACTTCTTATTTTGCTTTAGGCAACATTTCAATGGTAACACTGAATGACGCCCTTATAAAATATTTTAGATGCAAGGTTTTGTTTCGTTTTGCTTTATGCATGAACCCGGTGGTGTTTGTACATACCTGAAGTGACAATGTAGTTAGTGGGGCAAAGAAATTATTTCAGTGAGGTACTAAACAATTATATGTTCATTTAAAACTCTATGGGACCAAACTCATTCATTCTCAAATATCATTTTAGGCTTATAACAAACAAACAGGCAAAAAGGAAATCCATAAGCTTCTCACAGCATGAAAAGGGAAAAGCCTACAGAATTGTGTCACATAATTATGAAAAGGGTTCTTTTCATAATCTGGTTGCTCATACCATCAGACTGTAAGATTATTTATCCAGCAAGCTAAAAGAGTGACAACGATTTCCATTAATCCTAAAGATAATCTTTTAGTATCTTTTTGATGCACTGTGTTAATAAAGAGCTGCAAGCTGGAGGGCTTGGACTAAAAAAATAATTAGGAACACTGCCTTTAATACCACATTCTAGAGATAATGGGAGTTGCACATCACATATTTGGACTGCACATTTGGTAGTAAATGCAGAGATGTAACATAAGTAAAAATGAAGCTATATTGATATATTGGCCCTACTCCATTAGTGTTTATGGAGTGCCACAGAATGGAAGTCCCTAGGTTATATGGGAGATAGTAAAGGGATATCATCAGGAGCCACCAAGAATCACCCCTGCACCAAGAATCACATCCTGGGTTATTTTTCTTGGTCACACTAGAGCCCTATTCAGACATTCAAAAACCAGCAGCACTAACAGCGTGAGGGGGTAGACTGGAGCGTCCCCTTTGAAATTATATAGGTTACTTTTCTAGAGGTACCTGTACAGTGTATGCAGGGGCGTAGCAAGGGGGGGCGGTCTGCCCCAGGTTCCATAATGGAGGGGGTGACAAATTATGAAGGAATTTTTTTTTGGAAAAAAATAAATTGAAATTTTTTTTATGCCTGCTCCGAAGGTCTTATCTTACTATACTAGGGATTATATAGCTATATATGAAATTTCATGCATATCGGTTAATATCTTGACCCTCCTCCACCAAAATAGCTGTTCACTTGGCTGTTTTCCTATGTCATGAAGGCTGAAATTTCAGTTCAGAGAACACTTACTGTTCCCAACCCTAACCCTGTGGAAAGCCATCTAATTAGACTTTAATTTGATTTTGAGATGTTTTTAGGAGGTAATTTAATTATTGTTTGATTTTATACCAATGTTATGTATCTGATGTTAGCCACCCTGAGCCCGACTTCGGCCGGGGAGGGTGGGATATAAATAAAAGTTTTTTTTATTATTACTTGTTATTATTCCTTTGTAAGAAAATATGAAATAACGTAAAACCATTTTTGCGGGGGGGGGGAATCAATGGGGGGGTTGACAAGAAATTTTCCGCACCGGGTACCACCTGACCTTCCTATGCCTCGGGGGGGGGGGTGACAAAAATTTTTTTTGCCCCAGGGTACCAATTTACCTTGCTACGCCCCTGAGTGTATGCCACTTTCATTCCAGAATTATTGCCCACAAAAACATAAGAATGAAACTGAATCCCTCTTAGTTTTACCCACTCCAAATCAACTTCAAAGGGACCCCAACAATGAGCAACAGCCCCTGCATCTATCCTTCTGATATTTGTCACGTTTCTTGCCTAGGGGCACTTGCAGAAATATTTGTGCTATTTTCATACAAATTACAGCAAAACAATAGGAGAAAGGTCTAGGGCTCAGCAGGGCAGATATTTATCACCCTGCAACCAAGGTGGGTGGCAGAGGTTGGACTTCCCAGTCTATGTCTTTACAACCTTGTCTGTCAACTAAAACTAATATTGTTATTAATTTCCATCCCCACCCAAGAAATATCCTATCTGCCTTGACTGCACTCTTGCCAATGCCATTTCATCCTCTCAGCTTAACATTTTTCTAAACCCCTTTCTCAAGGCAACTAGAAACAATGCATCTGAAAGCTAGTTCCTCACCTAGCCCCCTTTCTTGGTCCATCCCAAGTTCTGGCACATGGACAAGTACTTGCAGCTTAAGAGTTGGGCACATAAAGACATGAGGTTCATGCAACATCTGTATAGCAGGGGCTGGCCTACATAACTCCAGACAAACTTGAAGCTCAGCTTTGACCCCTGCTTGCAACATGGTTTCAGAAGGCTCAGATTTTGTCCTTTGTACTGAACAGAAAGTCCTCCATGATTGTTAACGCTTTTTGAGGGTCTACGTTTCTCTCAGAGAATGAGAAGGATTATCTCCACAATCTGTCAAATGCTTTTAAATATGGAGTACCGGATGGGGGAGAGGAAACTAGTTGAGTTGCAACTAGAGACATGACATAGAACAGAAGTAGAACAGAAAGTTTATATCCCACCCATCTTTTTTTGCAGTTGTCAAATATGAAATCTCAAAACTTGCCAACCATCAGAATAGCAACTATCATTTGCCTTCTATATGACAAACTACACTAAATAATTTTGGGCTTCTACTACCAAATAATAATACTTTTCCATGTCTGTTGAAACCATTTTTAATGTTTCTTAATTTTTGTAATGTGATTTCCATAGATTATATTAATCCTCTAAATAGAAAATCCTGTAGGATTATCTGCATTTAGGCCGTTTTTCTAGGGTTTCAATTATAAGTGTTACATCTGGTTCACAAACCTTATTTTTGTTTTAAACAGGATATGAGATTTGCTGGGTGTGAACACATTTGTTTGAGAAAAAAATGTTTTAACAGTTACAATCTCACCTGTGATTGGAAAATAATGGAGTATGCACATTTTTATATACATATGTTTCTTTAAAATGTTTATATCTAGAATATTTTAAATATTTATATTTACAAAATTTATATTTATAAAATATTTATATTTATCACAATGATCTCAGGGCAAAATGCCATAAAATTACCTTTTCATGAACTTGTTCCAATAACCTAGAGTATATTGGCTAAATCTCTTCTTTTTTGTTATGCCAACTAAGTAATTCCTCTCTACACAGTCAAGGGTCCTATAGATGACTAGAACTATCTAGGTTTTTGAGTCTTCCTGTAATGATCTCTATGGTATTAGCAGTTCCCCCAGACTTTTGAGATTTGGCAGCAAAGGACAAGGCCAGCAAAAACAGGATAGATGTATTAGCTCAGAATTTGCTTTAAAGGGTCAACTAAAAGTGCTATAAATAATTTATAACAATGATTAAGTAATGAAATTGTTCAGTGTGATTTAATTTTAGAGAGGTCCTGGAAGGGTTTAGGGATGACTACAATTTTAGAATGTTGCCATGTTCAGGGCAAAGTAGTTCTTCTAATATGCCATGAAGAAGCCATGCCAGATAAGAAAAGGATTGAGATACTTTCTAAATAAATGAGCTATGTAACCATCTGCATGGATGTCTACAGGTGAGGCACTCCTCATCCACCCATTCCTAAATTTACGTGGCGGTTACGTTCCAAGGCACTGTGCACACACGTGAAATTGTGTATAATTGAAGCATCCATTGACAAACCCTCTAAACCTCTGGAAAAGCTAGAAAAGCTCTTTTAAAAACCAGCAGCCCTACCAGTCAGGCAGTAATAGTGGTAGTGGTGGCACTCGGTCTTCCTAATAATTGGAAGATGATTTGCGAACAACAACAAGTGCGGTAGACCGGTACGGCAAAGTCTGGGTCAGATGCACTTGTGGGGCTGGTGGTGTCTTGCCACCGAACATGAGGATGGGCAGATTGTAATTTTGTCTCTTCAGGTGGTCAGGGCATGCTTGGGGAGACTCCTGGTCCACTGATACATCTTCAACATGGTTGCCTGGGTCTTCTTGCACAAGGTGCTGTCATTGATGGGGATTCATGTCCTCTAGCCACAGGTTCAGTGCCTCATGTGCCTTCACCAAGGCCTCGTCCCACACAAGGCTGGGGACCTTGGCAGTTGTAGGTATACAAGTACTTTCTGTCTCCCATATCTTAATGGCACCTATGCTGGACTCTTTCCTGCCAAACTTGCATGCCGCAACACACACACTCATGCAGTCCTGTAAACAGTCCATCACTTCCTATTTTTCTACCCGCATGGGCACCACTCGCTGCCTCTTGGGTTATCACCCAGAGAAGATAACAGTGCTGTGCATTTAGGTGCCATTTCAAAGAATGGCTGAAAAAACCCTCCAAACTCTGCCACTATCACCCCACCCAACCTCCTTCCTCAAACTCAAACTCACCACAGGCCTCAATGGTCAGTGCAAGGGCTCTTGGGGTTGCAATTGCAAAGGCATTTCCGCACCTTTTCTGACTGCTTTGCACCTCTTCTGGGGCTTTTTAGTGGTTTTTAAATTCACTTCTGGGTTTGGCGCAATGCACGTATATTAAACGTACATAAATGGGGGGCTGCCTGTATATGCACATCTCATTAGTCAACAAAAAGTGTAGACCAGTGTTTTTCAACACTGTGATGTTGCCTGGTGTGCCGTGGGAAACCAGTGATGTTGCCTGGTGTGCCGTGGGAAAAATTGTTTATTTGATTCCTATTCAAGAGAATTACTTTATATTATAGTCAATATAGGCACAGAGTTAAATTTTTTAACATTTTCTAATGGTGGTGTGCCTCGTGATTTTTTTCATGAAACAAGTGTGCCTTTGCCCAAAAAAGGTTGAAAAACACTGGTGTAGACTGCTCTTTGAGACCATTCCTAATGAGAGTGGCTGCCAGACTTGGGCTCACTACTTTATTTTGGAGAGAACAGCCTTCCGAGGCCAGCAGGCAGCTCAGATGAATGCTGCTGCTGCTGCTTTTGATCTAGTGGTGCTGCTTCTGCAAATGTTACAAGGATTGGACCTTAGAAATACAATGAGAATATAACCAAAAAAGCTGTGGTGCCATTTTGTGATAAGGTGAGGGGCTTGGGGATGCTACTGGACTCAGCCCTGCATTTTGAGGGGCAGACCCAGAATTGAAACCAAAAGTAACCCAGCAGAATAGAAAGTGCTGACAAGGTTTTCAGGAAATAGGTAGCAAAAGGATTTCTTGTGAAACAGAAATTTTAGCACTGCTGTTTTGCTTGGTTTAAAGAAAGGCACAAGTGTTTTCTCTATAAGGTTGCTAGAGAGAAGGCAAAGAACCAGAACTGTTTTCTATTTGTTTAGCAACTTCAAAAAGCATAAGACATGTAGTGAACCCGAGACATATACTGAAGAAGATACTATTTCATCAGACATCATACAAGTAGCAGCACCCAATATTTCTGCCTCAAGAGACAGAAAGTACCCAGGTACAGGCAGGCCAGACCATGAGAAGATGCCAAATGAAAATAGTCAATGCTGTACAACTTGAATGACAGGGAAAAAAATAGATATAGGGAGCTACATATTGAAAACAACTGCACTATCAGATGTCAAAACAAAATAAAATAAAAAATTCCTTCCAGTAGCACCTTAGAGACCAACTAAGAACAAACTTAGTTGGTCTCTAAGTTGCTACTGGAAGGAATTTTTTATTTTATTTTGTTTTGACTATGGCAGACCAACACGGCTACTACCTACCTGTAACTGGAACTATCAGATGTGTTACAGGACCCCTACAAAAAGTTCAGACATTTTAGTACAGTTGCCAGATTATTTCACCATGCATAGCTTTCTAAATACTCTCCTTGGTGACTACGATCTACTGTTTTGAAAGGGCCTGTAGGTTACTGCATTTTATTTCCCCAGCCAGTCATATGAGGGTTACAGGTCATATTCATTACCAAAGTTTGCACCGAGTACAAAGACTTCAGTTGTCCTGTTGCTTGCAGATACCAGTCAGGCCTAGTTAATCTTCCTCTTCACTTTGCTGGATGGGTATTGTAGGTTTCCAAATGCTTGGTACAATTCCTTCTGTTCTGTTTTTGAATGAAAGAATGGAGCAAATACAGGTATGTATTTTTATGGGGTGAGGTTTTAGACACTGATGTAGTATTTGGAGGCATGTTAGGGCTTCTCCAGACAACCTGCTTATTCTGCATTCATCCTGCATTGCTTTTCAGATCACTTATGGTGATTTTTTTTATTAATTTATGTACAACTTATATGCCAAAATGGATCTGTATATGTCTTCCCTTGTATTGTTCACTCATTCCATACTTTTCAGTGCATTCTCCCATAACTTTCCTACTGGCAGAAAACTATTTTTAATGCATTTGTTGCATTAGGACAAGGTAGTGTTTTCATTAACTTTATTATTATTATTTTTGCAGAACTTTTATTATTATTTTAAAAGAATTTATTGAATTTTTACTAATACAACAAAACAAAACACTGTAAAGATTTCAAAAAACAAAACTAAAATACAAAAAATACATATATGAAAAATAGAAACACAAAAATAGCAACAAAAACAAAAACACTTATCTAACTATACTCATACTATTACTTAACATTTTTAAGTGACCTCCTCACATCCTCCCTTTCTGCGTTCATTGCAAATCATCATTAGTAATTTCAAAACATTATAAAATCATCATTCACTTCTAATCTTATTTAAGAATAATTTTTTTTACCTAATTCTTATCTTCTATCTTAAAACTAACTAACTTCATTACTGTAACCTAATATATCATCTGATTTCATTCTCTGATAACAATCTTTACATGATGTTTCAAATAGTCTTTAAATTTTTTCCAATCGGAGTTTCCTGGTCAGTTCCACGAGTTCCATGTATTCAATCATTTTCATGTGTTTTCATTAACTTTAATGCCACAACCCTTAATTTCTAGGATGTGCTTGAATAATCTTATTTTTGAGGCACTCTTTTAAAAAATGTTTTTTATTAAGGATTATGTGGGGTTACAGAAGTGCATATTTTGTCTCCATTTTCAGATCATAAAGTCCTTTCAACAGTTCGGCTGTATTCAATGTGAGACTTTGATGTTGTATACAGTATAAGGTTGGGGGGAAAGAGGGTTGGGAAGAGAGAACAAAGGTGGGAGAGAAACTTTCGTTCTTTTACATGGTTTGTGTGCGAGGTTTTTGTGTCAGTGTCACATGGGTAGGTTCTCTTTCTATTCATTTATTAGTTTTCATTGGCATTGAGAGATTAGGATGCCCAGGGGATGGTTAGTTGTCTATAGCTGACTGCAGTGAGTTTCGTTTGCCGGTGGGGTGGGCTTGTTGGGTCAAGTTAGCCATATCAATTCATATGCTATCAGTGGGTTCTTGTTGTTGTCTTGTTGGGCCGTGTGTATAATAAAGGGGAGCCACACCAGGGTGAAGTCATCTTCTCTCTTTTTTACTCCCGTGTTCATTTCAGTTTGTTGGTTAGCTTTTCTAGTTCTGGGGTGGCTTCTAATACCCGTTTAGTTATTTTGCATACTTCTTATAGGACTGATGTCCAAAAAGGTTGCATTTTAGGGCAATCCCACTACATGTGGATGCATGTGCCTGTAGAGGCACAGCCTCTCCAAGCATTTTTGTGAGGTTCCTGAGTGTATCAACGCCAACATATGTGGTGTTAGGTTAGATACGTTTCAAGGTGAGTTCCTTTCTTTTGGCTGAGATGGATTTAAAGGGAGGTTTAGACCACAGTCATTATTTTTTGATTGAGTTGAGGGGATTTGTGGGATTCTGGAGCAGTGCTTTTTATATTGTAGATACAGTCCCCTTGCCATGTCCCTCTGCTGTCAGCAGAAGGTTTTCAAGGGCCTAGTGGCTGCTGTTTTTGCTGCTGGGTTGTTTAAGAAGGCATGCAGTTCACAGTGGGTTAGCCAGGACATTTGGTTGTCCCCTAGTTTGTCTTGTATTTATTGTGTTGGTATGGGTTTATTATTTTTGTAGAAGTCTGTGGCAATATAAGTCTTTGGCGTGCCAACTTTTTATTTGGAAGTTTTGGGCTGCATGATGGAATAGTGGATGGTGGCCCAGGAGGGTAAATGAGGTTGGGGTTGGGAGGAGTTTCCCACCTTTTTCCTTCCATGCTTTAAGCATGGCCTGCGTGAACCTGTTTAGTGTTGAGGGGATTTCCCTTAGTTTGTTTTAGAGGAGTTGGTATGGTGTGGTGGTGGAGGTATTTTCGATTGTGTCTCTCTCCATGTGTACCATTGTTTCCTTTCGTCTTCTAGGATTTATGGGATTATGTGGCACATTTGGTTGGCAATGTAGTATAGTTCTGTATTGGGGAATTCCCCATCCTTCTTCTGAGGAGGGAATGTGCAGGTATTTGGAGCTTTTTCCTGGCTTTCCATTTGAGAAAATAAACGATTGCAGTTTTTTTCTGCCATTTGCAGAGTTGGGTTAGGGAAATTCAAATTGAAAGGGTTTGGAATAGGTAGGTTAATTTTGGGAGGGTGATCATTTTGATCATGACTATTTTGTCTGAGAGGGTGAAGCTGGATTTGTTCAATTTCTTCAGGTATTTATTACTTGCCACAGGGGGTTGTAGTTGTGGAGGTATAGTTTGTTGAGGTTTCTGGTTATTTGTACCCCTATGTATATGAATATGGTGCAGCAGAGTTTTATTTTTGTGATGTAGTTGAATTCTTTTTGGATATGAGGGAGGGTGTTGCTCTATATAGCCTCAGATTTTGCAAATTTCACCTGTTGTTAGAGTGGTTGCTGGTGTTGTGGGGTCTGGTGTCATGACCATCACTTAGTTTATAGGTTTTGCCTTTTATTTCCACTCCCTTGGTGTCGAGGGCTGCCCAGAGTCAGATTGCTAAAGGTTCCAGGGCCAGGATGAATAGGAAGGGGGACGGTGGCCATCTTTGTTTTGTGCCTCTTTGGATTGCTATGGTATTGGAGTCCATATTGTTGATTCTGCATCTTGCTGAGGCTTTGGAGTAAACTTGTTTGAGGGTTTGTAGGAGGTTGGGGCCAAATGTCATGTTGGCTAATACTGCTATTAGGTATTTCCATTCCAGACAATCAAAGGCTTTGAGGATGTCCAAGGACATAACTATCAGTGGGAGTTTGGTTGTTTTGCTGGGTTCAATCAGGTTCAGTAATTTCCTAAAGGGGTCTGTTATGTTGCAGCCAGGGACAAAGCCAGCCTGGTCCTGGGCTACTAATTTGTGTAGGAAAATTTTATGCGGTTAGTCAAGATTGATGTGAATATCTTGTAGTCTTGATTTATCAATGAGATTGGGTGGTATGATTCTACTTTGAGACTATCTTTGAGTGGTTTGGGGGTTTTGAGGCACTCTTTGTGTGCTAGCAGTATAATGCAATATATTAGAAACTTGACAACGCCAGTATTTTGGAGATGAAATAGACCATTTGATTGTGACTCTTATCTTCTCAGCTACTTTTGAAATTTTGGTTCAAAATAGAGCCCCCTCTGATCAAAGTTTTTTAAAGTGTAGTACAGTATGGGGATTCCCTTAGTTGTTGGATTCCATCACCCCTGACTGTTATTGTCCATGCTGCCCAGGACTGATGGGAAGTTCCAGATGTAACAGATGCCAAGAACTTTGAAAACAACAGAATGGCTGAGGCAACCCAGTTAGAAGGGCAGGGTTGAAATAATAAAATTATTATTATTGTTGTATTATTATAGCTTCAAGGTACTGTATTTAGCATGAGTTTGGCCAAACTGCGGGAGGCAGTGAAAGATAGGCGTGCCTGGCGTGCTCTGGTCCATGGGGTCACGAAGAGTCGGACACGACTGAACAGCAACAACAACAACTGTATTTAGCATTTAGAGTAGATCTTGGACATCTCAGATTGCATGTTGATATAGTGTGTAATCCAGCAGTTGTGTCCTGAACATGAATGGAAGGGAAAACCACAGGCTGGAAAGCAGGTTTTAGTACACATAATCATGTATGTGAGCACATGGTTGTAGGCTAGAGAAACTTTAGATGGGTTTTTCAGATCCTTGCCAGCTACTCCAGTACTGTACACTGTGAGTCAGTGTGTGTGTGTGTACATGTGTATTCACGTGACGCATGACAAGTTTAAACATATTTCATGTCAAAACATTTTTTTGCTGATGTAGCACATTGGTGCATTAAGCAGCTAATTGCTGCTCATTTGTTTGTAAGATTGTTTTATGACACCTAGTGGTCATTGTGCTGGTATTTCTATTGTAATTATTACTGGACTAATATTCTAGACTAGAAGTTTTTACTCATAGTAGTTTTGTACTAGTTTGTTTTGTGCGGTTTATGGGCTAAGACTGAGCTAGTCAGGAAGTCCAAAGTTTGACTCTCCCCTGCTATGAACTCACTAGCTGACCTAAGGCAAGCTGCTTTAACTCTACTTCTGCCTCAAAAACTGTGGTATGGGACTAATTATACTTGCTTGCTTTGCTTGAAATATGCTATATTAATACTGTATTACTGTTATGCATACTATAAGTTTTCAAACGACAGGAGTCCAGGAGGGAATTTCCAGAAAATCCTGACAATTTCAAATAAATGTAAAAACTAAGTGAAAGTAAATGTCCTGTAGGCACCAGGTGAAGATGTTCCTCTTTAACCAAACCTTTGGCTGATTATCATCTGATGCCCTTTTACGTGTGTTGTGGAAGCGGGGGAATATTGGTTTTTGTTAAGTATTTTGTGCTTTGTATAATATAATTTTATGTTGTAAACTGCCCTGAGATCCACAGGTATAGGCCGGTATGCAAATTTAATAAATAATTTTAACAATGATAAAAAAAAAATTCCTTTCCATCTACAGGAAAGAGACATATATGCTGCCACAAGTGTGAACAGTGAAAGCAACTCTAAACATTTCTGTAATCTCCTGCTGGACGTCATAGAATCTTCATTTTCTGATTATATGCTGTAGGTGGGAAATGCATGAACATTTTACTGGAGGACTATTTATTTATTTATTTAGCATGGAGCTTTACAGACAAAGTGAGACAGAGGCAGATACAGAGAAACCCAGCCAGATGGGCGGGGTATAATAAATTATTATTATTATTATTATTATTATTATTATTATTATTTTATTATTATTAGAGAGAACAGCCCATTCTAAGAAGTTTGCATCCTTTTTTTCTAAAACATATAAATGTTCATATAAAAACATGCACTCATTATCATTGTTATTAGGAGAGATAAAGTTTCTTAGAGTTGGAAGGCACCCAAGGGTGCCTTCCCCCCTGCAATGTAGCTAAGGCATCCATGACGTTTGGCATATGGTGATTGGGTATAAATAGTTGGAAAGGAAACAGCATAGATGGAGAACAGTATACACAACAGTAGCAGCCCCCCCCCCCGCTCATTCTATTTATGGGTTTGTTCTCTAAATTAAAATTGAGGAGGCTTTCCAGTTATGAGCAGAGCAATCCTAATCCCTGGACTGCCTTGCTGGAGGGGACTGGGGTGCTGCAGAGGTCTTCCTCTGCTGGGTGGGCTCTGATACCACAGAGGCTCCAAATGTGCCCCCACTCAAAAGTGCTGCAGAGCACGCACCACACCACAGGCTGCGTTTCCACTTCCTGTAGCCAGAAGCAGAGTAGGACCATGCCTCTGATGGAGCCAAAGCTGTGGATGCCACAGAGAATCCACCTCTCTACTGCCAGTTGGACGGATGCTTAAGAACTTGGAGTCACAATCAAAAACAAAACAAGAGAGTAACTGTTCAAAAATGAAAACTGTAGTTTTAAGAAGCTGAAAAACATTATCCAAGAAGCATGATTTTAAAGGGGGAGGGGAGTTTTGACTTGTGTAGCCAGAAATCCTGGAAACTCTGGAGCACTGGAGACCTTCTTTTGAAAGGCAGTTCTGCAAGATGAGGCAGGGTTGCTGGTGAGGAGGCTGTGCCCATATCTCCTGCAGGCACCATAGGGCAGTATGTGGGACCTCAAGGCCAGGGTCCTTCCTGAAGTCGAAAGAGGGTCTCGGCCTCTTTCTTTAAGCTGCTCTTTTTGATTCTGCATATGCACTGTTAGGAGCTGGGTGAGGTACCCAATCCATCTTCATGGCTGTGTCAGTTTGCCACATCCCTGGTTAGCAAACCAGCAGCAGTGCTTGAGATTGGAGCTGGGATGGTCTTCTTCCCATCACCATCCTCCACTTGGCCAGTTTATTGGTGCCATCACCAGTAGGCTACCATGGGCACACATCCCTCATCAAGACCACTGAAATTAAAGAGAAGGTAGTCAGCTTCTGAACAGGAAATCCTGTAAAAAGTAGCTCAGTAAAGTGCACCTTCAGTTCTGAGTCGAGTTTCCATTTTTCCATGCTTTTCTTAGCTGATTGTCGTAACGGTTCCCTTGCTACTTTCACTTATGTAAAATTAGAGCCCTCAGCAAAAGCATCATGAATAATTGACACTGAGAATAGCGCGCTGTTGAGCACCATGGCAGCAGCGATCTGCTTGCTTTCTGACACTTTGAAGCCTTTGTTTCACTCCATTAATGAAGGTTTAACTACATAAAAGCTTTATACTGGGAGTTAAAGACGCACATACTCCGTTTCAGAGCAACAGAATAGTTTTTTTTTAAAAAAAAATGGAAATCACTGGAAAGCAGCATTCCTACTGCAGTTGAGTTACAGTCATGTTCCACAAAGTGCTCTTTCGTTACATGGTTTGCAGGCTCTGTGCCTCCAGGTGAATGGATCTCAGACATTTGCACTAGGCCCAAACACCCCAGGTTTTGCATCCCTTATTTCATTTTGCTCAATACTGTGGTCCTGTTGTATGTTACTTCTTACTACTAGGATGTTGTGTTATTTAAAAACTGATGTGTGGTGAAAACTTGATAGATTTGGAAATAGCAACTTATATAATTAGCAACTTGAAGGCAGCAGTCCTTACTAGGGGGCAGTTCCCACTGTACAGAGTGTGGCTTTCTTCTGAGTTATCATGCATTGGGCTAAATCAGGCATCCCCAAACTGCAGCCCTCCAGATGATCCCTAGCTAACAGGACCAGTGGTCAGGGATTGTAGGAATTGTAATCCAAAACATCTGGAGGGCCAAGGTTTGGGGATGCCTGGGCTAGATAAATAATTTAAATGGTTTCTCTACCTCTTTAGTAATCTTTGGCCCAGTTTAATTCATGGCCAACTGGATATCCAAAAGGTGTATGACTTCTACAAAATTGCCTGAAACCTTGCTCTGCTTGGCCCCTTTTTTTCTTGTCAAGTAATGTACACAAAGCCTTACTTTGAATTGTTATTTAAGGTGATTGTTTTTCTTCCTCAGTACATTTCCCATCTCTCTTTCTTTCTCTTCTCCCCTCAGGTTTCTTATCCATCCCAAAAATTGGCTTGGTACCACTTTCGGAACTCAGGCCATCTGGTAGCCATCACTGCCTCCTGTGGAGATCATGGAAACTGGTTCCGCTGTGCTGCTGCCACCACTGCCTCTGTCAGCTGCACATGTCACTTCAGCACCATGCGGCAGTGGGCATAAAGCCCATTGGCACTAACACAGCAAAGCAACAGAGGAGCACAGGTAAGAGGGTCATGGAAGAATTATAAGGCCCCAACCCAGACACAGTCAAGTACTTCTGGTTTCACTGAAATCATTTTCACTGATTTCAGTTCCAGAGCT
This sequence comes from Lacerta viridis, assembly GCA_900245905.1. Taxonomy (NCBI): domain Eukaryota; kingdom Metazoa; phylum Chordata; class Lepidosauria; order Squamata; family Lacertidae; genus Lacerta; species Lacerta viridis. Next base: position 854,068 of record OFHU01001424.1, on the reverse strand, counting down.
GAGCACATGCTTTAACTCTCGCTCAGACACATTTGTACATGCATACGCAGAGAGAGAGAAATTGGTGGGAATTAAAAGCTCTTAACTTCGACTGGATCGCAGCCCATTTAAATCCTGTCCAGAACTATGAAAGGCCCCTTCTTACAGGCAAGAGAAGGTGGAAGAGATTGGAGACATCAGGGTTTGTGTCAGACTTTAGTAGTCCCTCTGCCCCCAGCACTGATTTGAAGTTTTGCCAAGCTTTGCTATAACCCCTGCTACCCTTGGGGCCCCCACCCCAAACTGCTGCTACCAGTTGACTTCCCCTGGACACTGCTTGGGTCCCATCCACTGCAGGTGACCACTATGTTAAAAGCTAAGGGGACCCCTGACAGTTAATTCTAGTCACAGACGACTCTGGGGTTGCGGTGCTCATCTTGCTTTACAGGCTGAGGGAGCCAGCATTTGTCCACAGACAGCTTTCTGGGTCATGTGGCCACCATGACTAAACTGCTTCTGGCGCAAAGGAAGACCGAAACCAGAGCAGCACACGGAAACGTCTTTTACCTTCCTGCTGGAGCAGTACCTATTAATCTACTTGCACTTTTTAGCGTGCTTTTGAACTGCTAGGTTGGCAGGAGCTGGGACAGAGCAACGGGAGCTCACCCCATGATACGGATTCGAACTGCCGACCTTCTGAATGGCAAGCCCAAGAAGCTCAGTGGTTTAGACCACAGTGCCACCCGTGTCCCTGACAGTGTTAGATCCCCCCAAATGCAGGGCCTGATTTTGATGATCTGTCCTGGAAATGCGGCTGGGTGGCCGAGGTGTATGAAACACCAGCAAAGCTTCTTGGTTGGAAAGAGAAAGAAAGAAAGAAAGAAAGAAAGAAAGAAAGAAAGAAAGAAAGAAAGACCCTTATCCATTGAATATTAAAAGTAATTCTACGTCCTCAAAATCCTTAGAATTTACCCACATGCCTTGAAATTCACCAAATTCATCTCTTGGAAGATGAATGGTCTCAGAAAAGGGGAGGGCGTATTAAGTCCCTCTCTAATAATAAATGCAAGTTGTAACCTGTCTCTTGTAGGCTGAACTCAGAAGAAGGACAGTCACTCATCTGGTGCCAGCTTACTTGGAGGAGTTTGTCAAGACGCATTTGGACAGGATACGTACCACATGATGGGTCCCCACTCCAGGTTGTTGTTGATGATGTCCAGGCAAATACCGTTACCCTTGATCCCTTCTAAAATTAACCAAGATAACACTAGACTTACTTTTGCGTATTACAGTGACTTTAAGAGGCTTTCACATTGGCACTATTACTCAGATGAGATGCATGTGTGTATGTATTTAATATGCCCGATATAAGAAATTTAAATAGCAGCCATGTGAGGGCTGGGGAGGGAGGATTCACACACACCCAACACACACACACACCCCGGTGCAGCAGTCTTGATGAGGGGAGGAAATTCCCAATGCTGCTGCCCCCTCCCCCGCCCGGCAGGCTGGAAGCTGCCATTGGCTGGTGGTTTTTTTTTTAAAATGAAAGGTTGACAGCCCTGTTTATGGCCATATAATTATAAATTTTTCTTAAGCTTCTGATCCTGGCAGTTGTTATCCTTTGGGGTTGTATATCTCTCCTACCTTAAAACTGTCGTTTTTCCTGTTACATAACAAAAATAGCTGGCTTGGTGCCTTTTGAGGAGAGACTGTTGAGGTGTTTATTACCATCCGTTCCCCCCTCCCCAAGTGCAACTGAGTTTCACTCAGCGCTGAAACTACTGGGAATGGAGGTGGGGGAAGAGTATCAGCTTTCCTGCTGTGGAATAGATCTCTGATGGACTCCGTACGTGCCGTTTTGGTTTATTAAGCAACATTTTAACCAGTTAAAATAAATTTACAAGCACTTATAAAACCCCAAAAGTAATTGGTTTTCACCCTTGAGCAAAAACATTTCATAACAGGCACATTAAGCATTAATGTAACCAAACCTTTTTATTGTTGACAACCACAGGACAATCATGTGTAAGAGTAACAGTTTGTAGTTAATATTTATGATGGAGCTTATGACTCACCTGTGGAGCAATTAAGTGCTGCTCTTAAAGACTAAGGTTTGGTTTTTTTTTACCACCACCACCCCAAAAAAGAAGCCTTTTCTGCATACCCACGTGAATCTCCTGCAATTTTAGTACATTCTTGCTTTAACCACTGTTCTTTCTAAACATTGTACATTATTCTGCTGAACGGATAACAGACATGTTAATTATTGTTGAGTCTATTCTTCTAAAGGTTGTTGTATGTCTGGGTCAGTCTAGGTAATATCAGTACATCAAAACAGCACATTAAACCCCAAATTATCAGATCAGCTGAGGTCAGCAGGTGAGACATACACACACACCTGTGGGTGACAGTACACATTATCAAAAAATGTGAGAGTGGCAAGACCCATATATCAAAAAATAACATGTTAACTGACTAGCCCAGAGTTTCTGATAACATGTAATTCTGCCTTGCACAATGCCACACAAATGGTTCTTCATGATTTCCTTACAGATCAGGCTGACATGTTCTTTATAGGGAGTCAGGGTGGTGTAGTGGTTAGAGGGTTGAACTAGGACTGGGAAAGCCAAAAAAAAATCAAAGCTCCATTTGGCCATGACTTCTGGCCACCCACATTTACTCAATCTTAACTATCTCACAGAATTGTTGTGGAGATAAAATGAGAGCTGAAAACTATGTACACCTTGAGCTTCTAAATGGAACAGATAAATACCATACACATCTGGGAATTAATGAATCAGAGCAATTACTGCATTGGTCATGGAGAGAGATGGGATCTTTTGACACCTTTTGTTTGATGAATTGTGTTGGCACAGTAGCATGCTTTGATAGTTGCATTGAAGAAGCCTTTATTCAGCAGTAGAGCACAAGCTTTGCACGCAGAAGGACCCAGATTCAGCCTGTGTTGTCTCCAATTAAAGGATATCATGTAGCAGGACATGGAAAAACTCCGGCCTGAGATCTTCCAGAGCAGATGCCAAAACGGGAAGGTAGAGGTAGACAAAATGGAGCCTTTAATGTATGCATTAGTTTTGGCCCAGTATGGTTCTGGTATCTCTTTCAGATGATGAACATAATCTTTAAAGCTTGCTTCTATATGAATTAATAAAATAAATTCAGGGTGACCTGTGTGGGGTGTCATCTCAGTTGGGGCATCACAGCCCCCTGGCTGATATATTATTGAGAATGGGCTTTGTGCAGCCTCCACCCACTGACACAGCCTGCCCATGAATTAATAAAAGGAACCTGGAGACCCCAACAGCTCCATGCCCTGTGCATAGAATGCAGGATATTAACCAGTGTAAATCATACTTACATACTTTAAGTTAATTGTCAGTTTATAAATGATAAAGATAGACTACCTGGATTGCTAACAACAATAAAAGCTAAAGTATAAATGTGGAATATTCCTAAAAGATTGTATTGTGTCTAAACTAGTAATGCACTGATTAGCAACACCATTAATTCCCCCCCCCTCTACAGATCTTTTTTGTCTTGCAGGTTGCTATGATTCAACCCAGGGATTTGTTGGACTTCATCTTCATCAGAGTGAGACTGCCCTTTGGGGTGAGGTAGTAGGTTGTATAGTTTTAGGGTTATACCCTGCCTGTCAGATAACTATACAATCTACTGTCTTTCCTGAAGTGGCTGTGATAGCGGCACAGGACGTTCCATCACCATATCAGGAAACAACATCTGTTACTGATGCATACTGAATGTATGCTTAGGGACAGGAGAGCGGAAGCAGCCCATCCATTGACCTCGTTGAGCCAAGGACATGATTCAAGGGCCTAACACACCAACCAAATAATGTCCACTTACTGAGTTGTACTTGATAAGGGTTGCCTCTGTGTCTAGGTGTACAGATTTTGGCTAACCAAACAGTATGGTCTTCTTTAAAATGTTTTGCAAAAAAAAAAATAACTCTTGTGGAAAAGAGCATCTTTCTTTAGTACAGTAGTTCCATAGGAAGTTTGCACAGATCGCAAGATCCTCCAAATGTAAATTACAGCACTACTTGGCCACTAAATGTTTCCAGTTGAGACAAGAATAGACCCATTTGGCAGGTAGCAGTGAAGAAGAAGAGAGGGCCCATTTGGTTATTATCAGAGGGTGCTATAATGTGGCAGCAGAGGTAAAGTATGGACCAAGGCCACATGGTAGGAAAATCCCACACAATAGACCTGGAGTGGTGACTCACGAGTGGAAGCAGAAGGCATTTCAAGGCTGCTGCTAATACTGAGGAGTGGCTAGGAGGTGAGGAAAGGAAGGTGAGCGTGGTGCCAGGGCCGTACTGCAACACCTGGAGAATGGCCAGCACCACTATCATCCCCTCTTTGGCTCTTGTTGGATTCCTTGAACAGCAACCCCTGGTTGTCACCCAGTGGGAGTGGCAGCCTTGCCTTTCACCCCAAATGCCCTTGTGCATCACCACATGCAAGACTTTCCTCTCTTAGTTGTGGAAGCAAAAGCCAAGAAGGAGCTATGTTCTATCAACTCCACCCAGTGCTCTGGCAGGGTGAGGTAGTAGGTTGTGTGGTTTCAGGGTAGTGATTTTGCCCCAATCAGGAGATAACTATACAACCTACTGCCTTCCCTGAGGAGCAGCTTTGCAGCTTGCCCAGAAAACCCATTTCACTTTCAAGTAGACAATCTATGCAACAGTCTTCCGAAAGTATCTTGAGAACTGTATGATTATGCTGGGAATTCTGTGTTGGAGAACCACTACCCTCACCTAAAAATGCAGTTCCCAAGGACAATGTGACATTTAAGCCAGCTTCAATCTATGCAAAGGGTCAGTATAAATTACAGTAGATGTATGGTCATCTACAGAGTAAACCTATATGTAAAATAGTATTATTTAGGATTTTATATTTAGAGTTTATATAATTTTATGCCTGTCAATTAATTTGTATTTTAGAAAAAGATCTGATTTATCTCGTAAGTTCAATAAAATGTTTTGGGCTTTAAAAAATTTGCCTTAAGTGTCAATTGAGTGGAGTAAAATTGTTATGTTCTGAAGATTAACACTTTGAGCCACCTATTCAGCATATTTGCAAGACCACCACTTGGCTTACAAACAGCTACAGTGGGTGTCACGAAGCTGTCAGGCAAGGAATGTCCAGTGTGAGGATTTAACTCTTTACAGTCAAAAGTACACTTACAAGTTTGGAAAAGGCGCGTCCACCCGTCCTATGTCTCTCAGCTCTCCACAGATGTGCCCCCAATGATGCAGTTGTAGCAACAGAGAGGCCCCGCTCCTGACCTCAGCTTACGTATCTTCCCCACCTCAGCTGTGCACAAGCAGGCAAAGACTCTGCTTAAGTCGTCTTACTGAGGTTGGAAAAATAAGGCTCCTCTCATTTAATCCTGTGAAGCAGCCCATGATGCCATCTCTTCCGATGCTGATGGCCACAGGCAGCCACACTATAAGCACAAGTGATTCAGGTCCTACCAGACCCTTGTGGTATGTTTTTGCAGGAGGCTGGGCCATAAGGGATCTTTCGTTTCTGAAACTAACTTAGTGAATGCATGTCCTCAGGTACATAAGCCTACAAGCCATGTTTTACAGAAATGGAACAACTACTTGTGTTATCAGCTTCACATCTGCGCATAAACCTACATATGTAAATACTAGCAACTGAGTTTGCCAAATTGTGGTTGCAGAAAGTGGGAGGGTGGTGGGTGGGGATGCCACAGGTTTGCAAGCAGCGCTCAGATTCATTTCTAGTAGTCTGTGAGGGAAAAGGTACTTGCCTCACAACCTCCTTTGAGGCTTCTCGATTTACCAGGTGTGAAATCTGGATCAGTTCCTGGAAATTTTGCCTGTCTCTAATGGAAAGCTTGGGAAGAGCTTTAGTAACCTTATAGCAAGTTATTTAACTGGTTGGGAGGTGAGAAGGGGGGCGGGGAGACTGGCCCATTGCCCACCATCAAATCTGGTATCTATTATTACTGTTTATTAAAGGTGCAAGATTTTATCCAGGCCTGCCCAGCTTGGGACCCACCAAGCAGCACACAGCTCACCCCTCATGTGTGGCAACTGAACTTACTGTTTTTCATGTTTACAAGAGCGTGCTGTTAAACATCAGTCAAACCACAGTACTTTGCCGTGTTGCTGGGATTGTCTTGGTGGGTTACAGGTTGATCAAGCCTACAATGGGAAACATTTTGATGGCTCTCATCCAGCCACTGGGTGCCTTTCCTTCCCACCAGGGCACAATGACTGAAGCACAACCTGTGACTTATCAAAGCACACATAATCCACCGTCATGGTAGAACAGGATCTTGACGAACCTCATTTTTATGTCTGTCAGAGACTACAAAAATAGGGGAGTTGCAAGGCCTTTGGCAGGCCACAAAGGATGGATTGTGTTCAGCCTGGTGGGTTTCCCAGATGGAGGGACAAACAAAGTGCTTGGCGCTGGCCATCCATCAACCCACCCACCCGCCCCTGCCTTGCTAGAAGAACTCCCCTTTTAACCAACAGATTCCTTGTAAGTAGCTCCCTCCAGTCTTTGCCAAGCGTTAGAAAACAACATTTATTGTGATCCTGCTACCTTGGAGTATTAAGTATCAGCAACAAAGTTTCTCTCGGTTGTTTCTGACAATCAGCCACAGAGTATTCAGTTAAAATTCTCAGGATTGGAAATTGGATTCCCTGTAGGCATTCAAATAGCAGCAAATGAAACCAGCAGCAGAGTCTCTGAAAGAAGAAATGCATTAAGAAGAGACATTGAACATCAGCAGGAGAATATATGGAATTTCAAAGTATTCATTTACAGCAGAAATATCTTATTTGCATTATGATGCATTATTTATTGAAAAGCACTTTGAGTCTCTGTGAGAAAAGCGAGTGTAAAAGCTTTCTCAATAAATACAAATAAATAAACATTTTCCATCACGGTCTGTGTTGGAGGGATCCAAACAGGTTGTACCCATGCATAACCAGAGCAACGGCAGCATTCTCTGATACAGTTGGTGTTCATTTTTAAATGCAGATTTTGAAGGCTAGCCTATATTTTAACTGGCAAAACATAAGTTCTGAATGTTGCCCTACCAAAGCCATGATCATATGCTATTTTTTTATTTTTATTTTTGGAAAACTTCCCTTTACTCTGGTAGATTTCTCTTGTGACTAGGCAGGGGGAAATCACTGCTATCTGAGCAGGCAGCAATCTTCACCACCACTTAACTGGAAGTAAACCCCAATGAACTCAGTTGGGCTTGTTTCTGAGAAGACATGCTTAGGCTGGCACTGTAAGTAAACAGAGTGGCATCTTCCCAGTGAGAAATGCGGGGAGGCTCCTTTCACTTCTTTGAGGGCACAGAACAAGTCAGTCCATGGTGCTCCCCTCTTCCACCAGCTGACTGTTCTGAAGACTTGCTCAGAATGTCAAACGGCGATTTTATTTGAAGAGAATGGATGAATGGAGGCAAAGAGTTGGGGTGTGCTACTTCAAACTGCAGGGAACACATTTCTGAATGCACCTGTATATAAAGCACATACGCAAACTCCCAACAAGCTGAAAACTTGGCAGAGATATGTTAAAACACTTCTCCCCCAATAAGTTAGGGTAGCTACATGCAGGGACTGTTTTATGTGAGGATGCATAAGAAAAGTGAACCCCCTATTTGCAGTCCGGAATTCTACTCCATTCTGCCTAATCCTTAGAACAGCCTTACCTCCTTAATGAGCCTGTGGGAAAGGAGTTGAATATAAAAACCCATTTTTTCTGAATCAGCTGAAAGTTTACAACAGCTGATCTATTAGTACCCACCTGTAATGAACACTTGGAAGAATGAGTAACACATGCTGTATTTAAAATCAACACCCTGAAACAACAATACCCAGCTTTGGTTATCCCTTAGCTAGAACAATTCTCACACAAAGCAGTTGTCAGCACATCTAAAATATTGATGCTTCTTTTTGTTAATATGTAAACATATTGGGACCCAGGTGGCGCTGTGGGTTAAACCACAGCCGGCCCACCTAGCAGTTCAAAAGCACATTAAAGTGCAAGTAGATAAATAGGTACCGCTCCAGTGGGAAGGTAAACGGCGTTTCCGTGCGCTGCTCTGGTTCGCCAGAAGCGGCTTTGTCATGCTGGCCACATGACCCGGAAGCTGTCTGCGGACAAACGCCGGCTCCCTCGGCCTATAGAGTGAGATGAGCGCCGCAACCCCAGAGTCGGACACGACTGGACCTGATGGTCAGGGGTCCCTTTACCTTTTAGACATATTATCTGAGTCCCTCAAATTCTATCCCATACTCTCAACATCAGGGGTCAGCAAACTTTTTCAGCAGGGGGCCGGTCCACTGTCCCTCAGACCTTATGGTGGGCCGGACTATATTTTGGGGGGGGGATGAATGAATTCCTATGCCCCACAAATAACATTTTAAATAAAAGCACACATTCCACTCATGTAAAAACACGCTGATTCCTGGACCATCTGCAGGCTGGATTGAGGTGATTAAGCTGAATCCGGCCCCCGGGCCTTAAGTTTGCCTACCCATGCTCAACATTGTCACACTGGGATGAGTACCTCCTGCCCACAGGCCAGATGTGACATGAGAGCTGACTCAGTATGGCCTGCTGGACTCTTCCCCAGGCCATGCCCCCTAACTGGCTTCACTCCCTGCTTTTCTTAGTGTCCTGTGGATTGCCAACAAAGGAGAGCATGCTATATCTGCTTCTGCAGCACAGTCTGATTCCATAACTGGCTTCTGCAAGCGTGAAAACACTTTCTCTGCCAGTATGGAAGCCAACTGTGCTGGCAAAGCAAGGAGAAAGTGCCCTGCTTCGTCAGGCCAGTCGGGCTGGCAAAGACCGGCACCTGACCCCTGCTCCGTCAGCCTACTGGTTGCAAAGAGGCTGAAGAGGCTTCCTCTGCAGATACGGATGCCAATCAAGCTTGCAAGACAGGAACAGAGAGAGAGCGCTGTGCTCCAGCAGCACAATATATCTGGCCAGTGTGGAAGAGAGCCCTCTATTCTTGGCCAACTCACTGGGTTTCTGTGCTGTGTCCTTTTTCAGCTGCAACACAGAAGCCGTGTGTGAGAGAGAAGGTGTGTGTGTGCTTGTGGGGGTTTGGTCCCACACACTTGGAGCTTGGGGCCTGGCCACTTTCTACCTAATGGAATGTGGCCCCAGAAACAGGAATAAATTATATCATCACTATTGGCCACACCACATGCAGGAACAGAGTTGGTTTTCAATGCCTGGGTTAAACTTCACTAACAAGGGAGATAGACCCACCACACCTCTGAGGGTTTTCCACCACTTTTTAAAGTAAGTGCTTGTAGATAAAATTATTTTAAGGAATTTTCTTTGCAGCTATTTTTGCCTGACTTTCTTAAATAACTCATTTGTTTTGGTACATAGTAACGGCCAGGTCAGGTGTAGAAAAGCTAATGTACAAGTATGCCTATACTGTATGTTAAAAGAATGAAGTAGTACTTCTTTACCCTGGGAGCTTACAGTGAAGCATAAGTAAGAAATAAAATAAAATAGTAGTAGCAGCAGCATGCACATCCACTTACTATTACGCCCTGTCACTTTAGACTGCATGTAGGGGTCACATTTAGAATTTTCTTCATGCTACAACTAAAAATCTCCACATAGAAAATTAGCATGTCAACAAGATGGCCTATAGCCTAATTTCATATGGAGAAGTATCCCAAATCAGAATATTTATCTTTTGTAAACCACTTTGAGGTATTTTTTTCAATCAAGCAGTGTATATATCTTATGAAATTAAATAAATATATAAAGATATCAGTGTACCTCACAGCAAGCTGGCTTAAGGTATGTACTGTAAAGCAGGCTGTGCAGCACACACAGCTCCAGCATAAGAAGCCAACAATATTTTAGAAGGTATACCCTCCAACATTTCTCCAATGAAAACAGGGACATCTTTTTCTCTTATCTATATATATAAAACGCAAGTGTCTCTGCATCCAGTCCCTGTGTCTCTGGGTTTGCGCTACTGAGCATGTGCCCCACGGACACAGGGATTGGAGCAGAGAGACAATCGGGCCGGGAGCAGCGGCGGCAGTTGAAGCGGCGGTTGAAATGGAACGCTGGCACTCCAGAGGCTGAAGGGCGGCCGAGAAGGGAGGCCACGCTGCCACTCTCGCCGCTGGGCAGAAGGAGGAGGAGAACCGGGGGGAAGCCTCCCGGGAGATGATGCCGCCGCCGCCGCCTCACCCCCCTCGCTTCCCCACCCACCGCCCCACACTCCGAAAGGGGCTGGGAGCCCCACACATCCGGAAGGAAACCTGTTCTACCGTCCCCCAGCCCCACACCACTCCAGGGAAAAAAGCCCCCTCCTGTCGCCGCTCTCCCTCGGCCGCCCCTTCCCCCGGCCAGAAGACCTCACCACAACGGCGGTGGGAGCTCCGCAGGAACCTACCATCATGGCTGCTCCCAGCCCTTAACTCCATTCCCTCAGCAGCAAGCGCAGGCCTAGCCCGCCAGGCAGCCCAGACCGGAGGGGCAGGATTAAGGCGAGGGTTCTGCTGAGCTCGAGCTCGGCGTCGGCCGTGGGTGTCTGCGGCAGCGTGTTATTTCTGGGCGAGTGACAGGCATGTGGAGAGCATCACGCACGCGGAAAGTGAGGGGAGGAGGCAGCAAGCCATGCTTCGTGCAGTAAGTATGTTTAGGACAGGAACAATAAAAGGAAACACGCCGTCATTTCTCCCTCAGGAATCTTAACGCCGTGTAGGGAGCGCATGGTTTGCCCTGCTCCCTGCACTTCAGGACCTTGGGTTTTGTGTCAGAAATGTTCTAGCGCCCGTTATTTTAACGGGTTTAAACCACTAGTTCTTATTATATTATTTATACCCCATCCATCTGACTGGGTTGCCCCAGCAACTCTGGATAACTTTCCACATACATAAAAACATAACAACACATTAAACATTAAAAAGCTTCCCTATACAGGGTTGCCTTTAGACGGCTTGGGGCTCCATACCCGCCAACATTTCGCTGATGAAAATAGGGACATCCTAAGGAAAAGTTGCTGGGTCCCAGCTCCTCTCCACCTAGCAGTTCAAAAGCACATCAAAGTGCAAGTAGATAAATAGGTACCGCTCTGGTGGGAAGGTAAATGGCGTTTCCGTGCGCTGCTCTGGTTCGCCAGAAGCGGCTTAGTCATGCTGGCCACATGACCCGGAAGCTGTACGCCGGCTCCCTCGGCCAGTAAAGCAAGATGAGCGCCACAACCCCAGAGTCGGACACGACTGGACCTAATGGTTAGGGGTCCCTTTACCTTTAAGGAAAAGTGGGACATTCTAGGGTCAGATCAGAAACCGGGATGGCTTCCATAAATCTGGGGCTGTCTCTGGAAAATAGGGACGCTTGGAGTGTCTGAATGCTACTCCTGGCTGCACAACTGGTAACTCAACAGGCTGAATGCAGCCAACTTGCCATGCATGGTCCCTTCCAGGAGATGGATAAATCTCCCATGTTTTCTGTCTGGGACTGCTGGGGAACTGCAAAGCACCTGACATTCTGCAATCCATGACTTGCAATACAAGACTGCAAACTGTAGAAGCCTCATCTTCCTCCACCCCCATTGATTCCCTTCTTTGGGCTATGGATGTCACCTTTTTCAGTCGTCTCCTTTGCCCTTAAGCAGCAGCTTGTAATGCAGCAATGATGAGGATAATGTTTTCCCGGTCACTTTATCCCTATGCCAGGAAAACCTTCACCTATTAAATGTCTGCACATCAGATTGCTGCTCAAGGTGCAGCAGCAAGATACATAGATTCACTGCCACTACAGAAGCACATTTATTACAGAACCAGAGCAGTTACAAAACCACCCACTTGACATGCATGCAGAGACACCTACTGGCTGATTCAGTGTTGTTGTTTTTCAAAATCCTTCTGCAAACATTACAAGACCCCTGCTGGATCAGGCCACAGTTCCATCTAGTCCAGCCTTCTGTTCTCACAGTAACCAATGAGATGCCTATGGGAAGCCGACAAGCTTGTGATTCCCAGCCTTGGAAGGAAGGCCTCCAAGAGCGGAGGAAGAACACAGCCATCACGGCCAGGAGCTACTGACAGCTCTATCCTCCATGCCTTTCACCAGTCCTTTAAGAACATCTCCCTATAATCCTTCCAATGGGGCTTTGCGTATGTGTTGCTTATGACTGAGTAATTTGAATGATTGGACAGTGGTTACCTCTGCATTTGTTTTAGATTTATCACCCTAAAAGCTTTCAAATAAATTTGCACAAATTAATGCCATATCACTTTAACATTTTGAAATTTAAATATACCAGCTAGAGCAAGAGCAAGAGCAAGGAAAAATGCTGCATCAGTCCTCAGCACCAGTAGCTAGTTCAGACAGACAGACAGACAGACTTTTCCAGAGGTACTTCCTTGTGGCTAGGTGAGAGTTCCAAAAACCAGTTTTGGGGTTTGATTTAAAAATAGAAGGACTTTATATATATATTTTCTCTTTGCACCCTGCAGTATTAGATAGCGGAAACTGCAAATCCGTGCTCCTATAACTGACACCAAGTTGGAGGGGATTGTGTTTGTTTCATTAAAATGTACCTATGCATGAATTAATATTGTAAGAATTGATTGTGTGAAATGCTTTGAGTTGTTTTTTCTATATTAAATGCTTTGAGATGCCCATATGAATGGAAATGACCAACAAGTCATACCCTTTTCACTACCTCACACCTTTTTTCACTAAACATTTTGTACCATTTAGTACCATTCCAACTTTGCGATTATACTGTACTTTCTTCAGCTAGCATCCTATAATTACTTTATGCTGTCTCTTTTTAACCCTCGGAAGTTGAACAGAATCCATTCCAGAAGTCCGTTTGACTTCAAAACATTCAGAAACCAAGGTGCGGCTTCCGATTGGCTGCAGGAAACTCCTGCAGCCAATCGGAAGCCGCAGAAGCTGCGTTGGGCATTCTGGTTCCAAAGAATGTTCACAAACCAGAACACTCACTTCCGGGTTTGTGTGTTTGGGAGTCAAAATGTTCGAGTTGCAAGGCGTTCAACTTCCAAAGTACAACTGTATTCATTCAAGTGAAATTTTTTATATTTGCTGGAAGCAGCCTAGAATGGCTAGGGAAACCCAACCAGATGGATGGGGTATAAATGTTGTTGTTGTGGTTGTGGTTGTTGTTGTTGTTGCTGATGATGATGATAAGCACTATTCTGGGATTACTAGGTCAGTGAGGAACTTTTGTCATTGAACCACACAGTGCTTTGAGGTTCTAAGGCCACAGTCCCAAACTCATTTGCTTAAACCTAACTATGCTCCAATCATGTATCAGACAGATGAGGTTTCATTTTGAGAGTGAAGGGGGCACTGAATCAACCCCTCCTCCTGCAATTGACCTCCCTGCAGCCCCTTACCTCCACCCCAATTGAGCTATGTCCTTGTTCTGGAGCCCCATTGACTAGCAACTGACTACAATGACTACAAGCCAAGTTCAGTTCCCCTCAACCAAGCGTCTCACTGGGTCTTCAGATCACCCTGACTTATTCTTGACAAATAGGTCTGCTGTGGCCATGTGTACCTGGAGCCTCAGTCACTCTCAGCCCTTCTGCCTCTTCCTTCTTCTCTCAACTGAAAGTTTCCTTTTTTGATTTATGAAGCTGAATGACCCCACTGGGTGGAATTACAGCCCCCTTTGTCACATGGTGCTGTCTCTGTTATTCTTACTGTGTTCTGTAGATTTACGATAGTTTTAAGCCTGGCAGTACCTGATGAAATATGTTTAAAGAAAAAAACCCAACAGGCCAAATGACATTGATGTGGTGGAAGCTGAATATAATACAGTGGTTTAGCATTTCCTTTTCTTTCTAGGCTTTAGCTGTTTTTGCCAGCACACAAGGATATAATGTCTAATCAAGCAAAAAGGGAAAGGGAGAGGGTTATCAATGCTGCGTTTTCATTTTTTGCTCTGCCGATATCTATAGATATAAAAATGTAAAAGGTGGATGTTTGTGACCACTTTTCTCCGTAACCGCTTGACTGATTCCATTGAAATTTGGACACAACGTCCCATGGCCATATGGGAGTGTTTGTGCATACTTACATTGTACAGATAGCACACCTTTCACAGGTAAAAATGTGATTTTATGCAAAAACAATATAGCGCCCTCCAGTGGACATCAAAACCGCAGACATCATCTCATTTCACCACCCACACACCCACCCCCCCCTCCTCCTCCTCCTCCTACAAACCACCATAGTCGACGCCCCCACCACCTCCAGCCTGCACTGCCTCCTCCAGAGCCAGGCCAGGTGTAAAAGCCAACTTCGCCACCACCTCGAGAGCCAGGACGGCCCCAAAAGCCACCTCCGCTGACTCCCATGCCGCCTCAAGAGCCAGGCTGGCCCAAAAAGCTGCCTCTGCCGCCGCCTCGAGACCCAGGCCAGGCCCAAAAGCCGCCTCCGACACCGAGACAGGCCGCATCCAGAACCTTTCACACACTAAGCCACAGCGACGCATGGCCAGGTACAGCTAGTATTTTATAAACCTTGAAAAAGCAGTTCTAGTGCAGAGTGCCTCAGCACCCACGCAATGGCTACAATAGTTTATCTCCTTGTTTTATTCCTAAATAATTGCTACTGGAGTAGAGGTAGGGAGCCTGTGGGCTCTCCCAAAATCCCTGGCTTGGGCCAATAGGAGTCCAACAAGATCTGGAGGGCTGAAGATTGTCCCTCTTACACACTGAAGGGAACAAAGCCAAACTCCTCTCCCCTCATTTCATGGAAAATATTTTCGCCAATTCACATATGAAGTTACATATGAAGAAATATAGGATCAGCATGGATAATAATTATACTGACAATGGATTTTAATGGATTTCGAATGAAGCTGTTGGGAGTACATTGGCCAAGTGACCCACTTTACAGAGGCAGTCATCTGTTTGAAGGTATCCTTTATTTGAATGGTTGCCCAGCCCAAGTCCAGTTTAAAGATAAAGAACCATAAGAAGGGATAGCATTAGGAGGCCCCTGGAACTGTCCATCCACAAAGTTTGCTGCATCTGATCAGCAGATGGAGCAGGGCCAGGCACACAGGTCACCTCGTCACTTTCTTCTCTGATATGGTAAGATGTATTTCTTTCTAAATAAATAGGAATTGTTTCCAAATTTGTATCTATATGAAACAGCATATACAACTTTATGCTAATCATTGTTTCTTTGTTGCCTCCTTTTGGTGATGCATAAATGGCACCATAATTGGGAGTAAGCGGTTTGCCTAATAAAATCTATGCCAGAAGTGTATGCTCATCATAGAAGGGGAATAATTGTAATATACAGTTACTGACTTACATTTGCGTGCATGAAAGGGTTAACCTGAGCCTTGAGCTCAAGTTACCAGAGTGTGTGTAGTTTGGCAGGCTCACAGCAGCCCATGCTTCCTGGAGCAAGCAAAGAAGGAACCATGTGACTTGGCTCCCAACTCAGAAAATGCTGTAGGTGAACAGAATTACTCCAAAAGGGAGATTTTTATAACCTGCATCTTTGCATTATCCTTTTTTAAGGAAACCAAGTTATTTTCTTTTAAAGTTGTTTAGAATCTCCCCCCCCTTGTTTTACAGCCTGCAGTTGGAGATCTGTTTGCAGTAAATTCTGGAATCTCTGTGAGTAAAACATTCACTTATTTGCAAAGCTAAGTTTCTGTGATTTATTCTAGCCTGAGTATTTTTGTGGCGAACATTTCTTTAAAGGTGGCAGATGCAAATCTAACCAAGAACAATCACCATTGTGCTTAGCTCAGCTATTGGACAGTAGGAATCTCTCTTCCAAACCTCTCTCTCCAACAAGAAGGTATTGGGAATAAACAAGTAGCAGGAACAGGTGACCCTACTCTGAGAGATGATGATGCAGCAGCTTCAGGATTTTAGGAATCACTAAAGGTGGCAGAGTTGGCTGAGCTAAAAGAAGGGTAGCTGCAGCCAGCTACAGATTTCTGGTTAGGTTACCTGGATTATGTGTATGTTCGTTTCATTCACACTTTACCATTTTGCATGGTATATCCTAGGTATACCCTGAAAAATGCAACATATGTGGAAAGGCTCTCAAAGGCAACCTCGAGAAATCACTTTTAAGTGGCAGAAAGAGGAATAACCTTAAAATCATGCATCTCTCTCCCGAAGTTGGCTGATCTGGGAATATGTAACAAGTCAATTACCAGGATTCCCCAACCTGTAAATTTGGTGATTATTTAGTTCTCATAATGTTGGTTGCAAAGCTCTACTTACCACCTCAAAGATACAGTTTGTTTGGAATTGACATTGGACTGCTCCACAGTTTTCCACTGTGGTCAACTTTTCAAGCTGACCTGGCCTAATGTGGGCTGACTTTGTGTCCCTGGTGCCAGACTTCCCCCCCTTCTGCTCATACCGTGAGCCATCTGTTCAAATTACTGTTGAAAAAGTACTGATGTGAAATATTGCAGAGAGAATATTGTGAACAGGAAGCGGGTTTCCAGCAGGGTAATTTATGTACTTTACAACTGAAAGGTATATTATCCTTGCTTTAACAGACATCAGTTGCTTGTTAAGCTAAAACTTACAGGTATTTTCTCCCTGAGGGGCCAACAGCATTGAGGACAATTTTGGTCAGGAAAATGACATTGGGGGAAGGAAGTTTTTTTTTAAAAAAAGAATTTCCCTACTTCTTCTAACAGCACCCCCCCCTGCTCCATTTATATTTGTTCTTAAAAGTCAGGAAATGTTAACCCATGGGCTCTGAGTAGGGAGCCCTTATCAAAATGTTGCTGGTGGTGATTACAGTATTAAAAGGGCATTTTGCATATGCTCACAGTCACTTCTTGGTGGTTTGTATCTTCTATTGCTGAGACCCGGTACCAGATCCTAGGCCTTAAAGGGGTTTTGGGGAGCTTTTCAGCAAATGGAGAAACACAAGGGTCAATTTTTAAGGCACCAGTTGTCCCCATACACTGAAGTGCCTGTGTGTGGTCATTTTATTACTTATTTACTTAAAATATTTGCACCCCACCTTTTCCCATACATACAGTGTGTCTTCACATGCAGCTATGTCATACAGTGCAACTTTCAAATACGCCAGTTATGCAGTATATCCAATCCTGAAAGTGAATGCCCACTTAGAAAATCAAAGTTTTTTTTTTAAAAAAAAAAATCCTACTTAGCTTGATTTTAAAAATGTAAGCACCTTTCAGCAAAAAGCAATTAAGCCTGTGAACTTAGCACCAAAGACACAATAGTTAAGTCATATAAACCAGTGTTTTTCAACCACTGTTCCGCGGCACACTAGTGTGCCGCAAGATGTTGCCTGGTGTGCCGTGGGAAAAATTGAAAAATTCGAAAGATTTTTTTTTAAAAAAAGTGTGTGTCTTTCTTCGATTCCAGCCAGAATATCAGCTTTGTGTTCAGCCAAACAGACCCAGGTTGCGCACTGAATAAAGTATTTTATAATTTTTCATATTTCTGTTTACTTACTATTTCATAATAAAGTAATTATAAAATACTTTCTTTGTGTTTATTTGATTCCTATTCAAGAGAATTACTTTATATATAGTCAATATAGGCACAGAGTTAAATTTTTTAACATTTTCTAATGGTGGTGTGCCTCGTGATTTTTTTCATGAAACAAGTGTGCCTTTGCCCAAAAAAGGTTGAAAAACACTGATATAAACAAACCCTAGAAACCCACATTCGTCAAAACAATCCAAAGCATGCCCATCCACAACCAAAGCTCTCTGTACTGTACTTTTTTACGACGTATCTGCAGAGATGAGTGAAGGTAGCTGCATATGCATGGTGAGGGCAACACCTTGGCTTTAAATCTTCACCAACCATGCCTTTGGCCATGAGATATTGGCCTGTATTCCAGACCTTCAAAAATAGGGCCACTTACCAGAAGAGAGTCACTTTCTGAGGAAAGCCATATAATGAGAACTGATATGTTGGTTCTCCTCTTATAGATGAGTAGTACTCATGTGACACAATAAGCACGTTCAACCATGATTTATTGGTATGTGAAGGGGCCTCAGGCTTGCTTCCCTCTCCTCCTCCAGTCCTAGACTTGTTAAATATGACGATCACAACAGGGGCAGAAAAGAAGCAGGACGAGGACATTGGCTGGAGAAGAAGCAGGAAGTGAGAAGCAGAGCCGGCCACTCAGTAGCCCCATTAGGCCCTTTGCCTCAGAGGTGCAACAGGAAGGACAGAGGAGTCGCGTCTTTGCCAACCACCACCATTTACCACCCAAGGACCACGACTGCTGCTTTGTCACTGCAGCAAAGGGAGCTCCTGTGGGACTCTCCAGGAGTGCCAAGGCCAGAATGGCAAGCTCAGGTGAAGGGCCCTTCCTCAGTGAGAAGCGTTCTGGGTGAGGTGGACTCGGAGGGGACCTGTGGTGCTGCTAACTACTTTTGAAGTTTGAGTAGCAGACCATTAAACCTTAAAGTCAAGCTTCTGTTAAGCTTGTGGCATATGCCCCATGGACAGAGTGGCCGCAGAGAGGATTACAGAGTTATCATGATTTATGATGGAATCTCAGAATAAGTCATTGTTACCTTCCGATGGTCACTGCTCAGATAGTCAAGAAAACCTCTCCTGGTAACATGTGATAAATTTAAAACAAAGGCCTTGGTAACATAAATGCTGTTTGTTATTGTTCTGTTTTTTTAAGAAGCTGCTCTCTCCCCCCCCTCCCAATTTCTTCATTTTTTTTCTTGCAATCTTTATACAAAAAATCACTTCATGCAACTTTTCCTCTTGGCTATTGTAAATATTTCTGTTTTAACTTTATTCTCCTTCCCCTTTAAGATTTGGGCTGCAGAGCTGCTCATTTTCATGTCTGTCCCTTCTGGAGTCCCATTTGCAGCAGCTTTGATGTCAGATGCAAGCTTCCTGGTTTGCTGGTTTGCTGTTAACTTTGCAGGGAGAGAGCCTTTTGTGAATGAATTAAACAGCATGAAATCTCAAATGCTGGAGCTGGATAACACTCTGGGACAAAAAGCTCAGAAATGGAAAGAAACAAGAATGGAACCAAGGTGCATCTCTAACACACATACACACAAGAATTTTAAATGGGGATGTCTGGGAAGCCTGTTGTGGAAGAATTTTGTGTTTTGGGGAGAAAGGATTATTGGAATGTACGATACTTCCTCCTTGCTACTAGCACATCCTAAAGGGTTAAACCCTTGACTCTTATGCATTTTGGGTTTGCATTATTGTCTTGATTTTCTGTTTGTGCTTCAGGGACAAGTGCCTGCAGAATATGGGAGGACCCACTTCTGGGACAGCTGAAGATTGAGTGCCTGCCCACAGTAGTAAATATGCAGGATTAAATACCTATGCTGGTCTGGTCTATTGGCTTATCTCCCCTGGCCAATGATGTAACATCCCTCACATCATCCCAGTAATGGTTTCTGGAACAGGTGTGAGGCCTTTGGATATCAGTTTCAACACAGGCCAGGTGCTTTGTTCTGGCTAGTTGGAGTCTCTCCATTATTGTCTCCTGATAACTGAAGGCAGAGTATTTTATATTGCTTATGCTATGTTATATTGTTTGAAAACTGCTTCCATGGCTTTTTAGCTTAAGCCTGCTACTTAATTAAAGCACTGAATTTCTCTCTACTAGTGTTGTTATTGTAATCGAATCAGAAATAACTCTCGCATTTGGTATTGGGCAAAGAAAGCATTAGGATATTTTGTACTGCGTTCACTCAGAATGAAATGTGAGTAGGAGGCTGCATGCAGAATGCAGTATGGTAACGAATGTAATGATCCTAAGGGAAAATATTGGTATCCAAGACTGTTCCACTAAAGGATTTAGGCTGTAATCCTATACTATACATATTCACCTGAGGAGAAGTACATAAGGCTGCATTGTGAGTTTATTCATTATTTTATTTACATATTGGATTTGTTGCTGCTAAATAACAAAAGTCCTCGGAGTGGCTTACAATCTCGATCACAATGGGAGAGAGTGTTCCACAGCTTGGGTGTCATAATCAGAAAGGTCCTCTCCCTGATAGCCACCCACTATACTTAATGTTAGATGGCTTTCAGAAAAGGATTGGCTGCGTTTAAGGAGGTCTATCAATGGCAGTTTGCCATTAAACCTAATTGGAACTTCTGTTTTGAGTCTACATACTTATGAAAGCAAGATATTTAGGACAACCAAGAGGGGAAGGCCATTACCATAATACCTTGCCTGTGGACACTGTGCTGATAGAACAAAGCAGCCCTTATATTTGGTGCAGACCATGTGCATTGCAAAGTGGCCCTTACTGGTGGTGGTCCAAGATAGGATAGGGGTTCTGGAGCAGTTTGGCAAAGAGCTATAGTTCACATGTATAAAATCCAGGGGTAATCAAAGACATATTGCTGCTGCATGAAGCAGACGAGATGGCACCCTCACTCATACCAGGTACAAAATAAAGTCACACTGGCAGTATTTTACTTCAGTGCTGGTGATGGGGCTGTATCTTCCAATGTACCTCACAGAAAGCTAGCTTAGGGTATGTAAAGCAGGCTGTGTCTTACAACACCTTGCCAATGCTTCTCAGCTTCTTCTTCTGGAGATGCATGCCTCCCTTTGCCTAATGGCAAAGCCCTAGGTTCAATTCCTGGCATCTCTAGTTAAAAGATCTCAGACCCTCAGCAAGTGTTCCTATTTTCCAGGGACAGTCCCGGATTTACAGGAGCCACCCTGGTTTCTTATTTGATCCCAGAATGTCCTTCATCCCTAAAAGGTAAAGGTAAAGGTACCCCCGACCGTTAGGTCCAGTCGCAAACAACTCTGGAGTTCCGGCGCTCATCTCGCTTTACTGGCCAAGGGAGCCGGCGTTTGTTCGCAGACAGTTTTTCCGGCTCATGTAGCCAGCATGACTAAGCCGCTTCTGGCGAACCAGAGCAGCGCACAGAAAGGCTGTTTACCTTCCCGCTGGAGTGGTACCTATTTATCTACTTGCACTTTGACATGCTTTTGAACTGCTAGGTGGGCAGGAGCAGGGACCGAGCAACGGGAGCTAACCCCGTCGCGGGGATTCGAACCGCCGACCTTCCTATCGGCAAGCTCTAGGCTCTGATTTAGACCACAGTGCCACCCACGTCCCTATCCTTAGGACATCCCTGTTTTCATGGGAGACATGTTGAAGAGTCTGGAGTTATGAGACCACCAAGCCAAGGCGATAAGTAACTATACAACCTTTCGAAGACATCTGAAGGCAGCCCTGTATAGGGAAGGTTTTTTTATGTTTCTTGTTATGCTTTTATATATGCTTTATGTATGTTGGAAGCCACTCAGAGTGGCTGGTGCAGCTCAGTCAGATGGGTGGGGTGTTATTATTATTAAATAGGATGTCCCTATTTTCATTGGAGAAATTTTAGAGGAGGTGTGATCTCTGTCTGAGACCCCTACCAGTCAGAGTAGATATTTGGCAGTTGTGGGGAGAGACAAAATGAGGTGGTAAGAAAGGGCAGCGCTGATTTAGAAAGGGGAACACGCACTTTGTGCTAATGCATGCTTTCCCTGTTTGAAAAAAAACCTCTGGTTCACGTTAATGCCAGTGTAGCTAATTACACTTCCAAATCCAATATGTGAACAAAAAAAGCTATTCCACAAAACATAGGCTTCTCTCAATTTTGAAGGAGTACAATATGTACAAAATAATATCTATTAGGGGAAAGTATTCTACTTCTCTTTAAATCCCTAATGTTCTCTCACCTGAGCAGGAATTTCCAGAACTTCTCTTCAGCTGAAATTTGGGGGCAGTCATAAGACATAAGAAAACAGACCTAGAAAGATTTGTATCCACCATTTTGCCAAATCTAACTTTCAGCCACTAGGTGGCAAATGCTCCCTTCCTTCTTAATTAAAATTGCTGATTGTATACTGTACAGTGGACGCTCAGGTTGCAAACGCGATCCGTGCGGGAGGCGTGTTCGCAACACGCACCGCTGTGTCTGTGCACGTGCGTGATGCAATTCGGCGCTTCTGCGCATGTGCAAAGTGCAATTTAGTGCTTCTGTCCGTGCGTAAGCACTGAAACCTGGAAGTAACCCATTCCGGTAGTTCCGGTTTCAGCGCATTCGTATCCTGAAAACACGCAACTTGAGGTATGACTGTACTACTGTTACAGAATTGCAGGATATTAACTAGGGCTTGCCGATCAGAAGGTTGGTGGTTCGAATCCCCGCGACGAGGTGAGCTCCCGTTGCTCGGTCCCAGCTCCTGCCCACCTAGCAGTTCGAAAGCACGTCAAAGTGCAAGTAGATAAATAGGTACCACTCCGGGGAAGGTAAACGGCGTTTCCGTGCGCTGCTCTGGTTCTCCAGAAGCAGCTTAGTCATGCTGGCCACATGACCCGGAAGCTGTACGCTCGCTCCCTCGGCCAGTAACGCGAGATGAACACCGCAACCCCAGAGTCTTTCGCAACTGGACCTAACGCTCAGGGGTACCTTTACCTTTACCTAACTTCTGTGGAGGCAAGAGTAGCTGTTTTGCACACCACCATGAATGGGGTGGCTCATTCTTCCCCAAGGCAGAAGATAATCTATGGGAAAGCAGATCCAACTGCCTTATCTATTTTAATTTTTTTACCCTGAGAAAGACAAGTTTGAAACATATTAGGACTTGCATACACGGTACTTTGTGTTCACAGCTGGAGCAGTTGCTGTTCTTGCCACCCCAGCCCACCCTGCCTTATTTCCCCAAGGCTGTACATGGGGTGGGGTGGGGGGCAGCACCACATCAGTTTTACTTCAGCCTTATTTCAGTCTGTGACGCAGAGCTACCCAGGATGATGTGAGTGAGGTGGTACCCAGTAACAGGAAAACAGCAAGGCAACACTTTCCCCTGGGTGGGCAAACAACCAGAAATGGATGAATTAATATATTTACAGGATGCTGACAATCTGGTGGGCGGGGGGGGGATGGGATCAAAGATAAGAAGGGTGGTTTTCAGTGTTGCTTCCAATGCTTTTCTCAAGATGTTAGTGGAGGAAGACATAGCTGTTAGTTTATTTTTCATATTAAATATGATAAAATAGTAGTTCTAAGAACAGTAGTAGGAGACTCTTGAGAGTCCCATGGACTGCAAGAAGATCAAACCTATCCATTCTGAAGGAAATCAGCCCTGAGTGCTCACTGGAAGGACAGATCCTGAAGCTGAGGCTCCAATACTTTGGCCACCTCATGAGAAGAGAAGACTCCCTGGAAAAGACCCTGATGTTGGGAAAGATGGAGGGCACAAGGAGAAGGGGACGACAGAGGATGAGATGGTTGGACAGTGTTCTCGAAGCTACTAACATGAGTTTGGCCAAACTGCAGGAGGCAGTGAAGGATAGGCATGCCTGGCGTGCTCTGGTCCATGGGGTCACAAAGAGTCGGACACGACTGAACGACTGAACAGCAACAACAACAAGAACAGTAGTGCAGAATAGCACAAGGGAGATCAGGCAAAAAAAGAGTGGTGTCCACTGGCCGACCACTACCTCTGGAAGCCCTGGGGTGGCTGGAGGGGAGGCTGGTGGGTGGCCGTTTGGAACTGACCTCAGTTACATTACTTTACAGTTTACTTACATTTAAGCACCTTCCAGTTGAATAAAGTGTACAATACATTGGTTGGGTGAAAGTGCCTCAGGTTCATCACACATATAATCCACATACGGTATTATATTTGAAACCTGAAAAAGACTGTGGAAGTGAATTTACTTTTGGCTGACTATAGTATTTGCATATAAAGTGTCTGCATGGAATAAAGGTTTTTGCAAGAGTTGTTTATGTAGTGGAATTTCTTCAGTTAAACAAGAATCACTTAGGTTTATGTTTATACAAGAACTCTTTAATTAATTAATTAATTAATTAATTAATTATTAAATTTGTATACTGTTCACAACATACAACTGGCAACATCGGGATTTTTAACATTTAGTCAATTGAAGTGTTGGTATAGTGACTCCTTAAAGGAA
The DNA here is from genome assembly GCA_900245905.1 of Lacerta viridis. NCBI lineage: Eukaryota > Metazoa > Chordata > Lepidosauria > Squamata > Lacertidae > Lacerta > Lacerta viridis. The sequence continues at coordinate 830,059 of OFHU01001424.1, read as the reverse complement.
AGAACAGGTTGTTTACCTGTGAGTAGTCATTTGTGCAAACACATATATGGGTATTTTAAAATGTACTAACCAGAAGCTCAAGGAATAATGTTAAGTATAGCCAGAGATTAAATAAAGCATATTCAAGTTCAAATGCTCACATTTACCATTATTACCTAATTAATGTCTCCGGTGTCTTTAGCTTTCAGTACAACAGTTATTCCTTCATTTAGATGTTAAAGATTGCAGTGCAAAGCAAGATAATTTAACATTTTGAAATGTAGAAATAAAAGTGGTTTAATGCTGAAATGGCTCAGCAGGCAGGAGACATGCAATTTAAAAATTTAGCACTTGGTTTTAAGTTTCACTAGTGACTTGGAAAAATTAATCAGAATCATCTGATCAGGCCTTTCTCACACAACCTGCTTTAAAAACAACAACACCGCAATAGTTGTCATTCTTATTCCAGAGGTGCATTCAGTAGCAATGAGCAATAGTAATTTTACTTGACACCGTGTCAAGTTTCAGCACTACATTTACATATTATTGAGTATTACTCCAGTTGCTTTCAAAGGCATGGTAAGAAAACATAGCCCCTATGTTTTGCTCTAGAGTCCATACTTTCATTATTTACACAACCCTATTGCAATCTAATTATTGATGCATACCTTTAGATTATGGATTAAGGAATATAATGTAAACAAATAGCAACAAATATTCTTTACACTGGAAGAATCCTCTTTGGAAAAGGACCTGAAGCTCCCCAAGGCAAATGTTAGGGAGCAGCAGGCCTTGTCACTGGACAACCAGGGTGACCTTCAGGCATCATGGCACCCCAACCACCTTCTCAAAACACACAAGGGTCCCTGTGCAGAATCAGAAGCAGAGAAGCCATGGAGTCCAGCAGATCACACAGGTGCCTAAAGGTACAGGCTTGGTCAGCTGCCAAGCACCCTGTTGCCTGCCTGAGGAACAAAGACTCTTAGTTGAAACTTAGTTGAGGTTTGAATTCACAGAATGTATGTTTTGCAGAGAATTACCGTACAGCAAGTGCCCCAAAGGTGCTTTTACAGCTAAAGCTGCGTAAAGAGGATGGAGTCTTTGTTTCAGTGTTTGTGTTAATTGATGACTCAGCCCTAGGAGTCTCAGTCTCTCTCAGAAGCTGCCAGGACATTGAAGAAGAAGCTTGGTTATCCGAATCTCTCTCTAGGACCAGAGAGAGGCTAGTAGCTCTTGGACTACCGGTATATTACTAAGTAAGATCTTAAAGAAAACTGGGCTTCATTGCTAGTTGTTTAAGAGCAATGTGTTGATATGTATTTACAGCACTTTTTGGTCACAAGTTTAAATACAGTTTGCAGATTTGCAGTAAAACCCTGGAACTCTTTCTTGATGTGGAGGGCTTATTGATCTGTACTCTGTCTCTGCGCAAGGTCCAGATCAGGGCATTCCTCTCACGCTGCTGTGCTCTGGGTGGGACTCTGAAAGCTGAGAGGTTAAAGTTTTCAGTTGCTGGAGCCAACCTGCTGCTGAGCCTTGTGAACTTACCCTGTTTCTGAACCTTTCTCTTGTGTTTTGACTTTCAGCAGCTACCAGACCTTGCTTTTTGTATTAACCGAGTGAGTAGACTTGGAACTGCTGTATTTGACTATAAGGGGCACATTTCAGATGTCTGCAGCATCTTTCCTTCCCCCTCTAATGCATGCTACTCCTTAGAGAGGAGAGCCAGGATTGTCAGTGTGTTAAATACTAACTTCAGAACAACTTTACTGGGGGAAAAAGATCCTTATAAGGCTACACTGCCCTTGAATGATCAAACTCTGACTACTTTTATTAATCATGTAGCAGTACCCCATAAATTGCAAATGGGGAAAATTTAACTCCCTTAAATTCTATTCCTGTAGTACAAATGTTATTTTTCTTAGTGAGGGGGAAACCTCAGCATCAGTCCTCTAAACAGGCAACTCACATTAGTTGGAATTTTAGTACAAAAAAGTTAAAAATGCACACCAAGCAGACATTCTTTTGCATATTTGTTTGGTATGAGTTTGAAAAATGTGTTCCAGTGATTTTAAAATCCTCCACATAACAACATTAATCCTTTCATCAAAGAGTTCCTGCTTCTTAATGTGGTTAAAACTGTGTCAGTATCGAGAGGATTATTAAGTGCACCAACCTACTTTGCAAATGTTTAAGTTGCCAATCTGTATTAGGATGGGTGTTGTATAGTAACCACAAGTAAAATATTAACAGGTCAAACTTGTAAACACATCCTGACTTTTGTATCCTTTGACAAGAACCATTATTGAAGTAGAGCATATTTTTATTTTAAAAAATGGTATCCTATTGTTCCATCTCGACTGATGCTGAAGTTAAAAAGCAATCCCAACTTCACTGCTTCTAAATTTAGGCAGCTCTGCTATGTACTTTGAACAATATGTTTATGTCCTGATCCACCTAAGGTGATTGATAGGCAAGTGGTCGCAGATTCCATGTTTTGATTGGGATTCTGTATTGCTGTATAATTAGATTAGGAAGCAATACAGTTAGAACTGGTTTAAGCTGAACACTCAACTGCGTCATATTGATCTCAGCCCTTTCATGGTGCAATAACAACAATACAGTACAGTTCAAAGTACATCACTAAAGCATAGCCTCTCTCTCTCTCTCTCTCTCTCTCTCTCTCTCTCTCTCTCTCTTACATTTCTATCCTACCTTTCCTCCAAAGAGCTAAAGGTGAGATAAACTGTTCTCCTTACAACAACCCTGTGAGGTAGGATAGGCTGAGAGACTCTGACTAGCCCAAGATCACACAGTGACCTTGATGGCTGAGCGAGGATTTGAACCCTGCTCTCTCAAGTCCTGGTCCCCAGCATCCTAGCCACAATGCCACACTGACTCCCAGTGGGTACAGTAAGGGCAAGAAGACCAGATATGTGGTGCCTAGAGTGGCTACTTACTCTCTCCCCTAGGGTTGCAATTCCGTGGGTACAGTTTGCTAGAAAGGACACTGGGTGATTGAATGAAGCTAAGTGAACAAACGTTCCTCACTTTGCTGTTTTCTGTCTCCTCCCTCTGAACTTAACTGATAAAGGAGCTACATGTTTTGATGATCACTGCATATTTGGTTCTGGCCATGTCCAGGTTCTGGGGTCATTTTTGCAAATCATATAATTGGATCTGGTTCTGTCAGTGCTGGTCTCTTGTCTGGAAGTAGAGGGGAATGAACCCAGCTCCCTTTCCCACATCAAACAGGTAAGGATGTCTTTCACAGGCAGCCAATCGTCATGAGTAGATATCCAGATAAAGTACATGCATAGCTGGGATGGGACCATCATGGTTAAAACCCTGTACAAAATACATTCTAGTGTTCCAGTATTAAGTTGGCATGCCATTCATATGCTTAAAATCAGATATCTGGTTTGATTAGAAGTTGGCACATCATAACGTTAAGCTCATAATTATCCTAGAGTTTGCACCGAATAAACATTGCCAAATATTTTTACTAGCAAGTAGGGCATGCAATGAAGTGCTGCAGCAGGAGCGGACTTGGGTCTTTCAGATTTCAGTGGCACCTGTGTGAGGCCCAAATTCAGCACCCTTCTCACCTTCTGTTCTGCTCAATTCACTACAACATAGTGGCGTCCCCCACCTGCTTGGTGCCCAGTAAGGGGGGGGGGGAGGAACTGGTCGGACTGGTTGCAAAGTGAAGTGCTTCTGTTCAGAATACTCCATTCCATCCCTGCACCAGGAATAGAGTATAGAGTTCTGCTCACTTCATCTCAAAAAAAGATATTGTGGAACTGGAAAGTATTTAGAAAAGGACAACCAAAATTATCATGGAGATGGAGCAACTCTCCTGTGAGGAAAGGTTTCAACATCTGAGGCTTTTTGCTTAGAGAAATAATGAGCAAGAGGCAACAGGATAGAAATTTTCAAAAGTTATGCACAGCATGGAGAAAGTGGATAGGAAGAGCCGCCCCCCCCATAACACTAAACCTCATGGACATCCAATGAAGCTGAATGTTGGAAGATTCAGGACAGATAAAATAAAGTACTTATTCATGAAATTCAGTGATGGCCCCCGACGTGGGAAGCTTTAAAAGAGGATTAGACAAAATCATGGCGGAAAAGGCTGTGTTCTGCCTCCACTGTCTTAATACCAGTTCCTGGGAACTGCGGGAGGGGAGAATGTATTTGTGCTCGCATCCTGCTTGCAGGTTCCCCATTGTGGCATCTGGGAAGCAGCATCTCTCGCCACTTGGCTGCATCTTTTCACCCTAGATAAAACCCTGTAAAAAGGCTAAAATTGGTAAACAGTACAAATCTTATTGCAGTTGCTCCTATATGCAGTGGAACTTTGGCTGCAATATAATATTATCAAAATAATAATTTAAGAAAATAAGACAATTTCCTAAGTTTTATACTGTTACTGAGCATTAGTGCTATATCTGAAGAAGTGTGCATGCACACGAAAGCTTATACCAAGAAAAAAATTATTTGGTCTCTAAGGTGCTACTGGAAGGAATTTTTTATTTTGTTTTGACTATGGTAGACCAACACGGCTACCTGCTGGAACCATATTTAAGTGCAGTGATACCAGAGCTAATACATCCTGGATATCCAATTACAATAAACTGCAGTAAAACATATGAATTGCCTTGGTGGTTGAATCCAAGACCCATATGGTCCAGTACTGCTTTCCATACCTTTTGGAAGTTTGCAGCCAGGATGCAAAGATTGCTCACTCTTTTGTACGAAATCATCTCCATGGAGGCCTCTACTTGCTGCTACAATTTTTCTCTCAATCATCACCGCAACCTAGAAAGAAAAGGACTGCTTCTTGCTCTTCCTCACAACTCGCTTCCTCAGGAGGTGATCAGGCAGCAATTGCAAGGCTGTTGGCTGTGGCAGGCACCTAAGAAGGCCAACACTTGCTCAAAAACAGACTAGCTCCCATCCAAGTACTAACCAGGCCTGACCCTCCTTAGCTTCCAAGATCAGACAAGATCAGGCATGCTCAGGGTTTCTCCAAAACAAACTAAAGAAAAACCCCACAACACTGAACAGGTTCACACAGTCCACGCTTAAAGCATGGAAGGGGAAAGTAGGCAAACTCCTCATCCCCATCCCCACGAACCCCCCTGGCCGATCACCCACTATTCCATCTCATGGTGCAAAATCTCCAGATAAAAACCTGGCAAGCCAAAGGCCTACACTGTCCAAAAGACTTCTACAAAAACAAACCCATATCAACATAAGAAATACAAGACAAACTAGGGGTCACCCAAATACCTTGGCTAACACACCATCAACTACACGCCTTCTTAAACAATCCTGCAGTAAAATCAGCAGCCACTAGTCAGCAAGCTTACAAGGACAATGGGCCGGTCCATGCTCCGCCCGCCGGAGGATGGGCCGGAGCGTGTGTGCACGTGCACTCTTCCGGGTTGGAGGAGCGCCCGTGCGCGTGCGCACACGCTATTTCCGGTGCTCCTCCGACCTGGATGTGTGCCAGAAATGGTGTGTGCGTGTGCACACGGGCACTTCTCTGTCCCGCATGCATGTGCACATGCTATTTCCGGCGCACATCCAGGTTGGAGGAGCGCCCTGTGCATACGCACAGGCGCCACCACCCTGGAAGTCGGTCCCCGTGCCACGCCATGCCACGCCACACCGCTAAGAGTGGGCGGGGGGCAGCAGGGGTCACCATGGGCCGGATAGACAAGCCCCCTGAACCGCTACCGGCCGATGGGCCTTAGGTTGCCAACCCCTGCACTAAGCCCTTGACCACCTTCCCAAACCTCCAGACTGCAGAGGGACACGGCAAGGGGATGGTATCCACAATATACAAAATACTGCTCCAAAATCCCACAACCCCACTTGATGAAATCAAAAAGCAATGGGAAGTCGTCATAGGCTATGAAATGAACCCTACCCAATACGCTAGAATATGGTCTAAACATCTGTTTAGACCCATCTCAGCCGAAAAAGGGAAGTTACTCTGAAACTTACTTACAGATGGTACCAAATACCACTGGCACTGATACACCCAGGAACCTCACCAAAATGCTGGAGAGGCTGTGCTGCTACAGGCCCATACCTCCACATGTGGTGACAATGCCCCCAAATCCAACCCTTTTGGACATCAGTCCTACAGGAAATACACAAAATAACTAAGCAGTTATTAGAAGTCACCCCAGAATTGGCCCTGCTGAACATCTTCCAAGATAATAATTTCCACTCACACTATAAAGAGCTCATAAGCCACCTACTCTCAGCATCTAGAAGCATCATAGTCAGACCCTGGAGAGACCTGTCAGGTGTGAACATGGACCACCGATACTAAATCGTGTGGGAAACAGGTTTACTAGAAAAGCTAACCAACAGACTGAACCTGACATGGGGACAAATAGAAGAGGTTGGCTTCCCTTTATCAACTCAATGGGACTACAACAAGAACCCATCGACAGCATACAAATCAATATGGCTTACTTGACCCACCCCCACCCCCACTGCAAACCTCACCACATCCAACAACAGAAAACCAACCACGCCCCCCCCACTGCGCCATAGCTGTCAACTTTCCCCTTTTTTTGCAGGGAAATTCCCTTATTCCAGCGCCGTTTCCCATTGCAAAAAAGGGGAAGGTTGACAGCTCTGCCCCCTGCCCCCCAATCCCTCTCACCACCAAGGAAATGTAATAAGCGAATAGAAAAAGAACCTACCTAGTTGACGCTGACAAAAGCCCTCACATGTACATTATATAAAAGAATATGTTTCACCACCCCAGCCCTCCTCTCCCCCTTCTTCTCCCCCAACCCCCTGCTGAATACAAAACTAATGTCTTGTATCAAATGCAACTGATTTGTAGAAAAGACTTTACGACATTGAAAAGAGACAATGCACATGCTTTTGTAAACCAAGAAAACCTTTTATATATATTTTTTAAAAGAAACAGAATAACTCTGAACATGGAGGTTCGACTTAGCTGTCATAGCTACAGCCAGAAATAAAACTAATTGGTTGCTTCAAAACTAGCAATAAAAAGCCATTGGTTGAGGCATGCTCTTACTACAAAACTCATATGTAACAACATATATTTCTAGATCTGTGTTTATGAAACTGCATTATGAAAGGCAATCTTATTATGTTATGTTCACAGAACTGCCTATTTATATATGCTTTTCTCAGTTTAAATATAGTTTACTTTGGACTCCTTTCATTTTACCTGTAGTTCCTTAATAGGTGTTAAATTGGTGCTCAGTAAACCACCATTTCTATTATTGAATCGAATTCTAAGGGTGTGTATAACTCTTAGGTACAACTATCTTGGCATGGTGGTCAGAAGCAATCAAAGCAAAGAGATTAAGGTCATCAATGATAGTCATTTGTTGAACCTCCATGTCCCCTAAGTGGTCAATAATATATATTAAAATGTAATAAAATCCAACTGAGAATTAAAACACTGATACAATCAAATGCAGAAGTTTAAAAGCAATCATGTTCATGCCTATACCATCTGTTTCCTCCGTTTTCTGAGAGTCATCAAATCAAGCAAGCCAAGTGTCCCCAAGATGGTTTTATTCACAGTACCACAGAGATCAAATCCATCCAGGAATATAATAATGTATCTCCCTAAATGACCTTAATTTCATTGCCAGAGTTTGTTGTTTGTATCATGAAGTTTCACTGCGGAGAGCAGGACTATCTTATTCTTGTTTCCCATCCTACACAATGTGGACTGGCCACATTGGTCCTGTGGGGACCCATCCACCTCCACTCAGCACATGGTAACAACAATTAATCACTTGCCCAAGGAACATGGGATTATATTTTGGAACAACTAGTTTCAAAAGAGGAAACTAGTACCGAAAGAGGAAATCTTTGGTTTCAGCTGCTTAAGAGGGTGGAGTAGAAAGCAGTGCCCATGAGGAAATCTTGCAGGTCCTACATTAGGGAAGAGCCAGGTGTAAATAATCTTTTGGTTTCAATAAACTAATGAAATTATTAATGACCTGTGAGCAGCTCATATAAATACAAATCAATATACAGATCAAGTGTTGCCTTGCACATTAATTTTCATGCGGAAGATCAAGTCTTATGCATGATGTATCAGCATTTTGTATCTGTAGAATGGATATGCAAGTGTTTGTTGTTGTTTGTCGTTTGCTTTGGGGCCAAAATAGACATACCTAAAAGTGCAAGTAGATGTTAGCCTCTGGCAGTATGCACTGCAACAAAACCATACAATGGTGCATCCAGGGGGTTTGTGCCTCATTATGCATACCTTGTACATTTGCCTAATTAATAGTTGGACTAGATGCAGTGGCGTCGCAAGGTGGGGGGCAGGCGGGGGCAGCTCACCCCAGGTTCCATGTCTGGGGGGGGGGTGACAAGAAGGCACCCCGTGGGGTGCTTGCCCTGCTACCCTGCCCCTGGCGCAGCGGCGCAAGCACCACCGCAGCTGCATGTGGAGGATCCTCCGTTCACAGCTGCACCATCCGTACGCCGTTCTAGCAGCGCCGACGGCAAACAGCTGCATAAAATGCATGTGTGGTGTTGCACACATGCAGTGTATGTAGCGACACCACACATGCGCTGTACATAGCCCCCCCCAGTGCCCCTTCCAGCCTCCCCCCCCCGGCTCCTGCCGGCAACGGAGGGATCCCACCGCCATCCAGATGGCACTTGGGCGGTGCCGGTGGCAAACCCCCTCCCTCCCTAGCTTGCTGTAAAACGGCAAAGCAGGAGCCACATGCAGCAAGCCGGGGGCCCCCCTTCCAGCCTCCCTCCCTGGCTCGCCGTGAGCGGCTCCTGCTTTGCCGTTTTACAGCAGAGACACTCCGGGTATACAGGGCCAAGGCTGCTTGGGGTTTTAAACCTCAGCACCAACACTTTGAATTGTGTTCAGAAGTGTACTGGGAGCCGGTGTAGATCCTTTAGGGCTGGTGTTATCTGGTCCCAGCAGCTGCTCCCAGTTATTAAGCTGAGTTCTTGGATGCTTTAGTTGAGATTCCTGCAAAGCAGCAGGTTGGACTAGAGGACCCTTGGGGTCCCTTTTAACTCTACAATTCTATGATTAAATGAAGCCTGTTGTTGCATCCATTTTCACATTACAAAATGCGTACATTTCTTGCGTGGCAATGTCCCTCCTGTCCCCGTGGAAATAATGACACAGACACATTACGTAAATTTTAATGGGCGTAAAGGCCACAACTGCATTGGTTACGGATGTTGAGCGGTATTGGCTTAGGCATGGGACCCTATCAGCCATATCCGACCCCAACCCGTGTGTTGGGAGTCAGTGAAGGGTTAACCACCAGTAAGGAACCCCAGGGATGAACATCGCCCGGAATTCCCCCTGTGATCACCGTTAGGGGCGTGCCTTAGGCCCTCAGCTCCTCGGGCTTCGGACAGGGCCAAGCCCCCGGAATCCTTTAACCGAATGCCCTTCAATTGAGGGGCAGTTGATGATGCTACCTCCCCTCCTCGCTTCATATGGAGATTTCCCAATGCCTAACCGCCACTTGAGTCTTATGGGCTCACTGCCAATACCCTCACACCCGCAACCAATTCCTAATACCCCCTATTATATCTGCCAACCAAATATCATTCCCTGCTTCTGAAAGATGCACGCCGTCTTCACAATACAAGGGAACCTCACAGCGCCTTATTTCCAGGTGACTGATCACCTGGCCCTTCAGCATCATCACCTTGCGCACCACAGCGGAGTCCAAAGGCCTCCTTGCATTGTTTAACGTTCAGCCCCTACGTGCGTGATCGGGTGTGACACCCGCAAATCCACCTCCTGTTGATGCGCAAGTGGCCTTATTCATAACCATAGACATTTGAGTATGAAAATGTAATGTGTGAAACATTCCAAGAATACAAATATTACTGAATTAGAAAATAAAAGTAAATGCATTAGCATTACTCCATGTGTAACTGAACCTTATCAAGGACGTTAGCAAGCTCCCCAAAATTACATCTATGTAAAACTCTCCATGTGGTTTAAAAAGTAGGAATTTATGTGCTATTTCCATTGGCTGAACTCTTACCAAGTTGTCATGTTTGCTTTCTGAAAAACAGAAGAGTCTGTTTGCAATAATAGTCATCACAATTATTCTGCAGCAAAGAAGGAAGTCCAGCTCAGCAACTGTGACTAAGTGTTATTTGTTAACTTTACTCACACTTTAATAATGGAGTTGAGGTGGATCTTTTCTATGCACATGCTTTATTGATGCTTACTGGATGAGTAATCTCTACATTGCTTGCTGTATTAAAAAGAAACTGATAGAGAATTCTCATCAATCAGCTGACCAGTAAATAATGTTATTCCCTCTTTTTTATGATGGTCAGAGGACACTGTTTATGCAGTTTAAATGACAACTTTCACTCACTCCCCTAAATCAATACAAATCTGAGGTTTCGTCCCCAACAAAAGCCTGCCCCCCACTAGCAAAAATGCTGGCTACGCCCGTGTCACAGCAGTGTGTTTTCCTGAGGTTGGGCTGTCATAGCAGTAGCTTTTTGACTGCTTTGTAAGGTGCCTCAGAGAGACTGGAGCATAAATATATGCTTATTAGTTCCCCTATTGAAGTCAGTAGGATTAAAATGTGCTTAGCTTTTGCGAAATCATTAAAGTACCTAAGGCTGTAATCCACAATATCACCACTAGACCAACATTTTATCAGGCCTTGAACCACTCTGGGGAAAAAAATCAGGGGAGTGATTGCCATTTGCGGTAAAAAGCAGGTTTTTGCAGGGAAAGTGGTAGACAAACCAAAAAAGTGCTTGGACACAGTCAGACCTGGAAAGCCCAGACCTGTGCCCAGAAATGCGAAGTAAAGGCAAGTGTGGCGGAGTTCTCAGAGGATTCAAAGATGGTGTTCACTGCAGATCTTCTTCACTTGCACCCTTGGCATCTCCCAGACATGAGATCCGTGGTCACCAACCTTTTTGGGCGTAGGGGCATGTTTGGAATTCTGAAAGAATGTCCTGGGGAACCAGTCACAAAGTGGCTGCCATGAGGGTGCAGCTTGACACAAAATTGGGAATACTGATTTTCTTGCATAACAAAGTGTCAACTGATTGGTTGACCTGAAAGACCAGGCCGGGTTCAAATCCCCACTCAGTCATGAAGTTCAGGGGGTGATTTGGGGCCAATCACTTTCACTCGGTTTAACCTACCTCACAGGTTTGTTGTGAGATTATAACGGAGAGAGGGAGAACCATGCATGCCACATCGAGCTGCTTGGAGGTTGTAAATAAAATAATAATAATAATAATAATAATAATAATAATAATAATAATAATAACAACCTTTCAGGTCATGAAAAAGCAATGAGTCAAGCCTCAAAGCAAGTGGAGAAGGCATCTCTGTCACCTCTTCTCCCCAGAGCCAGAAAAGGGGGAGAAGGTAAACTCTGCCTCTTTCTGTTCCAGTAAGTGAAAGATCATTGAAAATATTAAGCAAGAGCTGCCTGGAGTTGGCGGGGAAACTGCTGCATCTACATCCTGGAGCTGGAGCTGGAGCTGGAGCTGTGATTAGGCTCACATTGGACACATTATGACAGCAGCGAGGCCAGTTCAGGACCCAGTACTTCCTGGGTTGGCTCATCCCCTCCCCACAATGTCCCATATTGGAGCTTTCTGTGGTGGAGATTCCGCCAGCAACACTTCCTCCTGTTTGGCAGGTATGTCTCCCTGCTAAAAGCAAGGTTGGCAGGCACCGCCAACCAGCCGTACTTGCAAAGCCCTGTGCTTTCACAAGCCATGACATGATCATCAACTCTTGTACATTATTAATAATATACAAAAATAATTCAGACCCATGTTGGAAATGTAAGGAGGCATTGGGAGCGATGTACAATGTCTGGTGGACATGTAAAAGAATGAGGAAATTTTGGGATTCAGTCTGTAATGAAAAAGATGTTCAAAATTTCATTTCCCATAAAACCTGAGGCATTTCTTTTAGGGATTGTCGGGAGGGAGATTCTAAGAAATTTAAAGAAATCATGTACGCAGCCACGGAAGCGAGAGTTTTGATTGCACAGAATTGGAAAAGTGAGATGATACCATCAAAAAAAAGTTTGGCTGATGTAACTGATGGAATACGCTGAGATGGATAAACTGACAGGACAGAGAAGGGATCAAGTGAAACAAAAAATTAGTAAAGACTGGAATATATTTAAACAATACCTGAAAGACCACTGTGGAGAATTAATTTTTTTGACTGGTTTAGATTAACTCTTGTAATGAGAACCATCAAAAAGTACCGAAAAATTGGTTACCAATAAACTAGATTTATTATGATATGCATTCAACCAAGAACTCAGAAGGACCCCGGTAAGAAGGGAAGGGAAGTGAGAAGTAGTTAGAATATTAATGAGTCAAATGATTAAGAATATATTTTTGTTTTTCTTTATTATGATTTAGAAACACATGCACATCAACAAGAAACTGAAACTTTATACTGTGATCTTACCTTAAGAAAGCATTTCTGTTGTTAAAAACCAATAAAGATGAATTGCAAAAAAAGAAGACATGATCACCAACTCTTCACCAGGCACTGGTGATCAGCTGACTGCTTATCTATGGTCAAGACAGAGGGAGAGGGGAAATAGACCAGCTCAACCTGTTTAAAGCAAGTTAATTTAAACCATGCCTTCTAATACAATAGACTCTCAAAGACTGCTTGCATCTACTATCTATTTTGGATGGTTGTTTGTTTTTTGGACACAAAAAAGCCCCACAAAAACACATTGCAGTCCTCCAGTCTTGAAGTTACCATCACTGGATAACTGTGACTAGGTTATGTCAGTCCAAGAGTTGCAGGCAGTGCATCAGCCTCAACTGAGATATTCTTTTTGCCACCAAGGGTACGTAACTATCAAGAAATAAAGAGGAGTCTAATAACATTCGCAGACCACACACTTTGTCTTCTGGGGAAAGTACAATCCCTTCCAGAGCTGGTTGAACACATCTTCCTTAAGAAGATGAACCAATGACCAATTAAATTCCTTAACCCTTTTCCAGCCTGTGATTGCTTTCACACACTTTATAAAAGCTTCTTCTGAGTGTGATTGGGGTATTGATGACACACATCTTCTGATGGCCTCATTCAGCAGCTTCATATACATGTTGAACAAATGGGGCACAGAACGGATCCTTGAGGGACCCCATTCCATAAATGTCATGGAGCACAAGTACCTTGTGGGACCACTAGGAGTGGGCAGAGTGCCTCCATGTTGTTGTTCAGTCGTTCAGTCGTGTCCGACTCTTCGTGACCCCATGGACCAGAGCACGCCAGGCACGCCTATCCTTCACTGCCTCTCGCAGTTTGGCCAAACTCATGTTAGTAGCTTCGAGAACACTGTCCAACCATCTCATCCTCTGTCGTCCCCTTCTCCTTGTGCCCTCCATCTTTCCCAACATCAGGGTCTTTTCTAGGGAGTCTTCTCTTCTCATGAGGTGGCCAAAGTACTGGAGCCTCAACTTCAGGATCTGTCCTTCTAGTGAGCACTCAGGGCTGATTTCTTTGAGAATGGATAGGTTTGATCTTCTTGCAGTCCATGGGACTCTCAAGAGTCTCCTCCAGCACCATAATTCAAAAGCATCAATTCTTCGGCGATCAGCCTTCTTTATGGTCCAGCTCTCACTTCCGTACATTACTACTGGGAAAACCATAGCTTTAACTATACAGACCTTTGTCGGCAAGGTGATGTCTTTGCTTTTTAAGATGCTGTCTAGGTTTGTCATTGCTTTTCTCCCAAGAAGCAGGCGTCTTCTAATTTCGTGACTGCTGTCACCATCTGCAGTGATCATGGAACCCAAGAAAGTGAAATCTCTCACTGCCTCCATTTCTTCCCCTTCTATTTGCCAGGAGGTGATGGGACCAGTGGCCATGATCTTAGTTTTTTTGATGTTGAGCTTCAGACCATATTTTGCGCTCTCTTCTTTCACCCTCATTAAAAGGTTCTTTAATTCTTCCTCACTTTCTGCCATCAAGGTAGTATCATCAGCATATCTGAGGTTGTTGATATTTTTTCCGGCAATCTTAATTCCGGTTGGGATTCATCCAGTCCAGCCTTTCGCATGATGAATTCTGCATATAAGTTAAATAAGCAGGGAGACAATATACAGCCTTGTCGTACTCCTTTCCCAATTTTGAACCAATCAGTTGTTCCATATCCAGTTCTAACTGTAGCTTCTTGTCCCACATAGAGATTTCTCAGGAGACAAATGAGGTGATCCGGCACTCCCATTTCTTTAAGAACTTGCCATAGTTTGCTGTGGTCGACACAGTCAAATGCTTTTGCGTAGTCAATGAAGCAGAAGTAGATGTTTTTCTGGAACTCTCTAGCTTTCTCCATAATCCAGCGCATGTTTGCAATTTGGTCTCTGGTTCCTCTGCCCCTTCGAAATCCAGCTTGCACTTCTGGGAGTTCGAAGATTACCATGGTCAATGCTATCAAGCGCTGCCAAGGATCCAGCATAATCAGCAAGGTCACAGTCTTTCTATTCCATCAGGGCAACAACAAGGCAGTATCAGCATAACGTGGCGGTGGGGTGATCGTTGCCCCAGGCACATTTTTATGAATGGGCATGACCAGGCGCCCCCACAACAGACTCCCATTAGAGCCTGGCTCCAGCGTGTGAGGATGCTGCTGAGTCAGCTTCCTTGCCCGCAGCCACAGCTCTGCTCCCGGGTCAGACCCGACCCAGGAGCAGAGCCCTCTCTCCAAGCCCCGCCTCCCTTGGGGGTGCACCCCATACACCTGCCCCAGGCAACAGATCCATACACTCCACCTCTGAGTATCATGTCTAAATCAGAACCATAATCCAGATGGAAAGGGCCCCAGATGATCAGTTTCATCTAACAGAACTTGGAGTTGCCTGGCAACCTCTAACATAGACTGACAATTTCTTTGGCACTTTCCCGCTTCTTGGTGACACCCTTCCTGTAAAGACAAGATTTATTTGGACAATTCTCCCAAAGTATAGAATCTTCCTGAAGGTACTTTCCAGGGACATTTACTACATAGGATGGGTTGTACATGCCCATTTCATTTACTGGCTCTGCTTCTGTTTCCTAGGCAGGAGGGGGGAAACCACCAGCTCTCCACCCTTCTGCATACCATGGTAATGAATCACCACCTAGCCTTCATCTTTATGCACCCAGATTTGGCTTCCATTATTATTTTTAATTTACTCCGTGGTTTTTTTTACTGGAAAAAGGTGGGGAAACTCACCACAAAGTTAGCAAGTTTTTTGCAAGCCCAGTCACAGTGCCCCCCTGACAGGCACTGACTAAGTGTAAGATGTGATTTAAAAACTCAATCAGACAATGATCTGGATTAGAAATGGCCACAACTTTATTGATTACAGATATATGTGGATTTTTGGCTCAGGCATTGGGTGTATATTCGTTCCAGCCCTCCCAGACAAAAAAAATAATTTTAAAGTGCTCAGAATATACTGTATATGTCTTCTTCTCCCCTTATGTTTAGAATCTTAAGAAACTAAGGTCTATTTAGTCCAATACTGACCAGCTAGCTCTTCCTTTTATTTATTTCCTTTTAGGGACAATGGCCAGCTAGCTCTTCTTTTAAAAATGGTAAAAACCAAAAGTGGTTGGGTGCTGCTAGTGTTACTTAATTTAAGTTAGGAAGGCCATTTCCCACACCAATTGAGGAAGGCGCCAGTTGGTTATGGGGCACCTTGAAAAGAATGACACACAGAGTAATTGAAATCCAATGGAAGTCTATGCCCTGTTAAAGGAGATTCTGACTAAACACCAGGAAGAACTTTTGGACAGCAAGAGCTGTTCCACAGTGGAATGGCCTCCCTTGGAAGGTTGTGGACTCTTCTTCCTTGGAGGTTTTTAAGTAGAGGTTGGATGGCCACCTGTTGTGGATGCTTTAGGCTGAGAGTCTTGCAGTTCAGGGGTTGGACTAAATGACCCTTGGGGTCCCTTTCCCACTCTGCAATTCTCCCCGCACCTGAGGCCTGCTGCTTCCTTTTTGTTTCCTGAGGAGGAGGAGGCCTGTGTTTCCCATAGCTGTTGACATTCTACAGATGCAGCAATTTTGCCATCCCTGTTTGGAAAACCCTCGCACCTGGCCAAATGAACGCTTTTGCCGCAAATGCACCTGCCAGGTAGCACACCAAGCTCCAAATCCAAGTTGGTGGTTTGGTTTGATTTGATTGATTGATTATATATTTCCATGCTGCTTTTCATTAAACCAATCCCAAAGCAGCCTACAAGCAATAAATAACAATAACACAACACAACAGAATATGTGGGGTGTGAAACACAGAGCAGTCAAATACAACATTCCTAGAGTGGACATGTTTAGACATGAGGAGGGATGTTTGTCCAGCCAGTAGATAAACTTCCTGTTTCCTCCTGGCCTGGGACAAACTTCCTCTACATGTGACCAGAGGTGGTCACTGGTTACAACAAAAGCACAGGGCAGGACACCACATCTCTCTCTTCTTCATTTTGCTTTTGTTGAAGAATCATCAGCCTGAGATGCTCTCTTGCCTTAGCCAAGAGAGGACAAAGGAATTACAGTGGTACCTCGGGTTACAGACCCTGTGGGGTTGGGATGCCATTGTGAGATATGGTGCCCAAGGCTGTGGGTTCCAAACCATTGTCTTAAATCTTACTAACTTAGGCTGTGAGACTGAACTATACAGTGGTACCTTGGTTTACAGACGCTTCAGGTTACAGACGCTTCAGGTTACCAACTCCACTAACCCAGAAATAGTACCTCGGGAATCGGGATAAGAACTTTGCTTCAAGATGAGAACAGAAATCATGCAGTGGCGGCATGGCGGCAACGGGAGGCCTCATTAGCTAAGGTGGTACCTCAAGTTAAGAACAGTTACAGGTGGGTAGCCGTGTTGGTCTGCCATAGTCAAAACAAAATCAAAAATTCTTTCCAGTAGCACCTTAGAGACCAACTGAGTTTGTTCTTGGTATGAGCTTTCGTGTGCATGCACACTGTATCTGAAGAAGTGTGCATGCACACGAAAGCTCATACCAAGAACAAACTCAGTTGGTCTCTAAGGTGCTACTGGAAAGAATTTTTGATTTTGTTTAGGTTAAGAACAGACCTCCAGAACGAATTAAGTTCTTAACCGGAGGTACCACTGTATCTCCTTATGGGATAGATTCCAGGTGTATATATTTTGTAACTTAAGTCTGCCTTCTGGGAACCATTTGTGAACAGGATGAGTTCTTTTATGTAAGACTGTGTTGTGTGTATTCTTTTTAGGAGGGAGTAAAAGGGGAATTACCAAGAAACTTATTTTAGAGGCTTAAACAAGCCTGGCAAAAAACGTTATCCGCTGAGTAAGTTTAAAAAGGGGAATGTTACTCTGTTAAATTGTAGAACTTGTTAACACAAGCTGGGAAGGATGTAATTAAACAATATATCCCAGAACATCCCCACAAACAGAACATCACAAATACAACTTAGACCATTTTTTGCCCTCCTGCCCGAGTTGCCGCCTTCGGGGGCGCCGCGTGTCCCGCGGAACTGGCTTCGCCCCGCTGCCGACTTTCCTCTTAGCATAGCCCCGTCACGAAACGCCT
Organism: Lacerta viridis; assembly: GCA_900245905.1. NCBI lineage: Eukaryota > Metazoa > Chordata > Lepidosauria > Squamata > Lacertidae > Lacerta > Lacerta viridis. Next base: position 812,472 of record OFHU01001424.1, on the reverse strand, counting down.
CACGCGCCTCGGACCTTCCCGCCCGCCCGCCCGGCGAGGGGAGGGTGCGCGCGGGCCGGCGTACGTGCGTCCCTTCCTCAGCCTCCTCCCCGCTTCCTAAGCGCCTGGCTCCCCTCGGGCTTCTTCTCCCCTGCGCCGCCCCCGCCCCACCTCCCCACCCCCGGCGGAGCTTGCTTGCTTGCTTTGCCCGTCCTCCTCTCCTTCCCTGCCCAATAGCAGCCGGCCGTGGCAGGAGGTGTGTGCGGGCGTGTGCTGGGTACGTGTGCTTGTATGTACACGGCGACCTCATTTCCGGTACCTGCCACTCAACGGCGGCCCCTGGCAGAGTTGCGAGAGGGGACGAGGCGAGGTCGGACCCCCCACCCCCACCCCCGCCCGCCGCCGGCCCCTCCTCCTCCTCCTCCTCCTGGGAAGCGGACAGCTGGCTGGAGCGCGCGGCGCCCCCGGCTGCACCAGGCAGGGCACTCGGAGCTGCCCCCGCGGCGAGCGGACCCCTCCTCTTCGGCTGGCGGCGGCTGAGGGGACCGAGAGCGCCCCGGGCGGGCAGCGAGGAGGTCCTGAGCCCGGCGAAGGAGCCGGCCGAAGCCTCCGTCCTCCAGGTGTGCGCGACCTTCTTCACCTGCGGAAGCGCGACGCGCAGAAAGCGCCGGGAGGGCGCCGGGTGAGCGCAGCAAGAGTGCCTTCGCCTTTTTCTGCTACGGCTCCTTTGTCCGGTTAAACAGCGTCTCAGAGAGGTATACATTCAACAAGTGAAGTTCTCCTCTGCAGGCGGGAAGAGGAGGAGCTATATTTGTTGAATCGCTGTCTGTCAGGCGGGTTAGAGAAGTGCGCATGTGACCTTCTTTCCTCACTTATTTATATGAAAGCTGTAGGAAAGGCAAGGTGGTTGCTGTGTAGTGCGTGGACACGTGAAAGGCCTCCGGCGCCCCCCTTCCGTGCCCCCATCAACTTGTGAAAGAAAGCCATCAAGTGAAGCTTCTCGTCGATGCCGCGCTTCCAGGCTGAGGAAATTGGCACTGCTTTAATTTCTGCCTGTCAGTTTTGTTACATGGTATGTGTACGCCTTTGCTCCCCAGTACTAGGTTTGTAGCCTTCTTTCTTCCTGCTTCTTTCTAATCTTCCTTCCTTTGGGGAGGACGAACTCTAATAGGGACAGAAGTAAGAAGGGGTGTTGTGCTGCCTGCTTCCCGTCAAACTTTGCAGTCAAGAAGAAATGCAACAGGTGTAGCAATTGGGAAAGTTTCACCTGGGAAGGGAAAGCTGCACATGCATGTTAAGGACTCCAGAGAAAGAGTATAGGAATCCTCCTCAGATTAAAAAGTGGAAACCCTGTGTTTTAGTTTGGCTACTTATTCCTCCCTTTCAGCTGAAATAAAACCAAAGTGCAGCATAAGTAACTTTGTCTTATTTGTTCTCCTTTTTTTGTCTAAATGCAGAGTGTAAGCTCCATTTTTGTCACCTTGTAAAGTCCATATACTCTAATGGCATTGCATAAATAGCTCGAGGGGGAAATTTTCCAACAATATTCTTATTAAAATAGGTCAAGATCTCTTAGCAATTATTATTTTTCACACTTTTAAAAAGTCTTAAGAGCTATTTGCAAGTTGTGCAAGGATTAGTGGTGATAAAAGTGTGGATTTCCCCCACCCCACCATCTTCCTGGTCTCCGGAATCAAGGGGTCACAGTTCAAATCCCTGCTCAGCTATGGAGCTCAGCAGGTGACCTTGGGCCCATCACTGCCTCTCGGCCTAACCAGCCTTGCACATTTGTTGTGAGGATAAAGTATGGTAACCTACATTTGTGTATGCCTCCCTCAACTCATTAAAGGAAGGGTGCGGTACCAATGTGATAGGCTAGCAAAACCGGTATCTTACATATTTTTATTGGCTAGACTGTTTTAGGATTATATAAACTATTGAGTTTCACAGAACACCTCAAGATGACATGGGGAACAATGATCTGTATCAATTCTTGTGAATCACAAGCTCGCTGGGATGATGTAATTGCATTTTATCACACACTTGGACTTTGTGTTGGTAGACTGCTCCATGTATCCTAACCAAAGGCTGGGGTGTTTCAAAAGAAACTGCCTGTGAATTCTGAAGTAACAGGCCTTAAAATATCTATAATAGAGTAATATAGAAAGACCTTGTAAGGAAGCTGCCACCAACAATCTAGGTGGTAATTCTTTCTGTTGAATATGTGAAGTATTTCTTTGGTTTTGGATGTGGGCCATATGCACACCAACATAGCTGGAGTGATTATGTTGTCTTGGATGGGTGATAGTGTTATCCTTGAGATGAGGGTGGAACAGTTGTGTCCCTGGCATAGACAACAGTTGGAAGCCATCTATACCTACAAAGCAGGAGGCTTTGCTGCCAAAATTGGGATTTATTTATGTGGTTTGACAAGGAAAAATGTTTCTATTCTAATCTGCAGGGTTACCTGATTTTTTTTTACTCCCCTCCCCTCCCCCCAAATTATTGAGAGTGTAGTTCTAAAAGTATTCAGGGCATTGGAAGGACATAAAAATAAAAATAAGTAGGCTTATGTATCATTTTTAAAAAAATCTGCAGTGCAGTTTATTTTCTGGAAGATAACTGAAAGCAATAACTTGTTGCTCCTGGGTGGGGTTGATGAATATAATTTATTTTATGAAAATGTAGTATTTCTGCCAAATGGCATTTAGGTGGCAAACTTGACAAAATTACCATTTTATCTGAAATATTAGTTGTAAGCTGACACTTATACCCATCCTTCAACTCATAACTGGAGTTAGTATTACACCTTAGTAGGTGGTATGGTAACTACACTTTGTAGATGATATACATTACTATACTATACTATACTATACTATACTATACTATACTATACTATACTATACTATAATTGGAACTTATGCAGTACAGTGGATAAATAACGAAGGCTGCTCCATCATTTTAGTGGGATTTATTACGAAGTAAATGCTAGAAAGATTGGGCTGCAAAAGCATCTAATTATAAGTTTGGACATGTGGCAACGGCACTTTCATTGGTGATCTTTCTGTGTTCAGAGGCATATTGTTCATCTTGCGTTAGCAAAATGCGTTTTGGTGAATCTGATATTGACCTTGGTGGCTCTCCTGCTTCCTATGATCCAAGTACATAGGATATGCCTTCTCTCCTTCCCCTCCCCCACTTTCCATTTTGGGAAAGCCTGGCATAGTTATCATGGGACGTGGGAAGAGGAATCTTGCCAAGTTACTTGTGCCCTGCATTGCTGCAGTACCCGGTAATAAGATGGAGGTAGGGATTTTGGAATTGAGGATTTGTGTGGATAGATTATGTTAAACCTGCTTGCTTTACTTTTAAACTGTAACTATTTGTTACTTTTTCACCCTTCCTTTTTCATTAATATAACGTGAATTTCAAAGTTTTTGCATCGGAATAAATGTAGTTGTGGACCAGCACTGCACTTCTGGTGTTCTCTTGAGTAATAAGGCCTGCCTTGTCAGGTTGGATTCCCCCCCCCCCCCAAACACAGTGTGCTAGTCATCACAAGAGTTTTATTAGCCTAAATGTGATGGGTTGTTTTGATGATGTAATTCTAGATGAGAAACTTTGCCACACAAAATGCACTTTATTAATCTGTTTTAATTTACCTGTTGAGATTTAAATCCAACATGGAAAGATTAGTTGCGGATTAATGAAAAGCTTGCTATAGCGAGGAAATGAAAGTAATGTTTCAAATACTTTCTTTAATTTCTTGTAGGAGTTAAGTAACAGACAATTCTTACATTTAAATTATTTAGAATCTTATACCTTCCAGCTTTTGCTCCCATCCTTTAAGCCTAAATTTCCATTTGTCCCCCCCCCCCTTTGGGATGGGTGTGTAAGAGATAGGATTTATTCAGGTCATTTTTAAATTTAGGCCTCTTGTGACTAGGTGTGTATTCATTTTAAAATGAGCATTTTAATGTATGTAAATGAAGTGCCTACTTACCACAGGGGTGTTACTGATACTGCAAATACATGGTATTGTTTTTGTGTACATAACACCAGCAGAAACATGGAATGTACTTAACCTTAATCTTTTACACCATTGTGAGACTTCTGACTTGTAGAATGCTGTTAATATTTCCACAGAGAAGTAAAACAGCGAATTAGAAGACCTACCGCACAGCTTGTTAGAATTTCTGGCAAGTTTTAGTAAAGAACAACAAATAAGATTTTTAATTATATTTCCTATATGTTGCAGAGTTTTTCTGTTGTTTCTTCTAAGGTTAGCTGGGACTTTAGATAGATAGATAGATAGATAGATAGATAGATAGATAGATAGATAGATAGATATAGTGATGTAAATATATGAAACTGAAACAGGGATTTGTGTATGATGAATATTCATTGTGAAAGCTATTTCCTGCAATTGAGACTTATAAAGGGTGGAAGAGTCCAACTGGAGAAATGTGTGAACATAAGTAATTGTGGTTCTCAGGACTGTGGGTATTTGTAGGTAACATAAATACAGTTTTGTTGCACAATTTCAGCTTTAGAAATGTAACGATTTCCGGAGGGGTAGCTGTGTGGCAGCAAAAGAGTCTTGGCATTTTAAAGACTGGGTGTTATTCAACTAAGTTGAAGGATATCACCTTAAACAAATTTATTATTGCTCATGACGTAAGCCTTTGTTGTCTACATTCCACATCAATGCAAAGTATTATTCTGGTCAATGCAAAGGGTTACTCTTTCAAATTGCTTTGTTTAAGAATGACCACCTTAAGGTCAGTTACACAGTCGAGTGTCCTGGAAGTTGAAAGGTTCCCCCACTGATTTTTCAGTACTGCCTTGCCTCATGTCAGATTTGACTCCATTTATTATTTTGCCTTAAGATTAGCCTGAAATGGAGACAGATCTGCCCGGGAACTTTGACTTTAAGGTGACAACCTCTTTTATTATTATTATTAACCAAAAGGCCACAGTTGTTGGCACCCATCTGTTTTGAGAAGTCAAACTGCTGCATTAGGAGCACCAAAGTGACCTCCCTGGGGTGCAAGCCTGGGCAGTGTGCCTGGAGGCCAGGCAACAAGACCTCCTCAGCCCTGCTGATGCGGACCAAAGGAAAGCAGAGCAAGATGTTTGGCATCAGCTTGGCTGCAGCGGTTGCCAAAAAGAGATGTACAAGACGCCATCCAATTGTCTTGTCTGGATTTATGTAGGGTTTTACTCCTAAGCCTTTTCTTCTCCTGAAGATGTCCCTCAAGGCAGCAGGTATGAATGTTTCTATTTTACTTAATATGAGTAGGGTTTGGTGTCAGCGTTGTTTGTGTAGGTTCTCTGTTGTTCGCTTGTGCTCCTTTGGCGGTGAGAGAGGTCGGGGTTGGCGTAGGGTGTGATTGTTCATTTGTGGTTGGCTGTGGTGATCTTTGGTTTCCTGTGTGAGTGGGGTGGGTGGGTGTTTTTGATCAGGTTAGCCATATTGATTTGTATGCTGTCGGTAGATTTTTGTCATTGTCTTGTTGGGCTGTGTGTGTGATGAAGGGTGAAGGTGTCTTCTTCTGTTTGTCCCCGTGTCAGTTTCAGGTTACTGGTTAGTTTTTCTAGTAGGGCTGTTTCCCATACTACTTGGTACCATTGGTCCATGCTTACTCCTGACAGGTCTTTCCAGTGTCTGGTTATGATGTTTCTGGCTGCTGAGAGTAGATGGATTATGAGTTCTTTGTGTTGTAAGTGGGCATTATTGTCTTGGAAGATGTTTAGTAAGACCAATTCTGGGGTGGTTTCTAGCACTTGCTTGGTTATTTTACATATTTCTCGTGTGGTTGTTGTCCATATTAGCGCTAATTTTCTTGGCGTTAGATACCATCTGTAGGTTAGTTTTAGGGTGAGTTCTCTTCTTTTTGTTGATATGGATTTAAAGGGGGGTTTAGACCACATTCTGGTCCATTGGGTGGGGTTGATTTCATATCCTATGTCATCCTCCCATTGTTTTTTGATTGTGTCTAGGGAGCTTGTGGGATTTTTGAGTAGTATTTTGTATATTGTGGATACAAGCCCTCTGCCGTGTCCATTAGGTTGAGGTTTTCGAAGGTTGTCAGGGGTCTAGTTGCTGCTGATTTTACTGCTGGATTGTTTAAGAGGGCATGTAGTTGGTGTTGTGTTAACCAGGGCATTTGGGTGTCTTCTAATTTGTCCTGTATTTCTTGTGTTGACAGAGGTTTGTTATTTTTATAAAAGTCTATTAGGCAATATAGGCCTTTGGATTGCCAGGTTTTGTTTTTTTGTTTTTGTTTTGTTAATTATTTTCATTCTTGGCCACTGTGTCATTTCCATTCACCAAGATCGCTAATCTAATCTTTTCCCAAATTTGATTCTGAATGTGGACTTTTTCTTTGGTTACCACCTCTTTTCTTGGCCCTAGTCCCAGGCATTTAGCAGCAGCCTGGAATATAGAAATTAAGCTGATGGTTTTTTCCTCATAACTTTCCCCCCATGCAACGAAATATTTCGTTTTCTTATTTTTTGTGTGAGCTGGACTGTTAAATGCACAGGACGAAGTGTAAGGGTGGAAATGGCAACCTTAGAAATAGTATACATAGGAGAAAATGTAAGGAAAGGCTGGAATATTTATTCAGTTGCAGCAGTGTGAGTCACAGAAATTAAACAAATAAAACTTTTTGGTATGGACATGGAAGGTTGGCAGATGATCTACCTGGAAAGGAGCAGGTCCTCTGAAAGATAAAAGCTTTCCTAGGCTCCCTTGCAGGAGAGCTCATAGGAGGAAATAATAGTGATCTCATGCACATAAATCTTGAAGATATTTAACAAAAGTTAAAAATTGGAAGAAAACAACTGCTTAGAGCACAACTTCTAATGCACTGTTTAAGCATGAATTATACAATATTCAAGATATAGTTGAAATCTTTATGAAATAGTCATGTGTCTTGAGCTGTAGTCCCAAAGAGCTTTGAAGTCTGCACTTTGCTCAGAGAGCTCACATTAAAGATTCCTAGACAGAAGCCTTGGGCAAATTGATAAAACTAGGCTTGTTCTTGATATCTAGTATCTGCTTGTATAGATCTTAATATATGGGACTAATAATTTACCTGCTGATTAGATTTTTTGAAAGTACAGTTGCTTGACTGGATAGTAATAGACATACCTTATTAAAGTTTTGGGGAGGGGGCAACAGACTTACGGAAGTTTGCATGTGCCTTGGCTGCATTTTAGAGCCCCCTTTCCATGTTCTGTTTATCTTATGTAGTACTCTTTTTCTTTTTAAGTAAAAACACTAGAAATCCAGAATTCATGGTGAATCCAACAACAAGCAAGTCTGCCAAGAAAATGGAAAGGAAACATATTATGGATACAGTTTTTGTTTCTAGTTTTCCAATAACCTGTTGTAAATGGTAAGTAAAATTTGAATTTTGTGTATTATGCAAACCACTCTGATTTCTTCAAGGCACTGTGGAAAGAAACTATTACAGATACACTTGCTTGAATAGGTGTAAGTTGACAAAATAGTATTTTTTATAATATCATAACTCCTGATCTGTTTTCTTTTTACATCAGCTCAAGAGTTCAGTTCTTATTTTGTTGTTGGCTCACTCACAGCGTTAAAAAATTAGACCAGCGCCAGTCTCATTTTGTGACTGGCAGCCGACCTTTTGCGAGGCAGTGCAGATGTCCATGCGCCATTGTCTGGTGCCTAACACCTCCCCCTGGCAATACCACACCAGCCTGTGGTCTGTGGGGCAGCAGGGCACCAAAATACATGCCTCTTTCGCTGCTGTACTGTCCTGCCTGATTGATGGGGTAGCACAGTACCAGAAAACGCATGTGTTGAAACATCCTAGGCAGTAACTTAAAAAAACGTTTAAGGTTTCAGTTTTTCTACTTGGAATTACAGGACCAGACATTCCTAGGGACGTAAGAGAAGTTTTTCTATATGCCACCATCGCTGCAAGAATCTTAATAGCGACTAATAGGGAAAGTGATAAGATCCCCTCCGGATCAGAATGGTTACAAAATTAGTTGAATTTGCAGAGCTAGCCAAATTAACCGAAAAAATGAAAGATAATCCGAAACAAGTATTTATTACAAAATGGGAAGTTTCCAAAATATATCTCAAGAACAATTGTTGCAGTCTGAACTCTGTAGCTGCCTTTGAATAACTTCTGTAGCTGTACTAAGTAAGAAACAAGGACACATGAGAAATAATACTTTATTATAAAATAAACAAATAGGTTTATGCAATAAGTTAGTGAATATTAAATGAAATATGGAGATGATGGGAAATTAGAGGTACCTTAAGAATATTTATTGTGGGAACATATGAGTTTATTTTTTGTTAATTTTGTATCTTTTGTAACAATTGATGTAAATGTATGGTTTGTAAATGTATTATATAAAAATCTATTATATAACAATAATGATGATGATAATAATAATAATAATGTGTCAGGTGGCATATCATGTAGGCACGCTCCTGTAAATGTCATAAACCTTTATCATCATGGGGTGGGAAGCTCTGAAATATCAGCTCTACAGTATAGTGCACAAGGAATTTGTAAAAGGAAAGTATATGCAGAAGACATTTTCAGCCCATTTTGTTCCTGAGAAGAAATTTTCCTTCCAGTTAAAACCATACTGACCACACTTAGCATTGCTTTCCCCTGTGATGTGCCTTTTCTTGTTTGTGTGGATCCACTCGTGAGTTGCCCTGCAAGTACCCTTCTACAGTGCCTCTACTGTTGGCTTGTGCCCGTGAGTTATGAAGATCAATGGATGGGTGATCCGGGGACTTTAACTATGTGACCTTTTCTAACTTTCAGTCTATGACTGGGTGATCCAACAAGTAGCCTGCAGGCCTCATGTGGCCCACAGGGCCTTTTTTTTTTTTTTACAGCCCCAGGCTGGGCAGGGAACTAGAAATGGCTCCTGGGGCTTTGGCAGCATTGGGAAGGAGGTGTGAGGGTTCTGACAGGGTCCTAGAGTCCTCCTGGCTCCTTCCCAATGCCTAGTTAACACTTTCTCAGGTTTGGGAGGACTCTAGGACCCTGGCAAGAGCCCTCATGCATCCTTCCCGAAACCAGACAACGGTTTTCTGGGCTTTGAGAAGGCGCCCCCTTGACTCAGTGTCCAATGGAGGGGAATCGGTCACTCTGCCCTAAATCCTATGCTGTGCTCTCCCCATCAGTGCCAGGAAGGAGGGAGTGGAGGGCTAAACAAGAGCTGTCGCCCAAGTGCCCAGAGCGGCAAAGAGGCAGCAGTGCTGCTGCTGGTGAGTTGGGGGCACTTCTCGTTGTCTCTGGTGCATGTGGGTCAAGGGCCTGACTGGGGGCTAGAGATGGGGAATTAGTGAGGTGGAGAGGAGTGGCAGACGTTTGGGGCAATTGAGGTAGGTAGAGCTTGGCTGTGCGGGAAAACTTGCCTGGTAGGGAAGAGCAAACTCAGGCTCCCGTTTTTAGATTGGGAAGGGGGCAGATTTTTAAGATCCCCGCCTCTAGTGTCCCCCCCCTCTCTCACACACAGAGAGAGAGAGAGAGAGAAGGAAAAAGGACCTCAGTTCTGTGACTTTTTGCCTCCCCCCCCCCATGCTCTCCAGGATGCACAGGGAGAAGGATAGCGACTATGTGGGAGGGATGGGATGTGGTGGCAGTTGTTTGGAGGGTGCTTTGATCCCCTTCCCATGCACTTGTATCTTCTCCTGGTGGGATTTCAGCAGTCAGATTCTCACACACATTTCTGTCTTGTGCTTCTATCAATCAAGTACTTGTCCTGATTGTGTATATTAAATTTGTTTAATAATTAATTAATTACATTTATTAAAGGTGTATTCAATTATATATTTAATAAAATATAATAGTCCTGTATATTAACTAATATTATATTGTCAATACTTTAATTAATGATATGGAAATTTAATTCAGTGCTGGCACACAAGTTCTATTTCGAAGTACTCTTGTAGCCCACTTGGTCTGAGAGGTTATACCACCCAGGTCTAGGGGAAAGAATAGCACATTGCAAGTCTTGACAAGTAGCAATGTCTAGCTGTGGAAATGACATGATTTAGGATAGCTGTGGTATTTCACAAGTCTTAGAGTCAGAGACTAACGTAGCTATCTAGTCAATTCAGCTTAGAATCAGAAACTGGATGCTTCCTCAAAGAAATTCCCTGGTTTCTACTCCTCACCTTCTGGGGGATTTTTTTCCTGGGTGGTGGAGAATGATCTTACTGTGTGTTCCTTCTTAATGAAAAAATGTATACTTCTACATTTTCTTATCTGTCCTGCGCCTATAAATAGCATTACAGCAGTAAATTAATAGTGCATTATAGAATTCTGTTGTATTTATTTTACTAGGTTAGAAGACCTAATCTTAATGCATTTTATATTTTTGATGAGTAAAGTGCTACTACACCTCTCTTTTATTCTTGTTATCCTACAACTTTGTTTTCAGGAGTATTTAATGTGTTTGTAAATATGAATACTTTTCTTAAAACGAAAAAGCAAATAATTAGTGCAGAAACTACTAATTACAGAATGTAACTACTTCAGATAATGGTATCAGCAAATTTATGTTTATGCAGAGCTCATATGACACACTTATTCATAAACTGCTGTTCGAATTCCTCCCAACTACAAAATTCTGTTATTCATATTTACACACTATTGCTTTTCTGTTCTTAAGTATGCTGCTTTAAATATGCCGCAATTTTTCTTCACACCCTGCTGGATCAGGGTAGCTTGACCTCAGTGGTCCATACATTGGTAATATCAGTACTTAATTAGTGGAATGTGCTTCATGTATGGGGTCTAGAAGCTGCAGCTAGTGCACAATGTGCTGTCCAGACTGCTCACTGGAACAGGTTAGGTTACTGGCAAAATGTTAACTCCTTAGCTGAGAAAACTCCACTGGTTGCTGATTCGCCCAGAGGCAAGGTTCTTGTGTTAATTCCCAAAGCCCTAAACCAGGCATAGGCAAACTCGGCCCTCCAGATGTTTTGGGACTACAACTCCCATCATCCCTAGCTAACAGGACCAGTGGTCAGGGATGGTGGAATTGAGTCCCATTGTAGTCCCAAAACGTGGGCCGATTTTGCCCATGCCTGCCCTATACAGTTTGCCTCCAAAGTACCTTAAGAGCTGCCTGGTTCCTTAGGATCACAGAAATCTTCTGATGGGCCACTTTTGGTGGTCCTCCATGCCCCTGAAGTTCAGCCAGCTTTTAGCAAGAGTGATCCTTTAGTGTGGCAGACCCTGCCCTGTGGAACTCCTTACCTGCTTTCCTTTAGGGTCCTAAAAACACAGCTCTCAACTTTTCCCTTTTCTTGCGAGGAATCCTATTCAGAATAAGGGAATTTCCCTTAAAATAAAGGGAAAAGTTCACAGCTATGCCTAAAGACTATTTCTCAAACCAGCATTTGGAATTTGATTCCCCCCCCCCAACCAAGTTTTATTGACATGGTACTGATATTTTTGCAGGTGCTGTTATATTATGGTTTATGTTATATACTGCCTTGTTCAGGGCCGTCTTAAGCATATGCGGCGCTGGGGTGCAAAGATCTGCCCGGCGCCACGCCCCCCCCCGGTTGCCCAGAGTTGTTGACTCTGGCGGCAGCAGAGCAAGGCCGGGGCCGGGCACCTCGGGGGGGGGGGGAAGTGTACAAGCAGAGCCTAGCGCAACAACAGTCGAGCCTGAGGTGGTGGCAGTGGCGGCGACTGAGCAAAGCTGGCACCTTGTGGGGCGGGCTTCTCGACAGCCCACCAATCCCAGGCGCACAGGAGGGCGGAGCTGGCTGGCTGCCTCAGCGCCTCGCTCGCCCGCAGCAGAAGAGCTGTGACGCTCCGACGGGCTCTGTTCCACTCGGCAGCGGCTGTTGGCTCTGCCCAATCCCCGGACTCTCGGCTTGGAGCCCCTGAGAGCCTGGCACCCGGGTGCCCCTCTCCCCTAGCGCCTATGGGTAAGATGGCCCTGGCCTTGTTATGTTTCCTATGAATGTGTGGTTTATAAATACTTCAATAAATAGCTTTATTTCTTTTTTATATAAGTAGATATATGTTGAAAACTTTCATGAGCTATTTTAACTTAACTTCCACTGTTCTGTATACATAAATACAGGAGAGGGGAAGAAGAGGAGAGCAGGTGCTAGTAAGACTTCTCGCCCGCCCTCCCGCCCTCTGTGTTGCCAGAACATGCAAGCGTTGACCAGAGAGAGAATGAGAGAGCATGCATGCTTCTGTATCTACTGCTGAGAAAATGCAGCAGGAAATGTGTTCATGTATAAAGTGTATAACCAAGCAAGGAAGAAGACACTGATATGAGTTGTTGTTGTATTAAATATGTGTATGCTTTCCCAATATTGTATTAACACTGAGTGGTGCAGTGCATTGGCAGTGAAAGCAAGAAAGAATGCCAGTGAAAGGACATAGTATCGTTTTTCTCTTCAGCCCAGAAGAATTCATTCTTGTGCAGTTTCTTCCGCAAACAGATGTTAGTTTCACTGTAGCTTTTCAACTTGTAAATAATTGTGGTCTGTTTGTATTTTGTAATGAATCGTGCAGGGGGCTACAGATGGTGTGGAGGCTGCAGCTGTGCAGATGGAGGAAGAGCTGGGACGGGGGGGGAGCTGGAGGAGTGCACTGGCATTCTTAGGCAGGAGAGGAGGAAAACAGCTGAGAGAGAAAATTGACAGGGTGGGAGTGGGAGAAATAAATTGAACTGAAGGAAATTTAAGTTTTGCTGTGAATAGGAATAATGAGCATTGGTTGTGCTGGATATTGATGAGGTAAGACACTTATCTAGGACTGGAAAAATTGCTGTACATATTTAATTGCTAAATACAAAAAGGAACTTCAGAGTGTACTAACATTTCATTCAGATGTTACGCTGTGAAGTCATGATACTAGTCTCCTAAATGATCTCCTTCTGGGTTTGATTTCACAAGAAAATGTAGCATGTGATACATTATTCTTGTGTAGCTAGAAACTCTGGTACAGTCCGAATAAACAAAATTCGTGTCTGGAGAGAATCTTGCATGGAATTTCTGTTACTGTGCTTCCTACTGCTGAGGAGGCAATGAAAGGCAATGAAAACAATGATTTGACTCTAGCACTGGGGATTCAGCAGAGGCAGCATAGGAAACTGTGACTGTGGATGGAATTGCTTACTATACTTGTATATGGATCACAAGTTTTCTCTTTTCTTTTTAATATTTTCTTTTTCAATTTTCAAAATAACAGCATTTTTCTTTTGTTTATACATATCCAATCCAAATTTGCATTTAATGACTCCCCCCCCCCCGGTTTCCCTTTCCCCCCTTTAATTCTCCTTGCATATGATTATATCTCTCCAATTAATTTCAAGTTTTCTATAGAATCATTATTTAAGAAACTTTAGCATAGTTTGCTGGGAAGCAAGGTGTATATACTGTATTTCATATTTCAATTTTGCGTTCAAGTTTTCCCAAATGGTGCCTTTATTGATCCATACTACTAGTGAAAACAAGGCCAAAATATTAATTGGAGACCAAGTAGCATCGTGCTGTTGATTATCTTTGAGAATACATAAGAGGTAGAATTGTACAAAACTGGCAAGAGTTCAATAACTGTTTTGCAAGGTAGTCAAGTAAGAAAAAATGAAATAAAACTGGGGGTGGCAGAGCTCTAAAAGATTATCTCTCAATAGAGAATCTGCATAAACCTGAGATTCAACATAGTTTGAAGGCTAAATCGTGGTTTGTAAAGACCACAAACCAATGCAGTTATGACATAACAAATACAGGGGTGGGGGGGCTGGACGCTTGGCGTGATCACACAGTATTCTGCACTTGAATTATTGTTGAAGCTGGTGTTTTTGTCTTGAGGTCAAAAGTCCCAAATGAGAAGTGAATATTTAACTACTCTTTCAAGGACAGTTGGTAATCTTTCTTTATTGGAACATGAGATTAGAGGGTTGAAAACAACAACTCCAAAGAGATAGGACTCTTGGTGGTTTTGGCTGCCAGAGCAGTGCAGCCTGCGGATTTAAAAGACCATTCCATAATAAAAGCGAGACACACCTTGAATCACCAGAGAATGGGTTTTTTTGGGGGGGGGAGCAGATCTTCGGTTTAAGCATCGTCTTCCTTCTCTCTGCCTGCCCCCACCTTATGGTGGTGAGTTCCTTTACATTTTTTTTTTCTAATCCTGTATTACCTTTCCCCACCAACAAGACTCCTAGCACAAAAAACTATGAATGGATCTCTTTATTTGCTATTTATTTTGCTCCTCCTTGCCTATTGGTTTATACGTGCAACATTCACACTTCCTTGCGGCTGCATGTGCATTACACATTTCTCTGTGTAAAATTATTTGCCTGGACATTTCATAATAATTAATGAGAACTAAACAATTTTGGTGGGGAAAAACCAATATTTTTCTTATCTGACAGAATGAAAGAGATTTAACATGTCCAACTCCCTGACAGAGTAGCTGACAGAGTAGCAGTTCAGTGAGGAAAGATTATCCGGAATACCAATCTGGATAGCTTTAAAAGATGATTAGACAAAGTTATGGAGGATAAGGCTGGCTACCAGTGGCTGTTAGGCACAGAGCATAGTCATCATGGCTATTCTTGAAGGCAGCATGCTTCTGGATATCAGAAGGTGGGCTTCCCACAGGCATCTGGTTGGCCACTGCAAGAACAAGATGCTGGAACAGCCGGGCTGTTGATCTGGTCCAGATGATGATGATGATGACGCACAAGTTTGCCATTAAAAGCTAGCTTGATTCTTCAACTGTCAATCCTTTACCCAGAAATGTGGTAAGCGCACACCTTCCAGCAATTGTGAGAATGCCAGGCAGTACAGTAATTCTTGGGGAGGGGAGATGTTCTAAGGGAGATCGGTTGTCTCAGATCCCAAGTTATATTAGCAGTGTTGAGAATTCTGATATCACCTCCAAAGTGTCAGTTACATATTTATTTGCAATTTAGAGCCCAGTGTGGGTGAGGAAACAAATCCCTCATGACATGTTTAATTTTTACTATGTATTTTGTGTTTTTTATTGTATTTTTATGATGCGTACTGCCTTAAGATCTACAAATGAAGAGTGGTGTACAAATTTATTAAATAAATGAAAAATAAATAATGCTAGTTTACGACTGTGATTGAACTTGCAAACATGAATCCATGACTTGACTAAACTATTTTTTCCCTTTTCTTCAGGCATTATTTATCTTTTTATTTATTTCCATTTCTAAAAATTGTACACCACTTGATTATATATTTTAAAACCCTCAAAGTGGTTTACAGAGAGATAAAACAATAAACTTATTGGTTAAAACAATTAAAAACAGCCATTTAAAACATTTCAAAAAAATAAATTAATTAAAATGAGCATTGGTTTGCATTTTTCACAGGTATGCTCTGGTTCCTGCCATTTTTCTGCTGCATTGCTATTTTATTGTATTCCGTAGGATTGTTGAGTCCATGACTTGCTGTCCTGTTTTCACTTCTATGAAAAAGCAACATGTGAACACAGGATTGAACTGAATATATTCCAATATTGGCTTTTAAAAGCATATAAAGAACCAAGGATAATACAGTATTCAGGAAACAGAGCAATGCCAAATGTAATAGACATTTTTAAAAATAAAGGGCCATATCATTTTGTTACATTTTTAAACTAATATGCTGGAAAGAGCAACTATGGTATGAAAGAACTATACATGGAACAACCCCACTCCTCACATTTGGGAGACTGTTCTAAAATGTTGACAACTGACAGTATCAGCATCTCAAAAATATTTATTTTCTGACTTTTATTCTGGGTGAAACTCAAATTGTGCTGAGAACCTTCTGTTTTCCTGTTTTTTTCTGTCAGTTGCACCTGAAAAAAATACAAATATTGTAGAAAAAATGTTATTTTTAAATAGGAGACTCTTTGGTCAAGAGCAAAAATTAAATGTAAAGGACTCTTTGGTCAAGAGCAAAAATTAAATGTAAAGGTCAACATGGGTTGAGAGGTTATTTAAGTATAATCTATGTATTATAAATATTGTACTTTGTTTTCACATAACTATACTTCTAAAAATTTGAGATCAAATGTATTGCTCTAATGACCTTTTAAAAAACTATTACTGAAACTTGTGTGCTGTTATGGTTATCTTGTTAGCTATTAACATAAGTTTTAATGATTGAGCAGTCATTCTACACGTTAGCAGCATTTGAGAGTATAAAGATAAAGGAAGTGTATGTAACATTTGAAAGATTTCATATTCAGATTGTTAACTTGCTCTGGAAATGTATTTTTAATACAAATCTCAATGGAATGTATGAAGCTGCCTTATACTGAGTCAGACCATTGGTCTCCTTCAGTACTGCATGCTCTCACTGGCACTGTTCTTCATGGGTGGCTGCTGGTTTCAATGCACTCCTCACTAGGAGCAAACAGAAGTAGGGGTGTAGTGATAGAGGCCACCCATTGAAATGTCACCACCTAGGCGAGAAACCACTCCCCCCCCCAAACACTAAGGAGATTCCACACCAACGGGGGACTGCAGATGTATAATGGGTTGTTTTTATTTATCAGATTTCCTGTAGTAAGAGAAAATCCAGATTATACAAAGGAAAAGTATGGCCTGACATGCTTTAAACTATGACATTGTGTGGATATTGCAAAAAAAAAAAAAACAAACTTCTGAGATCAAGCAGAACAGAACAGCACCAAGACCACAATAAACTGCTATGTGGAAGCATCCAAAGTGTGGGTGTTCCCAAAGTACAGGTTGAGTCTTTTAAAAGAGGCCCCGTGGATACAGAGTACACTTTTAAAAGACTCACCCTGTATAACTTTATTGAAATGAATGTGGTTTGCACCATTGATGCTATAAGCTCCATCCCTGGGTATTTTGAGAGGGAATCATACAAATATGGTAAATAAGTGTCTCATCTTGCCTTGCTAAGATGTTTGTTTTGCTTTCAGACACCTAATAAATGCTGAGCGACATACTTTGCTTCACCGAAATGGTGGACACAGAAAGCCAGCTTTGCCCCCTCCTTCCCTTAAAGGATGAGGATCTTGATAGTCCTTTATCTGAAGAATTCTTACAAGATATGGATTCCATACAAGAGCTCTCACAATCTATAAGCGGGGATAGTTCAGGAGCATTAAGTGTAACAGACTTCCAGTCACTGGGAAATGGAGCTGGGTCTGATGGATCAATCATCACAGGTAAGAATGTTATTATCTAGAATGGATTTAATCAGATTTTGCCTTAATGTACGGCAGCAACCTTTTCTGTACCCTTATGACACCTAATACAATTTGAAATACTTAGAATCATAGAATCATAGAGTTGGAAGAGACCACAAGGGCCATCCAGTCCCAACCCCCTGCCAATATAGTAAACTTGGTTTACTATATTGCTGAAACATGATTTGGGATTTGTGTAAACCAGGGGTCATCAGTGTGTCCACCAGTACCTCCCATGGGACCTGCAAAAGAGACCCACAATGTCCAAGACTGTTTGCTCTTGTTGCTTAGCTATTGCCTCTTCTGTATTGAACTCCCCTGCTTAAACGGGGGCTGCCAAGATTGGACAGGCACACTCAGCCATAAACTTGACTGGTAGGCACAATACAGTGTGCTTGTCTATTATTTATTAGAACCCTTTTCTTCCATACTCCACCCACCCACCCTCTATAGGTTTAGCTGCCATCAGAATTCCATATTTTCCTCACAGGTTCCTGTCATGCAGGCAATTTCTTTTAATTCACAGATATATGTTCTTTTGCTTAACTAGGTGCCTCCCAAATATTTTGAGTTGTCTTGTTTAGCTTCCAAACTTACAGGCTTTCAGTCACCTGAGTTTGCTGTTAGTATTTGCTAACATTTTTTTTTAAAACTTTCAGACTCTCTCTCACCGGCATCCAGTCCCTCGTCTGTGAATTTTTCCACAGTTTCGGGTAGCAAAGATGAACTGCCAAGTGCATCATTAAATATTGAATGTAGAATATGTGGAGATAAAGCTTCAGGCTACCATTATGGAGTCCATGCTTGTGAAGGTTGTAAGGTACTGTCCACAATATTCTCTGCATAACGATATTCCAAAATAGCAAATTAATTACTTTAGAGCTTTTTTTTAAATCTAGAAATTAGTAGTTGGGTCTTACTGAGAAGTGCTTTGTGAAGTTGGCAGTCCTAGCTCCACTTAGCTGGGAGCAAGCCCCTTTGAATTCAGTAAAGCTAGCTTCTAAGACATGGGGAGAATGTGCTGCAAGTTTCCAAGCATGATTACTTGGGAACAAACTCTATTGACACCCACGTGCCTTACTTCTAATTAATTTTGCTTCAAAGTATAGTGTGTCATTTTTTTACAGGAAGTTTTTGGGTATTACAACTTAAATGTAAACTATAATTTAAGATGGAAACTACCTTTCCCTGTGCAGCAGGACACATAACTAACTATGTTGTTTTACTATACAGTGGTGCCCTGCTAGACGAATGCCTTGCTAGACGAAAAACTCGCTAGATGAAGGCATTCGTCTAGCGGAAGGCTGCCCCGCTAGACGAAAAAGTCTATGGGGCTGCCTCGCAAGACGAAAAATTTTCGTCTTTTTTTTTCTTTTCGTTTTGCGGAGCGCGGCTGTCATTGCTGCTCCGCGAGGCGAAAAACCCGCTAGACGAAAATTTTCGTAGAACGAGTTATTTTCGTCTAGCGGGGCACCACTGTACACAATTCTGTCAGAAAATTACATTACTGAAAATAGTCTGGAATAAGTTTATAACTGCTTTGCTCATAAACCAGGCTTTTGTTTGATGTTTTGAGAATGGTTTTGTTTGACCATTTTGTAAATTGGACAATGGCTTCAGCTTTAGTAAGACCCGGCATTCCTCAGTTTGTTTATACTTGAGCACAACTATAATGGGTTTGGGCAGGAATGTGCTTAAGTGTGGATTGAGGGATAGCCTCTGATGCTCTGGGTTATCCTTCTCCAACCTGGTGCACCCTAGAGGTTGTGGACTACAATGTCCATACCTGACCATTGGTCATGCTGGCTGGGGCTCATGGAAATGTAGTCCAGAATCTGGAGGGCATCAGGTTAGGGAAGGCTGCTCAGGGAGGCTGGCTTTAGCATACGATACATTATGAAACGAGTATCATAATACTTTTACTGACAGATAATTGAGAGATTTGGACTGGGGCAAAATGAGGATTCAGCAAAGCGAGCTAAAAAACTGGAAATTAAGAAAAATGGGAAGTGCCTATGAAAGATGCCATATAAAGAATTATTGGTAGACATGCCTCATGTGATCTATTTTAACACTATGCTACAGTATTAACTCGAAGTATCTCATTTGACTTCTTATGTTCAAAGCTCCATAAACCTGGGCAGACCTTGGTAACCAAGGCAAAACTTGTAATTGAGATCCTGCGCGAACAGATTTATGCATATCTACTCAGAAACAAGTCTCACTGTGTTCAGTGGGGCTTACTTATAAGTAAGTGTGCTTTGGGATGCAGGTATGCATAAATTTGGGCTGTTGGCCCCTGACCTCTTGCTGCATCTCCATACAATATTAGGGTCAATTGCCTGCTTCCCTCCTCTGCCTTCAATTCTGTAGCTGGAGACAGGATGGCAGGGTTTCCACAACCTACACTAGGCATTAGCGGAGCTTGGAAACCCAGGTTAACTGTGGGAATAGTTTCTGCCATGCTTTTAGCTCTGAGAATAGTGTTAGAGGAGGGGAGCAGGATCTTGTATAGTGGCACTATGCAACCCCAACAGCCACTCCCGCCTTCCCCTCCAGGACTTGTTTTGCTGGCTGGCTGGGTGTAGAAACACTTGGCCTGCCTCTGCTGCTTGCCATTCAATATGGCCATTGGTGGTTGGTGGCAGAAGCACTCCTGCCCACAGCTTTGCTCAAACATCTGCCTCCACCTTTCTCCTTAGAAAAGGAATGCTTTGGCTAATATTGGCAGTGGGTGACGGAGGCTTTTGGAGTGCACGGCTCTCCCACTGGCCAAACAGCAGCTCCTTTCTAGCTCTGAGCTGGAGAGGTGGGTGGGAATCATTTCTCATAATTGCATCTCTAAAGCTTGGTGCAACTGTGTGGGATGTTTCACCACCTTCTCTTCATCACACTTGCCTTTGGGGAGTTGGCAGAGCTGCAGAAGGTTGTGGATGGTTATCAAATTTGTTGAATAAGATTTGCATTAATTTTGTTGGAATTTACCTGTGTAAAGTTGGAAGTTTGTTTTTCTGATAATTTAGGTTCTCACATGTCTTGATTCTGTAAAAGCTTCAAATATCCCAGTTATTGCATGTAATCTAAGCAAATAATTTGAGTGGTGGTGTAATTTAGTGGACAGTTTGTTTGGAATTTAAGATTGGATTGAAATTGCTAGATTCCTATTCTAATAAGGGCTAGAGATAGTTTGAGAACTGAATGTGGTTTGAGAGAGTTATCCCTACGCAAAATGTGTACACACATTTTTGTCCAGCTGAGGCTTCTGTTGAATCAATCTATCTGCAATTTTTAAAGCCTTGGCAAAACCAGAAGTGATGGTAGGAATAATAAAAACCAAAAGTCCTTTGGCACCTTAAAGACTAATACCTTCATTGGTTCATAATAAGCTTTCCACTTCATCAGATGTACAAAGTATTATCCTGAGTAGCAGATATGTCAGAAGGAAATGAAATGCAAAAAGTATGGATGCTAATAATGGTCTTATAAACAGGGATCATTCACAAAGGAACATAATTTATAACACAGACATCCTCATACTACTAAACCAGTTACCATATAAATTATCCTTTAGGTAAGGTATTGAACGGATCCACTGAAAACATTCACACCCTGAGTACACATGAGATGGGAGAAATTAAGAGCCTGAAAATCTGGCTCTTATGTCCGTGTTAGCCATAGGTAGATATGTACATCAGAGCAAAAAGGAGTTTCACAATGTAGTATTATGTTTAAATTAATATTTTACATAAAATTTGCTACTATTACTCTAACATCTACATATAGCTGAATGGGGGGGGGGATGTATAGAATGATCCTAAACATTTTTACTTGGAAGTAAGTCCTACTGTCTTGAAGTGTTTTCTCATAAAAAACAGGTTTAGGATTGTAATGCACTTCAAATATAAGAAGCTTTCATTATATGCTAATGTCTGGTCTTTAAACTTTTCACAGGGCTTTTTCAGGCGAACAATCAGACTAAAACTTATATACGACAAGTGTGATCGCAACTGCAAAATTCAAAAAAAGAATCGTAATAAATGTCAGTACTGCCGTTTTCAAAAGTGCCTTTCAGTTGGAATGTCTCATAATGGTAGGTAAGAGTGACCATAATTTTTGTTTTACTTCAACAAAAAATAAGTTGGACAGTGATTCTTCATGGATAGCTGGTACGAAATTTTATGCAAATACAGGACTGAAGCAAGCATGGTTTGGATTCATATATTACCATCCAGATATGGAATACATTTTCTGCTCATGCAAATATTGTTCTGTATCTTGTGCTAGAGAAGTCAAATTAAATCCAAAGTTGATGGTCTACTTGCACAAACAGAAGCATGAGAACTGCTATAGGAGCCTACTAAATATAACACTGCATGAATGTTTGCACAAGCATTTGTTGAATGCTGTGTTCCTTCTGTTCTCCAGTCTTCGGATCTAGTTCAGTGTCAGAAGGCGAAGAAACACAGAATTGTTATGAGCAATTCTAGACATTGCAAGGTAGCAAAGGGAAAAGAATGGAATCATTGTAGAGTTGGAAGGGACCCCAAGGATCATCTAGTCCAACCCCCTGCAATGCAGGAATCTCATCTAAAGCATCCAAGACAGATGGCCATCTAACCTCTGCTTAAAAACCTCCAAGGAAGGAGAATCCACAACCTCCCTTTGGAGTCTGTTCCACGGTTGAACAGCTCTTACTTTCAGAAAGTTATTCCTGATGTTTAGTCAGAATATCTTTTCTTGTAACTTGAAACCACTGGTTCAAGTCCTACCCTCCAGAGCAGAAGAAAACAAGCTTGCTCCATCTTCCATGTGACAGCCCTTTAGATATTTGAAGATGGCTATCATATCTCGTCTAAGTCTCCTCTTTTCCAGGCTAAACATACTCAGCTCCTTCAACCGTTCCTCCTAAGGCGTGGCCTCCAGACTCTTAATTGTCTTGGTTGCTCTCCTCTGCACACGTTCCAGCTTACATTGTGGTGCCCAGAACTGAACATAGTATTCCAAGTGTGGTCTGACCAAGGCAGAAAAGAGTGGTGCTATTACTTCCCTTGATCTGGTTGATGCAGCCTAGAGTAACATTATTCCTTTTTTTGCTGTTCATTACATTGTTGACTCCTGTTAAGCTTTTCACATGTACCACTAGTAAGTCAGATGTCCCCCATCTTATATTTGTGCACCTGGTTCTTCCTCCCTAGGTATAGACCCTTATAGTTGTCCCTATTGAAATTCATGTTTTGGCCCAGTTCTCCAATATGTTAAGGTCATTTGAAACCCAGTTCTGTATTCTGCAGCATTAGCTATCCCCCCCAAAAAAAGTTTGGTGTCATGTGCAGATTTGATGAGCATCCCCTGAATTCCTTCATCCAAGTTGTTTATAAAGACATTAAACAACAACAGGCCCAGGACAGAACCCTGCTGCACCCCACTTTCCCCTTTTTCCAGGATGATGAGGAACCATTAATGAAGACACTTTGGGTTTGGTCAGTCAACCAGCTACAAATTTACTTAACAGTTACCTCATTCAACCCACATTTTGCCAGTTTCATCACAAAGAATATCATGGGGGGCTTTGTCAAAAGCCTTCCTGAAATCAAGATACACTATGTCCACAGCATTCCTCTGATCCACCAAGCTTGTAACTCCATCAAAAAAAGAAATGACATTTGTCTGACATGACTTGTTTTTGAGAAATCCTTGCTAGGTCTTAGTAATCACATCATCCTTTTCTAAATGCTCACAGACCGACCATTTGATTATCTATTCTAGGACCTTTCCTGGTATTGAAGTCAAGTTCACTGGTTGGTAATTACCTGTGTCCTTTTTTTCTCATTTTTGAAGATGGGGACACCATTTGCCCACCTCCAGTCTGCAGGGACTTCACCTGTACTCCAAGAATTCTCAAACACCATAGACAAAGGCTCTGAGATTACACCTGCAAGCTCCTTTAATGCCCTTGGAGGCAGCTCATCAGGCCCTGGAGATTTGAATTCATTTAAAGCAGCTTGGTGTTCCCTTACCACCACTTTTCCTATCTTTTGGCTACAAGCCTCTAATCAGTTTCAAACTATTCATGTATTGAACACTGTGGTTAAAATTCGTTCACAAATTTCCATGTAAAATTGCTACAATAGAATGTTGCTAGGTCCGAATCTGAAGGTGCACCATTCTCCTTTAATAAAATAAACATCCAAGCTGCAAGGCTGAGAGACCAAAAGAGACTGAGATAACACCATTGATTGAATCAATGTTAGGTTCTGCTTCAGTTGTTACACTGTTTGTGTGCTGTTGGTGCAGATAGGAATTCAGTTTGGGGAGGGACAGTACTGGTGACTGCTATATTGGACTATGGTCTGGTTGGTGATACACAACTCAAATAAGCCACTTCTTGGTTTTTATTAATACAGTAAAGATGTTTTTGATGCATTTATCTGTGGGAAATGTTTGTATTGCAGTTTTACTGCGGTGTGTGGGAACTCACTACATGAACACCCTATTTCTTTCTGTACTTTAAATTGCACCCTCTTCTTCTCATTATACCACACATCACTCTGCACCTCATTGTTGCCTCTTTTTCTTTTCCCGCTCTACAGGTTTCCCCAAAGCCTCATCTTTCTCCCATCCATTTATTCTGTCTCTGTTTTTGCAGTGTTTCTTTCCTCTTCACACACCTTCTCTAAGGCTTCTTCTCAGTTTAGCTGCAGCTTTCCAGCAATTCACATCAATTATGTTGTGGGTTAGCTACCCACAAAGGCTGGGAAAACTGTGGCACTGCTACCATGTGCTTCTTAATAAAAGGAGATGATGTATTGATGCAGCCATTCTCCCACTTCTGATGGGCTTGAGTAGACCTTTCCCAAAAAGATGTGGGAACGAGCTGCAGACCCTGAATTCTTTATGGAGTCACAAATAGATAGGAACGGGGTCTCAGCCTGTGGGGCTAGTTTACTCCTTGTGCTGCTGGTGCTAGGATCCTGGTAAGCTAGTATTTGAGCTTAAGATCAGGCTTACAATTGGAGAACAAATGTTTGTGCTGTTGTTCCACTTTAAATGCATGTTTTCTCCTCAGCGATTCGATTTGGACGGATGCCAAGGTCAGAGAAGGCAAAGTTGAAAGCTGAAATTCTAACAGATGATCATTGTATAGAAAATTCTGAAATCGCAGATCTTAAATCACTCGCCAAGAGAATTTATGAAGCTTATTTGAAAAACTTTAATATGAACAAGGTCAAAGCCAGACTCATACTTGCAGGAAAAACTAATAACAATCCAGTAAGTATTTGCCATCATAAAGTTTAAAAATAGCAAACTAAGCAAATGGTGAGCTAATGTGAATGTAAGACAAATCACAGCACTTCTGAGAACTGCAGATGGAACCTGCCATGTCAGAAGAGGCATTTCCCATTCTCTCTCTCAGGAGGAAGTGCTTATTTGGTGACATGCATTATGGAAATTTCTTCAAAATATATTAGTTTATTTCTGTGCAAATTTTATGTAGATTTTAATGACTAATTGCTTGATCTGTTAAAACTTTTGTATGAGCAAATTTTATTGCAATCTGGAGGTAGCCTTATTTGTTTATTTTGAGGATATGTACCCCACCTTTGGGACGTGGGTGGCACTGTGGGTTAAACCACAGAGCCTAGGGCTTGCTGATCAGAAGGTTGGCAGTTCAAATCCCCACGACAGGGTGAGCTCCCGTTGTTCAGTCCCTGCTCCTGCCCAGCAGTTCGAAAGCACGTCAAAGTGCAAGTAGATAAATAGGTACCGCTCCGGGAAGGTAAATGGTGTTTCCGTGCGCTGCTCTGGTTCGCCAGAAGCGGCTTAGTCATGCTGGCCACATGACCCGGAAGCTGTACACCGGCTCCCTCAGCCAGTAATGCGAGATGAGTGCCACAACCCCAGAGTCGGACACGACTGGACCTAATGGTCAGGGGTCCCTTTACCTTTACCTTTATTCCACCTTTAACAAGTTTCCTGGGCAGTTTACGTAAAGTTAAAAAGACAGGAAAACAAATAAAAGGAGAAAGATAAAAATTGCACAATATAAAAGAGCAGCATGAAAGTAATACTCAAAGAAAGTGTGCTCTGGATACTTTTGTAAATGGTGAGTTAAACCCACACCAGTCGTTCTGAGCAGCTTGTGATGAAAGCTTTCCTAAGGACTGCAACTTCGTAACCTCTGGCATTTTGAAGTATTGTTGCTAGGTAGTTGACTATTTTGTACTTAGCCATTTTCATAGAAGTATACAGCTGAACTGGACAGTCTCATAACCTCTTCAATTGCTTTTAAACAAAAGAAAAAGAAATAAAGGATATGGGGGCTTTAATTGTAGTGACACACACACACACCCCTTGTCATGTTGCCCGTAGATGAGTATGAAAAGTTGCAGCCTGTGTGCTGAAATGGTCCCTTTTACTTTTGAGCCAGTTATTCTATGTGGTAGCCATACTAGGCTAGGTGGTTTTGCATTGGGGGTGAGAGGGACAGAAGGAAAGGGAGGTGGAAGAGATAAATTGGAGTTATGAGAAATTTCATCTGCTTGGCACCAGGACACACAGAATTCTTTTCTCACAAGTCCAACAGGATTTAGAAGTGCTTATCTTTTGGTTGGATCTTGACCTGAAGGTGGTTTCCCCTGCTCACCCTCTTTTAGAGGATGCAAAAATACTAATTCCATAATCCAGCCAAAGTTAAACATGCTTCAGCTTCATTCATTTCAAGTCAAGGATGCCAAATTTACACTGGACAGTTCCTAAAGCATATTTAGCTGGGTGGGTGGGTGGTGAATGAGGGAGACGGGGAGAGATTCTGTTACCGAATGAACTTCTTTGACTGCATTGGGAAATGATTAACTGGGTTTTAGAAATAACTAAGCTTGCAATATCTTAGTTCTCCAGCAAAAGCAGCAAAGTTTTACAACATCTAGTTAAAAATGGTCTGAAATGGCCTTACATCATTCCTCTCTTCTCTAATTGTATTTACATCAAAAGCAAAAATGAACACGGGATTGAAAAGAAAATTGGGATTGTTATTTCACCATTTAAAGGTGGTATGTCTATTTGAATCAATAGGGACCTCTTCCTCCCTCATTGCAGTAAACAATATATTATTTTAAGATCACATGTAACTATGAAAGTATTCAGGCAATGTATGCATAAAAGAAGGAGTCATGGAATACTGAGCAATTTACAGGTGAAACTCGAAAAATTAGAATATTGTGGAAAAGTCCATTTATGTAAGCAATTGTTTTCATTAGCTACTGGAGTTTAATATATGAGATAGACTCATGACATGCAAAGCGAGATATGTCAAGCCTTTGCTTGTTATAATTGTGATGATTATGGCGTACAGCTGATGAAAACCCCAAAGTTGAAATTGTTAATTTGGGGTTCTCATCAGCTGTACGCCATAATCATCACATTTGCATGTCATGAGTCTATCTCATATATTAGTTTCACCTTTTAAGTTGAATTACTGAAAGAAATGAACCTTTCCACGATATTCTAATTTTTCGAGTTTCACCTGTAAATTGCTCAGTATTCCATGACTGCTTACCATCCCTGGTGGTACATAGTAACCTGATTTTGAATGGGCAGTTTTCAAAATTAAGTTGTAATTTTGCCAGAGTTGCTAGAGTTTCAAAGGAAAAAAAAATGTGTTGTGTTTTTTTTAAAAAAAAATCCACATGAATAGTCCTAATGATATGGGTTTTCCAGAATAAACTGAATTGGAACCTTTACCACACTGAATTGAAATATTTGGTTGATGGGTGCAATTCTATCTGAGTAATCACTCAGTAACAAATTCAATTAATGGCAATGGCAACATCCACATGACACAGAGGCAGCCAATGAACCTGTACATCCTCAAGACACATCCTGCATTGCAACACACACAGTAATGGGAAATTTTGCATCTTTGCTCTAGCAAGCCTCAGTGACACAGTTAGCAGTGCAATAGCCAAGTGCTTTAAGACCTGCACCACCAGTTGGTACTTCTAGGAGGCTGGAGAATTGGCTTGCCATTGTTGCTCTCCCCAACACTTACCTTGTGTTGCTGTCAGCCGCCTCTGGAGGAGAGGTGTGGGAGCCAGCTGTATGCCATCTACCCCTCCCTCTGAGCGGCATTTAAGGCAGGCTCCTTGGAGTGCAGAATCTTTATTGGCAGTTGACTTTTGTTTTGCTTTGTATTCATGTACTTAAGCCTAGATGGTTGTTGTTACTTAGGTATATTGAATTTATTCTGTGTTTGCCAAATTGTTGTTTTGTCATTTTTGAATTTTCTGACATGTTCTGTATTTTGTATACAGATATTTATATTTCTAATACTCTGTATTTGTTTTGAAAGTTTGCTTTAAGCCACTTTAGGCATAGCTCACTGTGGAAAAGCAGCATATGAGTGAACTCAGTCAATGACTCTAGTTCTGCCTGTTCAAAGGCATTCCTCCAAACAGAGGCAAGGGGGCAAAGTACACTGAAGATCAGTCCCTCTACCCTATCCTGAAAAGATAAGCACATTTGCATAACAATGGAATGTGCTAATTTACTTGTGTAGCTGCACATTTATAAGTACAGTAAATAAGTGAGAAGACTCTTACCAGGTCAGGGGACATAGCGTCCCCATCTTTTTCCTTTGGTAAACATCAAACTGGTATTAAATATTTTTTATATGAAGTATCACTGACCCACAGAAAAGATAAATTGAGGCACACACAGAGGTAAAAAGCTATCTGATGGGCAGGATGTCAGCAGGCACAGCTTTTTCATAGTTGTACTTCCATACAGTACCGGTACTAGCAAAATCTTTTGTATTCTTGCTTGTCACAAATATAGTGCCTCTTTGGTTATCAATGTTTAAGGCACAAGAGCCCTGCTCTGTCACAATGCCAGTCCTGAACTATAGAAAGATCTCAAGTGGCTTATAAAACGGTTGTTACTGTGGGTCTGTCATGTAAGGCTGGATACATTTCAAGATAAGGCATGATATATTAGATGGAGGTGGTGTTGGAGTCAGTATTAAATGGTTAAATGCAAAAGGTAAGAACATTGGCTGTGATCACTTTTTAAATATTCTAATGACAATAGCAGTGTTGTCAACACAGATCAAACAAGCACCCTTTCCTTTTCTTTTTTGAGCAAAAAGGATTTGACCCTTTGACATTAATATGCCCATTTAGGTGATTATACCACCAGCAGCAGCCTATGCACCCAAACCCCCTATTTTTCTGATAGGCAGGGGAATTTTTTCCCAACCTCAACCATTATCCTGATCTTTGTAGACTTTTGCTTTTTATATATTTTTTAAAATATAAAACACCCTAATCTTTTAAATAGTTTTTATAGGGAATTAAATGCATGTGCTAGACCCCCAACCAAACTTGTGCCATATCTCCATGTGCTCCGTGTGCAGTTGTCTTCTCCCTGCCCCTTCCCCACACTAGTTGTCTTGTTTCCTCCTCCCCCCTCAAGACCCAATACAATAATTTTTTCATTAACTATTTTGAATGCTGCTTGTGCAATGAACAGGTGGCTTGGCTGACAAGCCCTCACTGAAGGCTCTTCGAGAGCCATCTCCTACGCATGCAGAACTCTTCCTTTACCCTTCCTTGTGTGCAGTCTCCCGACCTTGGGATTCACCCATGCTCACAGATGTCTCCCTCTTGCTTGTGGGTGTGGGCATTTTGGCTACAAAGCCATTAGCACGTGCCTTCCATCTGCGACTCTCTTTGCTTTCTGAAAATAAGCCCCTGTGAGGTTGGGATGCCATTGTGAGATATGGTGCCCAAGGCTGTGGGTTCCAAACCATTGTCTTAAATCTTACTACCTTAGGCTATGAGACTTAACTACCGCATTTTTCGCTCCATAAGACGCACTTTTTTTCCTCCTAAAAAGTAAGGGGAAATACCTGTGCGTCTTATGGAGCGAATGGTGGTCCCTGGAGCTGAATTGCCCAGGGGCCAAAAGAGGATCATGCTTTTTATTTTACAAAGAGAAAAGGGGGTGTTGAAAGGACCCCGCTCAGCAGCTGATCAGCAAGAGATCGGGAGAGAGATAAGAGTCCCCGGCTCCCTTTCAGCCCCGCCCTCTTGCCCAGGCCTCCATTGTTGAATGTGCTGCAGAGGGAGGTTGTTTGTTTCCCCAGCGACATGTGACTGGCTGATTAGATTATCTGTCTGGAAACTGTAGAAAAGGCTCCCTTTCCTTTAGAAGCTGCAGAAATGTGAGTTGAACCCCATAAAAACGGGGCTTTTCCTCTTTGCTTTTCCCCCTTTGCAAAAGGAGCTTTGCTTTTCCCCCTTTGCAAAAAAGCTGCAAAACTTTTAGCTGATCCTCAAAAAAACAGGGCTTTTCCCTTTGCAAAAAAAGCTGCAAAACTTTTAGCTGATCCTCAAAAAAACAGGGCTTTTAGAGGAGGAAAACCAGAAAAATATTTTTTTTCTTGTTTCCTCCTCTAAAAACGAGGTGCGCCCTATGGTCCAGTGCACCCTATGGAGCGAAAAATACGGTATACAGTGGTACCTTGGGTTACAGACGCTTCAGGTTACCGACTCCACTAACCCAGAAATAGTACCTCGGGTTAAGAACTTTGCTTCAGGATGAGAACAGAAATTGTGCTCTGGCGGCGCAGCGGGAGGCCCCATTAGCTAAAGTGGTGCTTCAGGTTAAGAACAGTTTCAGGTTATGAACGGACCTCCGGAACGAATTAAGTTCTTAACTTAACCACTGTACAAGCAAATCCACATAGGGCAAATGCTTCTGGTGTTGTCACCTTACGGTGTATTCACTACCTCTTTCAAAATGCTAAATGTTCTTGAAACAATTTTTTACGTCTGTGGATCCCATCTTTCATTACACCTGGTTCTGAAGACACACCTTCCGTAGGAGCTTTGATTATATTTGTTTTGTTCCTGTTGCTATGTTAGTATATTCTATTGCTATTAGTATATTTGTAATTAGTTAACATATTTACTTTACTATCTCTTTGTAGCCATTTGTTATACATGATATGGATACATTGTGTATGGCAGAGAAGACATTGGTGGCAAAACTGGTAGCCAATGGAATACAAAACAAGGAGGCAGAAGTTCGGATTTTCCACTGCTGCCAATGTACCTCCGTCGAGGCTGTAACAGAACTTACAGAATTTGCCAAATCCATCCCTGGCTTCTCTAACCTAGACTTGAATGACCAGGTGACGCTATTAAAATACGGAGTTTATGAAGCCATTTTTGCCACATTAGCCTCTGTTATGAACAAAGATGGAATGCTAGTAGCCTACGGAAATGGTTTTATAACTCGAGAATTTCTCAAAAGTTTAAGGAAGCCATTTTGTGATATCATGGAACCGAAGTTTGATTTTGCAATGAAATTCAATGCATTGGAGTTAGATGACAGTGATATAGCTCTCTTTGTGGCTGCTATAATTTGTTGCGGAGGTAAGACTTAAAGCTTCTATACCTATGTGTTCCTATTAGTGATTATTTATTTCCATTTATACTACCTCCCCACCTTTCTACAATAGTATTCAGGGCAGTTAACAATAGCAATAAAGCAATTATTTAAGCAATTAACAGTAAGATAAAGAATATAACAGTAGATTTTGGGTGGTTGAGAAACAGATGGAAAGATTGGAATATTTCTTGCGTTATACTGTGCAGAATGAATGATTAGCTGCTCCCCCTCATGAACCTCGTATGAATTTTTTCTTTCCCTGTTTCTAGTAATTTCCTTTCATAAATTGTTTGACTTGGTTGAGAGCAAAAATGGACAAAAGGATAGCTATAAATGACAAGGCAAAACAGTTTAACAGATCAAAAATATGTTTCTTTTCTGTTTAAAAACTGCTTTCTGTTTATATTGGTCTCGTGATTTGTGGCTGTATGAGGATTTGAAGCAGGTTTTCCCTAGTCTAGCAGTCTTAAAAACTCTACTACCCTCATTCTTGCAGTTAACATTAGGGAGAGGGTCTTTTAGTGGGTCTTTCAGTAGGGTCTTAAGCAAATATAATTTATGGTCACAGATTAACTCTTCTACAATAACTTGATGGGGTTTTTTGTTTTGTTTTGTTGAACAGATCGCCCTGGCCTTGTAAACATAAGACACATTGAGAAGATGCAGGAGAGCATCGTGCATGTACTGAAACTTCACTTGCAGAACAACCATCCCGATGACATCTTCCTTTTCCCAAAGCTTCTACAGAAAATGGCTGACCTCCGACAGCTTGTCACAGAACACGCTCAGCTTGTTCAGATTATCAAAAAGACTGAATCTGATGCACACTTACATCCTTTACTGCAAGAAATCTACAAGGATATGTACTAAGGCTGTTTTTCATATTTTTTTTTTGTTTTGTTTTGTATGACGTGAAAATACAGAAGCAATAGATGGGAGCAAACTTCTTTGCACAGTTCTCTCTGTTGTGCTTTTATTTCAAAGCATTAGTGAGCTAAAAGGTAGGTAACTGCAATATCATATTTTTCTTGCCAGGAGTTATTTTTAAGTACTTAAGAGAAACTGTATAGTACGTATAAAAAATGGCAATAAGCTGTGATTGACTTGAAATTTGGGCAACAGTGGTAATATCATTTATAGTACATCTGAACTTACAAACAACATAGACTTCTTCTGAAGTTTCTGCACTTTTGAGCCTTTCTCCCACCACCTTCAGGAGTTTTGGCCAGGATCCAAAAGCCTTTATGTGACGTCCATTAATGCTTTAGCAGTGTTTCTCCAATAGCAGTCCTCCGTGCTTTGTGGTGAGTTAAATTTTGAAACTCAGAGGTGTTTCGAAAGCAGCTTGGGATTTGACATGGTGGGGGCAGAGATGTCTGCCATTAAAATAAGTCATACACTACTGGTCATACCCTATCCCTTAAATCAGGGATAGCCAATATTGTATTCTCCAGATGTTGTGGACTACATCTCCCATAAGCCCCAGCCAGCAGGACCAAAAGTCAGAGGTAATGTGAATTGTGGTCCACAATCCACCTGGCCTAGGGGGTGAGGCCCACACTCACCCAGGCCTAATGAAGGGGCTCCTCATGAGGCCGGAGGGACATCGGCCAGCTATTGTTTTATTATTTATTGATTTAATACGCTGTACACCGCTTTGAGGTTTTTATTAAAAACATAAAGCGGTATAGAAATTTTAAAAATAAAATATCTGAAGGGCACCCTAGTCACTAGCCCTGCATCTAAAGTACAGTAAGCCCTCAATTCATGCTGGGGTTATGTTCTGGGGATTGCGCTTAAAGCCAAAATTGTGTATAGTCAAAGCACATTGGGCTCCCACACTGGTGGGTAGGATTGCCAAAGTCTTTCCCCCCAGATGTCTGCCCCCCCCCTTTTATTTGTTTTTATTTTTGCCAATGCGTAAAACTGAGAGTGCACAAGTTAAAGGGTAAATAAATTGTAGGCTTACTGTAGTTTCTTTAGATCCTTTTCCTACCTCGATTGTTTTCCATAAAGGGTGCATTTTTTAAAAGCTCTCTTCCTACCCAAGGCTGCAATCCTATGCACAATTTCTGGGAAATAAGTTCCACAGAAGTCATTTGGACTTGTGTATGATTGCTGTGTTGTTTTATTTATTTAACTGAAATGAAATCCCATTGCCATGTCAAAGCCATAATGATATTGGGAAATATATTTAATGATGTGCAACCAGGCCCTACCTCTTCCATGGTTCATGCCAAACTGCTTATTTCCAGTCAGCTATGCAGGATCAATACACAACATTCAAAAACCTTATAGTCATGCAGAGCCAGTTCATAATTTCCTGTGTATTCTGGCGCTTGAGTTTGAATTTGAAACATTGAATTTCTAAAACAGCTCTGCTCTGGACAAACTTCGTGTTAATCTGCTGTTTAGTCTTATATTGAACCATAGATACAACAAAGTTGATGTAGCTGACAGAATGTTGCTTCCATACAGCACTGAAACAAGGAATAGGAGTCAGAGTAGTGTGTTGTTTGGACTTGTGGATAATTTTCTAATTCAGTGCCCTTTCTTCATTGCAGAAGCAATAATACTGGGGGGGGGGAGGTGTCCCAATACTGTAACCTAGATAAGTAGCTTATTAAGGTAATGTTTAAACCAGACACTCAGCACTAATGCAAGTTGTTACACATAGTTTTTGTATTCCACAGACAAAAACTGA
The DNA here is from genome assembly GCA_900245905.1 of Lacerta viridis. Lineage (NCBI taxonomy): Eukaryota > Metazoa > Chordata > Lepidosauria > Squamata > Lacertidae > Lacerta > Lacerta viridis. Next base: position 779,103 of record OFHU01001424.1, on the reverse strand, counting down.
TCATATAGGCTTTCCCTCTCCTGGAACCCCGAGAACTCCTTTTGGGGTGGGGGTTATGGATCTCATTCAGATATCTCAGAACTTGCACCATTCTACAGTTGCCAGGATTCTTTGGAGAAAGACATAACCTTTAAATTGGTATCAAACATGTCTGCGGTGTAGATACGTCCCTCGAGCTCTTTATATCAGGTGCATACACAACTTCTCACAACATTGTTTCCTTTGAAGATCATTTTTAGTGGACGCACATGAAAGGCTGCAAATATTACAAAAAAATTGTATGCTGGGGTTTGTTTGTTTTTAATTCATGGTATTTCTAGGTGTGTGCATTTAATATTTTTAAATGGTACTATTTTATAGGCTGCACACTGCAACTAGGCACATGTGTCTGCCAAAACTCTAATTTGTGAGGTCCTTTGTATTATTCAGGATTGCTTCATTTGTATTCTGTGCAAATACCTTATTAGAACACCTGTTTCAAATATAACATTTTATAAGATCACAGCAAAATCAGCCGCCTTGATTTTGGAAGAAGAAGAAAAATCCTAGATCAGCTTTAGTTGGTTATCTTTGTGGCAACCCAATCTTTCCATTAAATATCTTCCCACTAAAATACATGGATGGCATTTGCAAGAGGGGCGTCCTGTGCTTTTGTAAAAAGTATCGGGTTTGCATTGCAAGATCCAAATAGTTCCACCTTTTACATTCTTAATTACTTTACCAAATGACAATCCCTTATTTTTAATATTCGACCTGGTTTCTGTATAGCCTGAAACAGTGGCCTGCCTCAGGTTTCTGTTCCTGGCTACTATATGCTGGTTTTTCTCCAGATCGTTTAAATCTTTTGTATTTCATAAACCATGGCTTATTAAGACTGAAACCAGTATTAGAGCCCTTTGGCCCTCCTCATATTGTGTGCCAGCTGTGCCATGAAGAGCCTTGCTTTTATTAAGGCTGGGCTCACACTTGTGTCCAAACTGGAGAACTCTGACTTAATGTCAACATACTAGGATCATACCTGTTTTGTTTTTACCATGTTGTTTTTAAAGTTTGCAAGCTGCTGTTGGTTTCTAATTGACCAATCACTTCCCAGCATTTTGCTTTCTCTCTATGGCCTTCCCTTCCGTGCCTTCCATGTAATTTAGAATAATTTAGAATGCTATGGGATGCACTTGTAGGATGATGTTTTGATTTTTCCAGTGAAGATCTCTAGTATTTTGTGAATACCTGTGGGTGGCACCTATGAATTACTGAAATAACTTTTGAGAGCCTACAGAACTTCAGTAATATGTTAGTCAGTGGATTTTAGGAGAAGCACTTTCAGAAAGTGCACTAGAAGACTGCTTGCACTATCATTCAGAGTACTCAGGATTGGGACCATAACTCAAGGTGCAATGTTGAAGAAAAAATTGTTTTCCAAAAATGAAATTGGCTACCTCAGCAAATTATGAAAAAAGAAGGCAGCAAGTTGGCTAGCTCAATAAATTTATAATATATGGCTCAGGGTTGCAAGTCCAAGTAAACTGGAAACAGTTCTAATATCTACTCTCAACGTGCAGATAGTGTAGCTTGTGGGGGGAGTCGCACTACTTTATTTTTTGCACACTCATATCCATGTTGCATTATTTCTGTGTATTTAACATGTGGCACTTTCATTAACTTTTAGCTACTAATTATGGGACAGCCGATCAGAAGGTCGGCGGTTCGAATCCACGCAACAGGGTGAGCTCCCGTTGCTCAGTCCCTGCTTCTGCCAACCTAGCAGTTCAAAAGCACGTCAAAGTGCAAGTAGATAAATAGGTACCGCTCCGGCGGGAAGGTAAATGGTGTTTCCTGTGCACTGCTCTGGTTTGCCAGAAGCGGCTTAGTCATGCTGGCCACATGACCCGGAAGCTGTACGCTGGCTCCCTCAGCCAGTAAAGCAAGATGAGCGCTGCAACCCCAGAGTCGGACACGACTGGATCTAATGGTCAGGGGTCCCTTTACCTTTACTAATTATTACTTAATGTGAGAGGGGCACTTAAATGCATGGACACTTGAGCTGAGTCTACTCCCCTCGCTTCCTCGAGCACATTGGGGTATACTTTTTTGTATTCCCCGTGTGAGCCCATAAAGCTTGACAGTTTTCACACTACAGCAAGATTTTGTGTGCCATAGGAGTGGCTAATGCAATTTTCCTGTAAAGTGCCATGTTGCCCAGCATGTTTTTCAGTCCTGCAAAGATCTCTCAGCACCAGCGGCCAATTTAGTGATTTTCCTCTGTGGCCTCTGCACTGGAGATAACACTTCCCTTCTCTTCCCCTGTGCTAACCAAAACCAGATGAGCTCTACGTAACAAAAATGCTTCTTAAAACAGATCAGTATATTTGACTTCCACCAAAAGAAGTGGAGGGTGGGCAGTACCTCAAGTAGCTTGGGCAGCAATGGTACCACATTGACAACTGCTTTTAACACTGACACAAGCTCCCTTTCAATGAGACAACAGGAAGTAGGCGTAGATTGAGCTGTGGCACTGTGACTAGATTTCTTTTTAGGCGCATATTTATAGCTGCTGTTTATCAGTGCCTTGCAGAATTTCTTCACTTTGACATCTAGAATCACCTCAGCATGTTATATTGGGGCATGGTGCAGTTGTGCTGTCCCCCTCAAACTGAGTCTCAAATTGATGATGTTGACTTTGACTTCAGTGGGACAGCAAGAGTAATTGAGAAGTGAGCCCATACTGATCCTGTTGTTCTGTCTTTTCTATATGTGTAACTCTCCTCTGGGTTTCATTTCATGATGTTTCACTGTGACCTGGAAATAATTATATATGTTGAATTTGCTTTGCTTCTCCGTTGTGAAATGATTAAATATATTTGATGTTGTGCTGCTATTATTTAATCAAACGTGATAGTTTTGATCCATTTCATATAAATATTGCCATGAACAAACCTATAGAAAATTGGTGGTGTAACAATTTTTAAAGAAAGCATTGGGTTAAATTTAATTTTTCACAGTTCTAAATATGCAAATACTTTCAATAATATGGACACTTTCATGGATGAAAAATTGGGAGTTGTATATTATAGCAGTAATGGGCTTGTTTAGAGTTATGTTGCAGTCACAGTTGCCATTCATGTGCACGGTTAGTACAGGAGACTAATATAACTGTTTACAATAGTTATAAACCTGAATTTTACAGTTTTTAGGATTTTTATCTGCGGTCTAGTAGGAATAATTAGACCTACCAGCTTATTTCTATTGCTATAAACTTTAGATTTAAGTATGTTTTGCACTGAATTTGCACTGCATTTGTAATTAAAACTTAAAAAAAATAGGGAACAATTAATAAGCCAACATTGCTATGCAACCCGCTTAATGTGCCAGCATCGTTGAGATGGATGGGGAGGGTGGCACCATTCCTTGGTAGGTTGTGCTATTTAATGATGACTTTTGATTGCCCAAGGAAAGAGACAAGCCATAGAGACAGAGCCTGATGCTTCCAATTATGCCTACTTTGGAGCTAATGGAAACAAACCTCATATAAAAATAAGTTGGTAACTTAAATATTTGTGATTTTAGTTTTATTTGGAAGCATGCTAATACGTTGCCTTGAGCAACACAGGTGATGCCTGCTCTACTTGCAATGACTTTTACTGATTGATACTTACAATTTACACCTCCATGTGTAGAACAATTTTAAAATCCAGGCTTGAACCAGAGTACCTGACAACATAGTCTATAACTTTATTTTTCTGCACTGTTAATTTTTTTCTAGGCAGCAATAAAACAACCTGTGAAAAGCTCTGTCAGATGTATTATAACTGTATTATAAGCTTGCTTTTTGAGACTTCGCTTCTGAATCTGTTATGTTCCTGGGTCATAAGGCTTTTCTAAAGATGTTTGTTGAATCGTAATTGGAAAGAGTTAGACTAAGAAAATGACCAAGGATCAAACCTCATGTATGCATTTAGAACAGTTTTCACAAATGGAGACTTATTAAAGGAAAGATCTTAGGATTTCACCCAAGGATTAACGGACACTTATTCAATGTATGTTTACTGTGCTTAACGTCAATTATTCGAATGCAAGGTAGACTCATTACAGATATGGTGAAGGAAGTAATCCCTGAGAGTCCTTTCTAATTCAGTGATTTGTGTTGCTTTTTAAAAGCGTTACTAGCTAATGCCTAGGAAATGTACAATTAATCAAAATTCTATCAGCATGTTGATTTCCAAGGCAATGAAAGAAAACAGTTAGGGTTACACTGACATGATGGGCAAAGAGGAACAGTCATTTATCTAATTGATTCTTTCCAAAACGAGATCCCACTGACAAGTTGGCAAATGAGATGAAGGGAATCCAGGCTGCTTCAAACGCCCCCCCAGTTTAGATTGCCACTTGAACGATCTGATGTTTTAAGTTTTTTCAAAGCGCCTAATGCAACTATATCAATTATCAAATGAGAATTCAGTTGAAGCTGGGTTTTTTTTTTGCATTATTTTGAAGGTGGATTACTTAAGTTCTCATCCCCAGTATTTCATTAACTCCAGACATATCTCTCTAGTCCCCTTCCCTTTAGAGAGGGCTGGTGGCCTTTAGACTTCCCAGCTCTGCCTTGCAGCTCAGTAGCTTTTAAGGAACTTTAGTAATATTTGTTCAAAACGGAGGGAAGAGAAACAACTCGGGTTCATGCTTCATGACACATACTTCATGATAAATGCAGCCCCTCCCCCACCAATAAAATCACAGGGCGGGGGGGGGGGCATGGCCTGACTTCTCTATATAGGGAGCATCACCATGGTCTGATTTCCACAATGATTGAGATACTTTTAGAGCTGCCACTATTGTGAGAAATTGTGCATCCATGTGCACAGTATCAAAGTACTGAGTTCTACAAATAGCGCTTTTCTGCTAGACAGCTGCACTTCAAATACTCTAGATCTCCCTCTCTCTATCTCTCTCTCTCTGATCCTAGGGACTTGAGGCGGAGAAGGGGAAAACAGCTTTTAGGAAGAAGAAATGCGTATTATACTTGCTTTATAAATAAAAACACTTGAGAAATAGTAGTGGAGGAGAGCATTCCAGCTTTAATTGATCTTGCATTAAACAACAAAGCAATGCTTAACAACTTTTTTCATAATGTAATAATTGTAACTAGGGAGACTTCATAATCTGAATTTTGTGTTGGGTTTTAAATTCAGGTCCTGGTTATTGACCAGCTCAGTCTTTCAGTTCATATGATAGATAACAACATTCTGGTTGAATAAGCTAAATGCAACTTCAAGCTTCATAAAGGCTACCAGGATTAAGGCATGGGAAATCCTAGACATGCAGATAACTTCTTGCTTTCATTTATTACCAGTTAATAGCTACGGTATATATGCATTGCTGGCTGAAGTGATCAGTTACAGGATTAAAGCTGTGAAGTAGCAGAGCAACTTGATTTTTTAAATGTTTTCCTTTCATTCTACTATCCTGTCATGTGCCTTTTGGAGTGATCTGCAGGTTCAGAGACTTAAATACTGCTATTCAAAATTTCTTAAGTACAATATCATAGGTGATACTACATTCTTTGATACAACTGTATAAAAATGAAATAATTTCACACATATTTTGGATTATTTACTTTAAACCTAACCTTGGTAGCCTGTGGAAATGCATCTTGTTGTTCGCAAAAACAGTTGAACAGGTTTATGAGATTGGTTTAAGTCTTTCTCTGCATTTACAGTTAGAGGAAGTGAAAATGAAACAAGCTCCTTTAAAAAAGAAAAAAAGGAGAATTTGCACATTCCCCCCTCTGGTGGGAATGGATAGAGTGCCTGGCTGTATGCAGGGGGCTGGACGAACAGTCTATATTCTTGTATTTAGCTTCTCACTAAACAATGGAGGATTCTTATTTGCCTTCTTCAGAGTAACACTAACAATGCAATCCTAGCATGTTCACTCAGAAATAAGGTTTTGCTGAGTTGAAAGGGGCTTACAGGATTGGAATCTTAACTCAGGTTAAATTCAGTAATAAAAGTAGTAGCATTTAGATGTGGATATGAAATCTCTTTAGTAAAATGTGAGTTTTATAGAGGAGTAAAACTGAATTCTTCCATTTTCTGCTTGCAGAAAAACTCACCCAGAATATTAAAATCTGGTTGGTCCATTTTAGAATTAAAAAGCCTATTAATTGCCAGTGTATTTTTCTAATTTTTGACATTTTGATTTTCCTGTTCAGACAACAAAGGATTGAATAAGAAAAAAATGTATTTAATGAGTCTGCTGGAATATTGTCCAAATCTGTGTGTACTTTAAACTCTGTAAGGACTGATGAATGTATGTTAAAAGGGGAAACTTCACAGTGTGATTTTTACCTTAATGGTTTAAAATAGTCTTTCATAAAATAAAATATTCATTTAAAATGTACCTTGGTTTTTATTATTACTTTAGATACTGGAAGCATTTTTACCCCACCCTTTTGCCACACACAGTACAGCCACAACCCTTGAGCTTATTCTGAAACACGTGACACACAAGAAAAATGTAGGAAAACAAACAAACTCTGGGCACTATCACCCCCAAAGCAACATCTCTCACATTTAAAGACAGCTTTTGTTAGCCTCTAAGACAGGGGTGCCCAAACTTTTTTCAAAGAGGGCCAGATTTGATGAAGTGAACCTGTGCGAGGGCCAACCAAAATGGCTGACCTTTTTTTAGGATTGAAGTTGTTGAGCTTTTTTCTTTTTTTACCTCAGGAGTTAAACTGCCACAGGGCCCAAATTAGGCCCCCGAAACGGACTTTGGACATGCCTGCTCTAAGAAAAAAGCATTGCATCTTGCACTTAATTGACTGATTATATTCCTGTGTTGCTTTTTGTTAAAATGAATTGTAAAGTGGCTTGCAAACAATAAATAATGTTGTGTAGTAAATAAGATATTCTGGCAGCAGGGTAAAGTATTGCTATTGGTCAATTTGAAGTGTTCAATCACAATCCACAGCCTGATTGGGTCCCGCCGGAAAGTTTGAATATTATTGGTTCCCGCTAAAATGTATCTTTTCCCTCAGTCCCAATGTGTCTATAAATAGAGCTTTCCCTACCCCCTATCCCCAGTCTTGTCTTATCCCTTACAATAAAGAGCTGTTTTCACTAAGAAGTGTTGCTGGACTTCTTGCTATCAGAACCCACGACACAACATACTGGCGACGAGGATGGGATTGAATTAGGCCGGCTGAGGGCTGCTGACCCTAGCGACCTGATTCTGGCGACAAGACTCCCTGTGACTGACAGGACAGATCAGTCCACTAAGATGGCTGCGTCACGGTTCATGGAACCATTTCATCCCGGAGCAACTGAGGCCTGGGATGCTTACCTCGAGCGCTTTGAATTCAGCGTGGCAGCAAAAGGGGTCACTGACGAGGAAAGGAAAAAGGCGTTGTTCCTGAGTTGCTGCGGGGCAGAGACCTTTGAGTTGGCTCGGGCAATTCTGGCCCCCACGACACTGCGGGAGGCGTCGTTCGCGAGCATTACGGAACACCTCTCCAATCACCTTAATCCGACAGCGTCGAAGATGACATGGCGCATCGAATTCCACAAGAGGCAACAACGACCTGGAGAGACGGTAGCAGTTTTCCTCACCGAACTGAGGAAGCTGGCGAGACACTGCAAATTCGCCAACTTGGAGGAGGCCCTGCTGGATCGGTTTGTGTGCGGCCTTCGCAGCAGCAAGGGCCGCAGGCGGATTGCGGCAAAACAAGATATGGATCTGTCGACAGCGCTCCGTGAGGCCATTGCGACAGAAAGCGCTGAGAGAGAGGAGCAAGACCCGGACCAGCGAGCCGAAAAGAGAGCTGGAGCGTCAACCCACACCGTGGACGACCAGGATGTCAGCCCCAACCAAAGCCCTGTGCGGGGAATAGAGATGGTGCGACAGGAGAGCACAGCAAATAAAGGTCGGCAGGGGGTCTGCCCTGGCTGCGGCGGATCACATGAGAGAAGGAAGTGCCGGTTCCGAGAAGCTACGTGTCATGCTTGTGGGAAAACGGGGCACATAGCCAGGGTCTGCAAGTCGAGTGGCACGTCGGGGTCCGCGAAATCAAGAGGTCAGAGGACATCCACAGCGACGCACCAACTCGACGATTGCAACTACCTCACGCAAATCGAGGGCAGAACTGTGCCATTTCCAGCCCAAGGGAAACCAGCTGTGCGGGTCCTAATCGAAGGGAAGCCGTGTAACATGGAGGTGGACTCCGGATCCGGATTCTCCATCGTATCGGAGGACACGGCCAGATCGTTATTTCCTAGAGGTAAGCTTCCGAGATTGGAGCCCTTCCCGGCTACTCTGCAATCCTATTCCGCTGGCCGCATAGACATTTTGGGAATGTGCGCAGTGAACGTACAGTTCCGCGAGAGGGAGGCCGTATTAAAGCTTGTGATCGCAAAAGGGAAGCGCACTAGCCTGCTGGGCACGGACTGGTTCCCGGCCTTAGGGTTGGGAATCTCAGGGCTCAACACGGTCCAGATAGCTTCGGAGACATTTAACACCCTGTACACGGAATTTGGGGAGCTATTTAATGGAGAGTTAGGATGTTATAAGGGGCCTCCAATTGACTTAGAACTGGACCCGGGGGTTGCGCCAATGCGCCTCAAACCCAGGCGGGTTCCATTTGCGCTACAGCCTAAAATAGAGGCTGAATTGGAGAAGCTAATACAGCAAGGGGTGCTTTCACCAGTGGACTCTGCTAAATGGGAAACACCCATTGTCACACCCCTGAAGGCTAATGGGGAAATACGAATTTGTGCGGATTACAAATGTACGATTAATAAGGCCATCAGGGGCAACTCGTATCCAATTCCAGTAGTGTCCCAACTATTAGCGAAGCTGGCTGGGGGCAAGGTGTTTGCAAAGATTGACTTGGCACAGGCATACCAGCAGCTCCCAGTGACTCCAGCGTCCGCTGAAATCCAGACAATTGTGACGCACAAGGGCGCCTTTAAGGTGAATAGGCTGCAGTTTGGAGTCTGCGTGGCACCTGGCATATTTCAAAGTCTTATGGAGCGCCTGTTACGGGGCCTGCCAGGTGTCCTGCCGTATTTTGATGATGTGTTAATTGCGGGCAAGGATGCTCAAGAACTACTGGGACGCATCCAGACAGTCCTATGCAAATTCCGGGATGCGGGGTTGAAACTAAAGAAAGAGAAATGTAGTTTTGGGGTAGCAGCTGTGAACTTCTTAGGGTACAGAATTGATGCTGCTGGCATCCACCCCATGGAAGACAAGGTTAAGGCTATCGCCGCAGCACCGACACCTAGTAACAAGGCTGAGCTGCAGTCCTTCTTGGGCCTCGTCAATTTCTATCACGCCTTTGTGCCACACAAGGCATCGATAGCCGAACCACTGCATCGGCTACTCCAAAAGAAGTGTGCATGGCGTTGGGGGCAACCGCAACAGAGAGCTTTTGAAACGCTGCGGGGCGTGCTGTCAAAGGAAAGTACACTTGCCCACTATGATGCTGCTAAACCACTGGTGCTGGCGTGTGATGCCTCACAATATGGCGTGGGGGCTGTCTTGAGTCACCGGGAGGCGGATGGGTCGGAGCGTCCAATCTCATTCTATTCCAGAACCTTGAGCCCCACAGAGCGGAACTATGCCCAGATTGATAAGGAGGCACTGGCTATAGTCACAGGAATCAAGAAGTTCCATGACTACGTGTACGGCCGCCCTTTCACAATTCAAACGGACCACAAGCCTTTGCTGGGTTTGTTCAGCCCACATAAACAAACGCCTCAAATCTTGTCCCCACGCATGCTCCGATGGTCCATCTTTTTGAATGGATTTCAATACGAACTGTGTCATGTGAAGGGTAAGCTGTTGTGCCATGCGGACGCGCTGAGTCGTCTACCACTACCTGGAGCAGCCGACGACGACCCAGCCCCGGCCGAGCACGTCATGATGATGGAGACACTTCCCGGACCACCCGTGACGGCCGTCGACATCGCCGCAAGAACTAAAAGGGACCCCGTCCTCGCCCGTGTCCTTGTGTGGGTGGGGAGGGGATGGCCAAGTGGGACTCAGGAAGAGAAATTTAGACCTTTCATGGCAAGACAAAATGAGCTGTCCCTCCATAAGGGTTGCATATTGTGGGGCGATAGGGTGGTTATTCCAAGGTCTCTACAGAATGAGGTGTTGGACACATTACACATGGGTCATCCGGGCATGGTTCGGATGAAATCTTTAGCCAGGTGCTATGTGTGGTGGCCTGGCATGGACAAGGACATTGAACAATGGGTGCGCACCTGTCGAGCGTGCCAGGAGGTGCACCCAGAAATGCCCAGGGCACCAGTGCATTGGTGGGAGCGGGCTAAGAACCCGTGGAGCCGGCTCCATGTAGATTTTGCAGGGCCGTTTCAGGGAAAGGTGTTCTTAATTGTAGTAGACGCCTACTCGAAATGGCTGGAGGTCTCAATTGTTCCAAACATGTCCTCAGCTGCTGTAATCAGGGCCCTTCGCATTTTGTTTGCAACGCATGGGTTACCCGAGACCATAGTATCAGACAACGGGGCGGCTTTTGTGTCCCAAGAGTTCAGGGCATTCCTGGCCGATAATTTCATTAGAGGGGTCACTTCTGCTCCCTTTCATCCATCCTCGAACGGACAAGCCGAACGGATGGTGCGCACAGCCAAGGGTGCAATAGCGCGCCTCTTGGAAGGGGATTGGTCTGCTCGCATTGCAAGGATGTTGTTCCTGCAGCACACAACGCCGTGTGCATCCACAGGCAAGTCCCCAGCTGAATTATTAATGGGAAGGAGGTTAGCCACAATCCTAGACTATGTCCACCCTGACAAGGTGCCGGGCCGCGATACAAGAGAACCACCGGCTGCCGAGGGTGACAGAACCCGATACCTGTCAACAGAGGATTTGGTTTGGGTCCGGAACTATGCAAGGGGACCCGCATGGGTGCCGGGGGTGGTCACCCGACCCAGTGGGCCAGTGTCATATTTTGTGACGTTAGAGGATGGCAGAGTAATGCGCCGCCACATTGACCAGCTAAGGCGCCGGTTCCCAAGCAGGGTAAGCCCGAGGGGGGAGGAGCCGCGCACAACTCTGCCGGCGTCCGGTGAATCGCAGCAGTCGAGTCAGGATGACTCTGGGCCACAGGGGGTGGAGGGCTCCGAGAGTCAGGAAACCTGAGATCACCACTGATGAACCTAACCCGGAAACAACTAGTCAGCCTAGAGAGTCAGCTAGTGACACAGCTCCAGCTGAGGTACCCGAGGTTATTGGAGAGAGAAGTCTGACCACGGATAGTCCAAGGAGTGACACACCGGGGGTTAGGCGATCTGGTAGGACTCGAAGACCTCCGCAATACCTGAAAGATTACGTGTATAGTCTCAACTAGGTGCGGGGGAGTGTTGTGTAGTAAATAAGATATTCTGGCAGCAGGGTAAAGTATTGCTATTGGTCAATTTGAAGTGTTCAATCACAATCCACAGCCTGATTGGGTCCCGCCGGAAAGTTTGAATATTATTGGTTCCCGCTAAAATGTATCTTTTCCCTCAGTCCCAATGTGTCTATAAATAGAGCTTTCCCTACCCCCTATCCCCAGTCTTGTCTTATCCCTTACAATAAAGAGCTGTTTTCACTAAGAAGTGTTGCTGGACTTCTTGCTATCAGAACCCACGACACTACAAATAACACTAACAATCAGTGAAACAATTGCAATCTATAAGAAACTGTTAACAAAGCAGCAACCGAAAACGCCACCACAATTAAAGCAAAAGTCATATATGATTTCCCTTGGTAGTGAGAGAAGTTGGGCGTGGTTGTTTGTCTTTAGTTGGCAGTATAATCAAATAGAAAGAACTGAAGTGACACGGGTATAAAACCACACGTGCCCACTATTAAGTATTACCACCCCACCTCCCTCCCCCTTTCTCCTTCCCCAACAGTATTCTAAACAACACATTCTCACATCAAACGAAGATTCAAAAAAAGAGACAACACATGCTCATTTGTAAAACTAGAAAAACTTTAATAATTATTTAAGTCATATGTGATTAACAAATCAACACTGCATTTATGAGCTATAAATCAGTATTCATAATAATAGCAGCCAAAAAATAAACTAAACACTCCACCCCCCCCCACCCCCAAGACTCATAATCTTTCAGTGCATTAAAATACCCTTGCAAATAATGCCTTCTGAAGGTTCCTCAGGCTGGAGGTGGGGCAGCACAGGTGAAACCAGCCCCCCCCCCAATGGGAAGAACTGTGAGGGGAGAAACAGCTCCCCCATGAAGACCCCTAGGGCTGGAGGGTGGGGGCAAGACAGGTGTCAAAAGGCAGGTTGCAGAAATTTCTTAATACAGCAAAGCACTATAGTGCTGCATCAAAGAGCAACTTTTAAAATTAAAGGTGATAAAACGCTGCCTGCCAGAAAGGTTATATTGAATGTGTGACGAGCTGTGAAAGGGTCACCTGCTCACATCCAAGCCACACCTCTTGAAGCTTGAAACAGTAGAGCTAAGGGCATCTATAACGTTAGGGATTGTGCTCCTCTTCTACATTTCTCAAAGACAGACGCAGCATTGGGAAACAGGATAGGTGATGCTAAGTGAACAACGCATGGCTGTTCTCCCTTAAACGCCTTGTGTGGAAGCCTCCTTTGATGCATGCAGTAGATGCTCGATCACTATTATCTCCTCTATTTCTGATGTTAAAGAGATGGTCACTGGAAGGGAGGGACCAGCATGGTTGCAAACTTGCTTCTAGTACAAAGATTAAATCTATAGCAGAAATCACTTAAATTGCAACTTCCTACTCTAAAATGCATATTTCTATCATATGCTACTGCTTAAAGTTTAAGGCTTAAACAGTACTCGTCACATAGGCTGCTGAACTTTTGTGTGAGTAGAATTTGTGGCTCCATTATATAGAAGGCATGCTGTGTGTTCAGCAAATTTTGCACTAAGATGACAGGCCACAATCTTGAAAATTTCCTGCAGAATTCCCACTGATGTGAACAGGAGATACCAAAGAGAATTTATTTTCTCTGTAAAATCCAATAGTTTTGCATTTATTTTTATTTTTTTAAAAAAATTCCTTTACAATTAGATGTACTCTTGGAATTTTGTATTTGATCTTTCTTGGTAGCCTAATTTAGGATGTTTGCTCCCTTTGCTCATCCCCCCCCCATTCATTTCAGACTTCTGAAGCTGGTAGTAAAACATGTGCTTGTTATTCAGTCTTGGGATTGGGACATATCCTGAAAGTCAACATTTGCCAAGTCAACCCCTGAAAGTTACACTTTGCTAAAATAACATACAGGGTTGTTGTTATCCAATCATAAATATAGCATGCATTTTTAAAAAACAATTAGTTGTATCTCGGGTTACGTACGCTGCGGGTTGCGTACTTTTTGGGTTACAAACTCCACTAACCCGGAAGCGCAACCCGACGCAAGCGCGATTTAGGCATGTGCAGAGCGTTTTTCGCTTTTTTTTGGACTGTGCATGCGCAGAACGAATTGTTCGGCTTACGTCCTTTTCAGGTTACATACTGTAACCTGGAACGGATCAAGTACGTAACCCAGGGTACCGCTGTACTTAGACATATGTACCTCTGTTTTCAAGAGGGCTCACCTCCCAGTGTTTTTTTTTAGGATTGCACCTTTAGGATGCCTCCAGGTATGGGTGTGTTGTGGGATCTGTGCTCTCAAACACACAAGGTTTTTTGCTGCATCCATGACAACATGGTAATCAAAATGCCAGCCCAGTGGCATAGCAAGCCTCTGCACTGCTGGGGGCGGCAGCAGCGCAGAGGCACCCCCTGGGGGAGGGGCACGATGCATGCGTCGTGACGTCACGACGCACGTGGATGCAGAAAGGGGGGATTTCCCCCTTTCTGCAGCTTTTTTTTGGCAGGGGGTGGGCCAGCGAGGAGGAGGTGACAAGCGTGACACACACCCCTCGCTGGCCCGCCCCCCACCAAAAAAAAGTGGCGGAAAGAGGGAAGAGAAGCAGAGCAGACGCTTGGATGCGCATGCTCTGCTTCCTTCCCCCCCCAGCAGTTCCCCCCCCCGCCAAAGAATAGCCGTTGGAAGGGGGGAAAGGCGACATGCCCCCGTTTGGGACCGCCTGGCGAGGCGGGGTGGGAGGGGCCAGCCAAAGTGTCACCCCCTCCCCTGGAACTAGGGGCGACCCGCCCCCCCGCCCCCCTTGCGACGCCCCTGTGCCAGCCCACATGTTCCCCATTTAATTTAGTGTTCTCTGTTCTGGGGTAGGTGTAAAAACAACAATGGCTCCTGTTGTCAATGACCCATTTGCAATTTCTCTGCAAAACATTTATCGTATGAAACCCCTATGTGGTGCTCTACTACATCACTTAAATTCATTGCACCTATGCAATATTTATCTATGAAATGCCCTTAAAATGTAGTTTAATATCTGTCAGGGATTGCCAGGCTCCTCGCAAGGAGAGGGCGAGGGTCCGACTCAGGAGAGCCAGGGCAGAGGTATTCCTTGTGAGGAGCGAGGGGAGAGAGGTCCTCCTCCCGAGGAGGAGGGGGACAGGAGGACTACTCGAGGGGAAGGACTAGCAGGAGGTCCTACTCACAAGGAGGGCAGGGAAAGAGGTCCTCCTCGGGAGAGCAGCCCTTCACGAGACAAAGTCTAAGTTACAGGGAACCATGGCCACTTCTGTCGACGGACTTCTCCTCCTCCAGCATTTCCCCTGAGCTCACTCCATGAGAGGAGGAGCTGCAGGGGCTTGGAGAATCTGGGCAAAGACCCAGCAATGCCAGCCAGAGAGGATCGGAGGAAGAGCTGCCGCTTCCGGCGCCAGCACAGCATCGGGGGGGGGGTGAGGAGGCACCGCAGACGTTGTTTTAGGGTGCCGAGACTTTGGTGCTGGGCGGGAAACCGGAGAGCGGCACTTCCGGATTCTGCAAGTGACTGAGCGGTCATGTTTTGAACTAGCTCCACACTGTAAATAGTAATGCACAATAAATAGTCTTAGCAACTGAAGGCTCTGTCGTTACTCATGAGCAACCCTTGGAAGGATCCTGACAATATCCAATAGCCAAGATGTTCAAGATAGACAAAGAGGAAGGTCATTCAAGCTATTGTCTGTTGATGTGTTTGGATAGAGGCAGGTCTGTGTGTTCTAGAGAGAGATAAGACTGGCCATGCAATGATTATTAAAATACAGCTCCAACACAAGCAGACTTCTGCAGTCCACACAATTTGCATGGCTTCGCTTCCCCCTAACGTTATTATTCATTTTCTCCTGTCTTGCATAATTCTGGTTTTGCCAGTTGTGGAGAAGAGCAAAGGCACTGAAGATCTGCCCCTCCCAAATCACTGGGGCTCTTCCTTTGCTTCAGTTCCCAGCTTTTCAGCTTTCAGAAGCAATGTCTACAATTGCAGGTCTGTATTTGCAACTGAAAGAGGGTGAAGAATGGTGTACCCTGTATTCTGTTCTCTATTTTTTGGGAGTTCCTGCGCAACTGCAGCTTCTACAGAGCCTTAGGAATGTGTAGTTATTTCAATGCAGGCTTCCATTAGTCATCGGCTGATAGGTATGGACTGCTGAATTCTTGCTCTACCAGAACTACATTGAATGAGGCAGGATCTTGGTAGTTTTATTTCTTATGTTTTTAACCAGCCCTTCTCCAGCATGCCTATTGGCTACTCGCTATGACAACGATTGACATAAAGGGGTAGCAAACGAACTGCCTTGGGTGTTCAATTTAACCAACACAATTATTATTGTTCAGATGGAGGATTTAACTATTGGTAACACCCCCTGGCATAATTATGAGATTTTAGCAGCTGGAAAAATTCTGAGGTACAGTTAAAATGTGGTGATGGCACAGAGAAGCTGGAGTGCTCTGCAAGGCTTTTTCGTTTTTCTGTAACTAGTGACCCCCAGTTTGCTGAAAGTCATGGTGACCCTTCATTGCCCCCAGGTGTTAAGTTTTTAATAAAATATGCAGAGAGGTGATAGAACAGTCGTAAATGCTCGTTAGTAATATGTATGGTAATCACAGTTCACTATTTTTCTAATTTGATGATAAAACTTCCCTGTTTAATCAATCAACAAGTCTAAACAGGAAAGCAGCTCTGTCTGATGTTGCTCAGGCTTGCTTCCTTACTTGCAGTGCAAACTTGTTCAGTGCATGCCTAGTCAGAAGCAAGCTTCACTTTGTTCCCTGGGGCTTTCTGCCATGGCTGGGCTGCCTGGGGCTGACGGATGCTCTGGTCCAGAACACCTGGTGGGCATCAGGCTGACACACTGCATTGCAGCCTCAGTGCAAAAACTAAATCCTCCAACTGAACTATCTTATAAAAACTGTTCTAGAAGAAATTCATCAGACACAGCTTTATATTTGTTACAAAAAACACACTCGGGCCAAAAACAACCTAATTTTTCTTCGAAGTCTTGGAATCTCCCTTTTTTGAAGATTGGTGTTGAGAATGAGTTTTCTTTTCCAAATCTTGCCTTATTTCCGCCGGAAACTCATTTAAGTGTAACTTAAGACAGGGGAGGCAGAATCTTTTTGTGTAGAAAAGGCTACAATCCTGAAAAAGAACAGAGAAATTCCTAAACTCACCAAACCAACACATTACATCTACTCTTATGTATGGCCCCAATCCAGCCAAAAGGCTAGTCCAAGTGCTTTTAATGAGGCATGTTGTTGTTCAGTCATTCAGTCGTGTCTGACTCTTCGTGACCCCATGGACCAGAGTGCGCCAGGCACGCCTATCTTTCACTGCCTCCCACATAGTTGTGACTAACTCATTTCTTAGCTTTCAGTGGCACCTGAAGAGCAGTTAATGAAACGCAAAGAAATGAGGAGTCGAGGAGGATGCTGAACTGCTTCAGTGGCACCTCCTGCTCTAGAACTCCCCTTGTGCGCAGCAATAAAGATACATACAGATCCGGTCACTTCTTAAAATTTAACAGCCAGTCTTGCCATCTGGCTCCACCAGCTTGTATGAACTCTTCTAAACAAACAAACAACCAGCCTCTGTTTGTTTATTACATTTTACTACACCAATTTTCACCAAGTACAACAGTGTTTTTCAACCTTTTTTGGGCAAAGGCACACTTGTTTCATGAAAAAAATCACGAGGCACACCACCATTAGAAAATGTTAAAAAAATTAACTCTGTGCCTATATTGACTATATAAAGTAATTTTCCCACGGCACACCAGGCAACATCTCGCGGCACACTAGTGTGCCGCGGAACAGTGGTTGAAAAACACTGAAGTACAATACACTGCTGGGTCCACACCCAATGGGGACAGTAGCTTGGTTGCAGCTGGAATGAGGGTGGCTGATTAATGAAGAGAAACGTAAGACCAAAGGTCTCTTTAATCCAGCAGGTGAATTAAGATGTCCACAATCCTCCTCCACTTAAGGAACCCATAGCCAGAAGACATGGTGATGGTCGCTGGCAGTGCAGTCCTACCCTGTTCATGTTTAGCCAGAAGTCCCACTATGTCCAGTAGGGCTTTATTCCGGGTAAATGTGCACAGGATTGCTGTTTAATTTAAAAAATCTGCAAATCCATGGTCTCTCAATGGCTAAGTGGAAGCTCCAAGGTCAGAGGCAATGAAAAGCAGAATACCAGAAGCTGTGGGCAAACAACACAGCAACACTATTCTTGCTTTCAAGTCCTGCTCACCATCTTCACCGCAGCCTTTATGGAAGCTGACCTCATGCTCTCTAGCCATTTGGAACTACCACTCCCATCACCCCTGACTCTTGGCCAGGTTGAATGGGGCTGGGGGAGCTGGAGTGCAGAAGGTTGACCTATGGCCAACATTAATGGACCCTTGGCCTGACTGCATAGGGCTCCCTGGTCAATTACAACTTGTGCAAGGTCTATATAACCAGCCTAAATAAATATATTTTGCTATAGGCCAATGAAGGGTGTAAGATCTGTTCCAGGAGGAAGGCCAAAACTAATTCCTATCAGACTTGATTTGAACAAATCTGGAATCCTTAGCTCATTATCATTTTAGAGAACTGGGAGTGGGGAAAGAAATGAGTTATGAATTGTTTTTCAGAGAATCTTACAGTTGGAAGGGAAACATTTAGCATGTAACAGATGTGGTGAAACAGTTCGTCAAGTTGCACAACTTGGGAAAATCCGTTTTTCCTGTATCACCTCAAAATGGTTCCTTATATCCACAGCTACTTCAAGTAAGGGCTACCTGTCATGACGCAATGTGTAGAGCCTTTGGCTGTATGAGGTAACATCTAGAGAAGCTTGCAACACCAAAGCAACCCATAGATCTTCATCGCAGAAGAAGCCAAACAAAGCTCAAAAGCTAAGAAACAGTCTCCAAAAAGGACTGCGGTTTGCTATGTCCTGTGCAAATGAAAATAAATGGCAGAATTCTTGTTGCCCCCCAAAACTCTAGAAACACAGCATAGAGGAGAAGTGCTAGGGACTCCTCAGGTGACATTCTCAATGCTTTGGGCAAAATCCAATTTTTAGGATTCTTTGGAGGAAGTCACAAAAATGAAAATAGTATAAAACCAATATACATTTTCAGTAGAAGTATTCCCTTTATGGTCAAATAATCCAGGCATTGGATATGGTATGTTGCTATGGTTAGCAATGTAAATAACAGGCTCACCCTGGGCAGTGAGACTGGTACCAACTGTCCTGAGATCACGTAGTTAAGCTGTTGTGGTTCCATAGCATATTTATGAATATTCAATCCGCTGAAAAGCGAGTATGAAATAGCCAATTGTTCACCTGCTGCTGAAGACTTTCTGTTGAGCATGGCAGGAGATTCACAGAAGGCCTGGGAACAGAAATGACCCTGAACTGTTGATAAGAGAAGCACTTGAGGTAGTGATGCTTCAGAGGGCCATTAAAAAAAAACTGAATTATGGAACTGTATTTTGAAGTAGCATATAAAAGGTAATGGCAAAGCAAGGGTGGGGAAAAGGTTATGTTCCACTTGGCTTGATTTTCAGCCTACGAAACTAACATCAGAGATATAAATGCAACAGGCATCACGTGCTACTTACTGTGCCAACACACACACGCTTGCAACACAAACTGCACTGAGATCCAAGGATAAGGAATTTGTCCTTGTCAGAGGTGAATGGATCCTTCATGACATAGCATTCCTCCAGAAGGCTGGAAAAGAATCATTCCACATTTTAAAGAGATAGCACTGGCAAGGAGCAACTCACATTCCCATATCCAATCTTAAGGACCAGCTCAGTGGCTAATATTCAACAGGGGCTATCTTTATGCTGAGTAAAGGGCTGAAGGGCTAATGACACTTGAGTCAGGGCAGAGCCATTTTCAGATGAGAGGCATATCCTTCTCACTGGCTTTCCATTCACCACTGTGGGAAACAGCACACCAGACCTCCCTCAAAAGTGAACAGGAAGGGAGGCTTTAGCCGAATCCTTCCCTGAGCTCCCCACTTCAGCTGACTTTCCCAAGACAAAGGCGAAGGCTCTAGAGCGCCACACCCCATCCCAGAAAGAATCGCAACAGTGGGGATGAGGTGCAAAACAAGAGAAGGGATCTGCCAGAGAGGGCAGCCGTTTTGTGCCCTCTCTGGAATTAACCTGCTGTTTCCAAAGGACAATTCTCATACTCCGAAAGGGCACAGAACAACTTGCTCCTGGCCCCAACCCTGCCTGCCTTTGGCAGACACCAGATGCTGAATGCTCCAGGGACCAAAATAGATTTTCTCATCATGAAACTAGGGGACTCTTGAATGCAGCTGAAAAACAGTGAAGGGTCACTGTGAGGTAAAGGAACAGTTTTGTTTATCACTGACAGGTAAATTGAAAATGATCCTTCTCCCCACTCCCTGCAAACAGTAAGGGACAGAAACATGGTCCCCATTAAATATCAAGCTCTCAATAAAACTGTGTCCCATGTTAGATGGCAGCAGTTTCCTCTGTCTTATTAGCAAGCCATTATTGAATCCATAATGCAGGATTCTGCAACCTGGTGCCCTCCAGATGTTTTGACGACAACTCCCTTCAGCACAGGTCAGCGTGGCCAATGCTGACTGTGGCCACAGGAAGCTATAGCCAAAAACATCTGGAGGGCATCACTTTGCAGTACGGCCATAGCTATAGGTCACACTCTGGGACTTTCATTCCCAGTTCTCAGGAAACCGAGAGCAGAACTCAAGATTTCTAGCAGGGAACTCTTGAGACCCTCACCAAGTATAATTTCTGGATCTCTTGAGAAGTGAACTTATAAGAATCAGTTGTTGGGTGCCTGTTTGCCACATTCATACTTTATGTGGGAAGAGGCCCGACATCAGTTCAGCTTGAAGGTGCCACAAGGCTGTTTGTACCTTTTTGAAAGCAAGACTCCTCAAATATTTTGGTCCTAGCTACGCATTTGGCAAAAAACACATGACTGGGACTCCTTTTCTCTGTGCAGGTACAGACCCAGTTTTCAGAAGACACAGGTGTGGGGAGGTGCTTACACACATAAACTGTTAATTTTCCCAATTTAATATACAGGTGAAACTTGAAAAATTAGAATATCGTGGAAAGGTTCATTTCTTTCAGTAATTCAACTTAAAAGGTGAAACTAATATATGAGATAGACTCATGACATGCAAAGCGAGATATGTCAAGCCTTTATTTGTTATAATTGTGATGATTATGGCGTACAGCTGATGAGAACCCCAAATTAACAATTTCAACTTTGGGGTTTTCATCAGCTGTACGCCATAATCATCACAATTATAACAAGCAAAGGCTTGACATATCTCGCTTTGCATGTCATGAGTCTATCTCATATATTAAACTCCAGTAGCTAATGAAAACAATTGCTTACATAAATGGACTTTTCCACAATATTCTAATTTTTCGAGTTTCACCTGTAGCTGTAGGAAAATCTGCTTGGGGTGTAGCAAGGAGAAAGCAGCAGACAAAGGAAGGGAAGGGAAGCTGGGGGCCACCCATCATGGCTGCCCTGCAAATCACTGCAAAAAGAGACCAGGGGGCTGAAATGCCCATCTCTGGCCCAGCCACTGGCCCTCAGCTACATGGCATTTATCATTCAAAGGAGCTGCTTGCCATAGTGGAGACACTACCATTGGTGGACAGCACAGGGAGTAATTGTCAAGAGGTGTACTTACGTCACGGAGGCAGCATTCGGAGGTTTCTGTCCGTAGTAGCTGTATGGGGCAGTTAATCCACACAACTCACACTCGAAAGTGCCACAGCACTGGGACTCCTTCCTGCACATCATCTGGGAATGCTGCCGACTAAATGCCCAGGCAAATGGATTTGCATGTGGAGCCACTCAGCTGGTCCAGGGCTGTCCAGAGTGGTCCACATGTGCTGCGCCTGAAACCGAATGCTAGACTTGTATTAGCAGGCACCCCATGGGAGGGGGAGGGGGGACCAATCACAGTCCTGGGTCTTAATTACCTCCGGTGTCAGAGGCAGAATGCAAACAGTGAGGCCTTGCATCTGGCTGGCCACCATACAGGGAACAGAAGGTGGGATGAGGTGGTCTTCTCATCTGCTCCAAACAGTCAGCGTTTCATAACATCTCAAAGCAGCCAGTGTGGAATTAAGATGGGAGTTGTTATTTGCTTACTCTGAAAATGTGTGGAACTCATGTCACCAAATATTTTGGGATGAGCAGCTGGGGATAAGACAAACCTAGCACTTTTGAGTGTTCAAAGCAGACGCCACCTTTTACAAAGAGAGAGGAAAGGTAAGGTCCCTTCCCCCAACAGGTACAGAAGAAAATCAAAAATTCTTTCCAGTAGCACCTTAGAGACCAACTGAGTTTGTTCTTGGTATGAGCTTTCGTGTGCATGCACACTTCTTCAGATACACTGAAACAGAAGTCCTGGTCTCTAAGGTGCTACTGGAAAGAATTTTTGATTTTGTTTTGACTATGGCAGACCAACACGGCTACCCACCTGTAACAGGTACAGAAGAGACAGGTGAGGAAAGGAGGCAGGGAGAAAGAGGAAGAAGAATGACTGACAGGCCTAGTTACAGGAGGGCATGGGGATCATGTTACATGTTTTAGCTTATTCATTATTACAGTCTTGTAGATGAGAGTATCTCCATATTCCAGTTTGTAGGCATGTGTAGGATGCATGAGTGCTAAGGGTAAAGAGTAATGGCTTGCCAAAGATCACCCGTAAATTCATGCCAGATATGAGATTTGAACTGGGGACTAAATATAGTGGTACCTCGGTTTAAGAACAGCCCTGTTTACGAACTATTCAGTTTACGAACTCCGCAAAACCGGAAGTAGTATCCCGGTTTGCGAACTTTACCTTGGTCTAAGAATGGAATCCGAACGGTGGAAGGGCACTGGCGGAAGGCCTCATTAGGGAAAGCGCGCCTCGGTTTAAGAACGGTTTCGGTTTAAGAACGGACTTCTGGAACGGATTAAGTTCGTAAACCGAGGTACCACTGTATTAACTATGCACAAAAACTCTCAGCACTTACAAACTTAGTGCACCTGGGAAATAGGTCAGAAATCTTCTGATGTTCTAATTTTGAATGTATAGCAGGGATTGGTGTTGTTGTTGTTTAATTAAAAAGAAATGGAGGTGGAGCATTTAGTCACAACAGGGCTGTGTTGTGCAACTGCTGCGACCGTCTAGGTGGCTCCACGTGAAATCCTTAAATGAGTTAACCATGACTGGTGTGGAGTATAATGAGATTTCACTGAGAAGATAGCATGATGTTGAACCAGTGGGAGATTAGACTGTCATTATCATACAACTATTTGCACTGGAAGACATGCTATTTACCACCATGCACCCAGTTTATATGCTCAACCAACTGAGGGTTGTTATTTCCACAGAGGGTGGGAGCACTTGGGATACGATGCTAGAACATGCTGAGCCAATGTCCTTCACCCTCAGAAGTGTTGTGCGGGGAGGGGAGGATAGTCACGCAAATCAAGCCTAAAGGCACAGAGGCCAATGCATGTCGTGCCCACATAACACATTAGGAAGAACTTCCTGACAGTAAGAGCTGTTCGACAGTGGAATTTGCTGCCAAGGAGTGTGGTGGAGTCTCCTTCTTTGGAGGTCTTTAAGCAGAGGCTTGACAGCCATCTGTCAGGAATGCTTTGATGGTGTTTCCTGCTTGGCAGGGGGTTGGACTGGATGGCCCTTGTGGTCTCTTCCAACTCTATGATTCTATGATTCTATGTGCACTGTTGGGAGCACATGGGAATCTTCAGGCATGCGAATGTGTGAGCTGGACGCCAATAAGGATGGAATTCCTTCCAGAAACTCTGTTACAAATCCAAACAGAACAGCAAAGGTAGGTGGGGAGGTATCTTGCTTAACTTGCTTCTCATCTTCTTATGCAAGCCGTTAACAGTGATTATTTTTATGTGGCTTTTAATTCTCCACAGCTGCTCTTTATATCAGCCAATTGTTCTGCATATTAAGGAAGCACAAACAGATGTGCTTTGCACAGACAAGCCTGAACTGAAGCTTGGGTTTATGTCAGGGAGGGCTTCCATACCCTTTATTTAATTTTACCAGATTAAATTCATACTGGCACTTGTGGCCTTTCTCCGCCGCAGGGAGTTCACACACATGGTTATTCAAATACCAAGGAGGACCAATTAGCATACTGGTATTTACAGCATTGGACAATTCTCAGGATCAAGCTGCCCCCATCTACCCCTGAAGGAGTAAACTGCCTCCTCACCTCAGTTCAGACATGATTAAAGGGGTCTCCAAGATATTAGAAAGTAGGAAATGGGATGCAACGAAACCCTCAAATCATGTTGTTAGAGAGCATTAAAATAAGAAGTTAGAGGAGCACAAACATTGTATTAGCTGCATATATGCTAACCACAGCATGCACATCACTGCCAAAATAATAATAATAATAATAATAATAATAATAATATTTATACCCCGCTCATCTGGCTGGGTTTCCTCAGCCACTCTGGGCGGATTCCAACAGAATGTTAAAATGCAATAATCTATTAAACATTAAAAGCTTCCCTAAACAGGGCTGCCTTCAGATGTCTTCTAAAAGTCTGGTAGTTGTTTTTCTCTTTGACATCTGGTGGGAGGGCGTTCCACAGGGCGGGTGCCACTACCGAGAAGGCCCTCTGCCTGGTTCCCTGTAACCTCACTTCTCGCAATGAGGTAACCGACCTCAGTGTCCAGGCAGAACAATGGGGGTGGAGACGCTCCTTCAGGGATACTGGGCTGAAGCCGTTTAGGGCTTTCAAGATCAGCACCAACACTTTGAATTGTGCTCATTGTGCTCGGAAACGTACTGGGAGCCAATGTAGGTCTTTCAAGACTGGTGTTATGTGGTCTCAGCGGCCGCTCCCAGTCACCAGTCTAGCTGCCGCATTCTGGATTAGTTGTAGTTTCTGGGTCACCTTCAAAGGTAGCCCCATGTAGAGCGCATTGCAGTAATCCAAGCGAGAGATAACTAGAGCATGCACCACTCTGGCGAGACAGTCCAATAGCTGACAGGGAAGTCAGCTATTTTATCAACTCTTAGTCAATGGGGGGGGGCATGTGGACTACTATGTGAATGAATAAGATTGTGGCCTGTAAATATTTGGAGTTGATGTGCTCATCATCATCATTTTTTTCATTTATTGGTAATTATATTAAGTAACTCAATTTGCAAATGTAAAATGAAGGTGTATCAGATATTTATTTTTAAAGGGGGTGTTGAATTACTAGCTGAGGGAGAATCCCATATGCTCAACTGGTTGCAACCCACCAGCATGTGGAGCTGACAGCAGGCACTTCCTTCTTTTCCGAATGTGTGCATGGTGGGGGGGTTTCCATGGTGTGCTCTGCGTCAGAGACAGAGATGGAGAGGGGCAGGAGGTGTAGGCAGGTGAGAAAGACCAAGAGCATGAATTTGTGATCTGTGAATGGGAGGGAGAGAGGTAGGGGCATGTATGGTGATGGACTTAACCACATGATGCTGTCTGGGTGTGAAGAACAGCAGCAAATGACGCTCTTCTAATTTTCTGTTATGCCACAAACCCCCAATAGCACCCAGCTTGTGGTATCCATAGCATTTCCTCAAAATTCACTATGTGCCTACTGGTCCACAAAGTTTGGCAACCCCAGCACTCAAGGTCAGGAGCTCATTAAAGAATCCCACTCTGCTCCAGTAAGATCACTATGAATGTCGCCCTGCGAATGTGTGAGCACCGTTGCCCTCCAGAGGACAGTAACAGAACTTCTCGGTGCACATTTGCCCCCCCCTCCTCCCGCCTTGAGAAAACGTATAACGATTAAAAACTCACAAAGCCGGCCGTTACATTCTAGTTGTAATTCCATTATTGATACGCAACTGTTCGTGGAATTTCCTTAGGGCATATCTATCTCCACATCTGTTTTTCATAGACCTGGCAATAAAACTGCTAGCACATTGGCAAAGTTAAGCAGGGACCGGTATGGTTTCAAATTGGATGGGGGGGGCGCATGTTGAAATTACTAGATTACCCTCGAAGGTACCTTCTATGATCCTATGATTGACGAAGAAGTGGTGGGAAGGAAGGAACACTTCTGAAACGCGCACAAGGCTTTGTCCAAAATGACAACTGAGGAGGTGCGCGGCGCTAGAGTCTCCCAGAGACCACTTGGTCGCCAAACTTATTCCAAACATGGCGCGGTCCCTGCAGCAAGACGCGCCCTGATTCTGCCCTAAAGAGCAGTCGAGTTCAAAGTGCCACTTACTCTTGGAGCTCCCTTGCCGAATGGGCCACTTCCTGGCAGAAAACCACACCCAAGAGACGTTATCAAAAGAACTCCCGTACACACACCGAGGCACCTACTCTCTTTACGCACGGAGAGTGCAGCTCTTTGCGCGCACGTTTTGCTTGGACACGAGCGCTGCTGCAAACAAAAGACCTTTACTTCCGAGGAAGTAGCAGACAGGACCAGGCAGCTGCGAGCAGAAGGAGAATGCTTTAGCTAAGTTAGCTTCAAGTCAGAACAGCCTGGGGGGAAAAAATAAGCATGCAACATTGCATTGCTCTCCCATTTTTAAGGATCAAAGCTCTACAACCACTTCCTGTTTCCGAGCCACATGATCATGGCGTCTGCAAACTCATGTACACTCGCACCTACCTGCCCCTCCTTTTAAAGGAGCGGTAGACAAAACGCTCCCTTCGGGGAACCAGAAACGTTGCAATCGCCACGTGGGTAACCAGCTGCTTCTCACTGCCGACTCGACTTCACGTCTTCAAATGCTGAGATACGCCCATGGATTCACTAACTCGGACGCAAGTCCCACTTAAATGACTTCATTTCCGAGCAAACCTATAAATAGGATCGGCGGAAGTGAAGTCTGCAAGCAAGCAATAAAAATACTTGGAATTAAATCCCGCTGAAATGGACAGGTCTAGGCTCCAAGTAAATCATAGAATTGTAGAGTTGGGACCCCAAGGGCCATCGTATCCACCCCCGTGCAATGCAAGAATCTAAACCAAATCATGCAGATGATAAAACCCAGTGCAGTTCTAGTTCCTCCACAGGTATAAAATAAACCCAGCTACGCCAGTTTTTGAGGGGGGCAGAATTCAATACATTTTCATCAAATTTCACATGGGGAGGTTATTATTATTATTATTGTTATTGTTAAGTACTCAGCTAGGATAAGAGGCAGAGGCAGTGTTGGTTCCAAATGTCCTTTATTATTAACAACGGAACTGGAACTCAAGAACAACCCATGCTGCCTGGGAGCCTGCCCGAGCCAGACTGACTCGCTCCGCCTAAAACTCTGTTCAGAGAAAAAGAGTGCTTAGTTAGCTTGTTTCTGATAGGAGTGTTCACCCACCTAGCTCATCTGTAATTGGCTAGGTCGCACCAGGAGGCGGACCCTGTAAGGTGGTTGAACAGCTCCTATTGGTTCCCATACATAACAATTATTATATATTATTATTATTATTATTATTATTTATTATAGTGTTGTGTATTAAATAAGATATTCTGGCAGCAGGGTAAAGTATTGCTATTGGTCAATTTGAAGTGTTCAATCACAATCCACAGCCTGATTGGGTCCCGCCGGAAAGTTTGAATATTATTGGTTCCCGCTAAAATGTATCTTTTCCCTCAGTCCCAATGTGTCTATAAATAGAGCTTTCCCTACCCCCTATCCCCAGTCTTGTCTTATCCCTTACAATAAAGAGCTGTTTTCACTAAGAAGTGTTGCTGGACTTCTTGCTATCAGAACCCACGACACAACATACTGGCGACGAGGATGGGATTGAATTAGGCCGGCTGAGGGCTGCTGACCCTAGCGACCTGATTCTGGCGACAAGACTCCCTGTGACTGACAGGACAGATCAGTCCACTAAGATGGCTGCGTCACGGTTCATGGAACCATTTCATCCCGGAGCAACTGAGGCCTGGGATGCTTACCTCGAGCGCTTTGAATTCAGCGTGGCAGCAAAAGGGGTCACTGACGAGGAAAGGAAAAAGGCGTTGTTCCTGAGTTGCTGCGGGGCAGAGACCTTTGAGTTGGCTCGGGCAATTCTGGCCCCCACGACACTGCGGGAGGCGTCGTTCGCGAGCATTACGGAACACCTCTCCAATCACCTTAATCCGACAGCGTCGAAGATGACATGGCGCATCGAATTCCACAAGAGGCAACAACGACCTGGAGAGACGGTAGCAGTTTTCCTCACCGAACTGAGGAAGCTGGCGAGACACTGCAAATTCGCCAACTTGGAGGAGGCCCTGCTGGATCGGTTTGTGTGCGGCCTTCGCAGCAGCAAGGGCCGCAGGCGGATTGCGGCAAAACAAGATATGGATCTGTCGACAGCGCTCCGTGAGGCCATTGCGACAGAAAGCGCTGAGAGAGAGGAGCAAGACCCGGACCAGCGAGCCGAAAAGAGAGCTGGAGCGTCAACCCACACCGTGGACGACCAGGATGTCAGCCCCAACCAAAGCCCTGTGCGGGGAATAGAGATGGTGCGACAGGAGAGCACAGCAAATAAAGGTCGGCAGGGGGTCTGCCCTGGCTGCGGCGGATCACATGAGAGAAGGAAGTGCCGGTTCCGAGAAGCTACGTGTCATGCTTGTGGGAAAACGGGGCACATAGCCAGGGTCTGCAAGTCGAGTGGCACGTCGGGGTCCGCGAAATCAAGAGGTCAGAGGACATCCACAGCGACGCACCAACTCGACGATTGCAACTACCTCACGCAAATCGAGGGCAGAACTGTGCCATTTCCAGCCCAAGGGAAACCAGCTGTGCGGGTCCTAATCGAAGGGAAGCCGTGTAACATGGAGGTGGACTCCGGATCCGGATTCTCCATCGTATCGGAGGACACGGCCAGATCGTTATTTCCTAGAGGTAAGCTTCCGAGATTGGAGCCCTTCCCGGCTACTCTGCAATCCTATTCCGCTGGCCGCATAGACATTTTGGGAATGTGCGCAGTGAACGTACAGTTCCGCGAGAGGGAGGCCGTATTAAAGCTTGTGATCGCAAAAGGGAAGCGCACTAGCCTGCTGGGCACGGACTGGTTCCCGGCCTTAGGGTTGGGAATCTCAGGGCTCAACACGGTCCAGATAGCTTCGGAGACATTTAACACCCTGTACACGGAATTTGGGGAGCTATTTAATGGAGAGTTAGGATGTTATAAGGGGCCTCCAATTGACTTAGAACTGGACCCGGGGGTTGCGCCAATGCGCCTCAAACCCAGGCGGGTTCCATTTGCGCTACAGCCTAAAATAGAGGCTGAATTGGAGAAGCTAATACAGCAAGGGGTGCTTTCACCAGTGGACTCTGCTAAATGGGAAACACCCATTGTCACACCCCTGAAGGCTAATGGGGAAATACGAATTTGTGCGGATTACAAATGTACGATTAATAAGGCCATCAGGGGCAACTCGTATCCAATTCCAGTAGTGTCCCAACTATTAGCGAAGCTGGCTGGGGGCAAGGTGTTTGCAAAGATTGACTTGGCACAGGCATACCAGCAGCTCCCAGTGACTCCAGCGTCCGCTGAAATCCAGACAATTGTGACGCACAAGGGCGCCTTTAAGGTGAATAGGCTGCAGTTTGGAGTCTGCGTGGCACCTGGCATATTTCAAAGTCTTATGGAGCGCCTGTTACGGGGCCTGCCAGGTGTCCTGCCGTATTTTGATGATGTGTTAATTGCGGGCAAGGATGCTCAAGAACTACTGGGACGCATCCAGACAGTCCTATGCAAATTCCGGGATGCGGGGTTGAAACTAAAGAAAGAGAAATGTAGTTTTGGGGTAGCAGCTGTGAACTTCTTAGGGTACAGAATTGATGCTGCTGGCATCCACCCCATGGAAGACAAGGTTAAGGCTATCGCCGCAGCACCGACACCTAGTAACAAGGCTGAGCTGCAGTCCTTCTTGGGCCTCGTCAATTTCTATCACGCCTTTGTGCCACACAAGGCATCGATAGCCGAACCACTGCATCGGCTACTCCAAAAGAAGTGTGCATGGCGTTGGGGGCAACCGCAACAGAGAGCTTTTGAAACGCTGCGGGGCGTGCTGTCAAAGGAAAGTACGCTTGCCCACTATGATGCTGCTAAACCACTGGTGCTGGCGTGTGATGCCTCACAATATGGCGTGGGGGCTGTCTTGAGTCACCGGGAGGCGGATGGGTCGGAGCGTCCAATCTCATTCTATTCCAGAACCTTGAGCCCCACAGAGCGGAACTATGCCCAGATTGATAAGGAGGCACTGGCTATAGTCACAGGAATCAAGAAGTTCCATGACTACGTGTACGGCCGCCCTTTCACAATTCAAACGGACCACAAGCCTTTGCTGGGTTTGTTCAGCCCACATAAACAAACGCCTCAAATCTTGTCCCCACGCATGCTCCGATGGTCCATCTTTTTGAATGGATTTCAATACGAACTGTGTCATGTGAAGGGTAAGCTGTTGTGCCATGCGGACGCGCTGAGTCGTCTACCACTACCTGGAGCAGCCGACGACGACCCAGCCCCGGCCGAGCACGTCATGATGATGGAGACACTTCCCGGACCACCCGTGACGGCCGTCGACATCGCCGCAAGAACTAAAAGGGACCCCGTCCTCGCCCGTGTCCTTGTGTGGGTGGGGAGGGGATGGCCAAGTGGGACTCAGGAAGAGAAATTTAGACCTTTCATGGCAAGACAAAATGAGCTGTCCCTCCATAAGGGTTGCATATTGTGGGGCGATAGGGTGGTTATTCCAAGGTCTCTACAGAATGAGGTGTTGGACACATTACACATGGGTCATCCGGGCATGGTTCGGATGAAATCTTTAGCCAGGTGCTATGTGTGGTGGCCTGGCATGGACAAGGACATTGAACAATGGGTGCGCACCTGTCGAGCGTGCCAGGAGGTGCACCCAGAAATGCCCAGGGCACCAGTGCATTGGTGGGAGCGGGCTAAGAACCCGTGGAGCCGGCTCCATGTAGATTTTGCAGGGCCGTTTCAGGGAAAGGTGTTCTTAATTGTAGTAGACGCCTACTCGAAATGGCTGGAGGTCTCAATTGTTCCAAACATGTCCTCAGCTGCTGTAATCAGGGCCCTTCGCATTTTGTTTGCAACGCATGGGTTACCCGAGACCATAGTATCAGACAACGGGGCGGCTTTTGTGTCCCAAGAGTTCAGGGCATTCCTGGCCGATAATTTCATTAGAGGGGTCACTTCTGCTCCCTTTCATCCATCCTCGAACGGACAAGCCGAACGGATGGTGCGCACAGCCAAGGGTGCAATAGCGCGCCTCTTGGAAGGGGATTGGTCTGCTCGCATTGCAAGGATGTTGTTCCTGCAGCACACAACGCCGTGTGCATCCACAGGCAAGTCCCCAGCTGAATTATTAATGGGAAGGAGGTTAGCCACAATCCTAGACTATGTCCACCCTGACAAGGTGCCGGGCCGCGATACAAGAGAACCACCGGCTGCCGAGGGTGACAGAACCCGATACCTGTCAACAGAGGATTTGGTTTGGGTCCGGAACTATGCAAGGGGACCCGCATGGGTGCCGGGGGTGGTCACCCGACCCAGTGGGCCAGTGTCATATTTTGTGACGTTAGAGGATGGCAGAGTAATGCGCCGCCACATTGACCAGCTAAGGCGCCGGTTCCCAAGCAGGGTAAGCCCGAGGGGGGAGGAGCCGCGCACAACTCTGCCGGCGTCCGGTGAATCGCAGCAGTCTAGTCAGGATGACTCCGGGCCACAGGGGGTGGAGGGCTCCGAGAGTCAGGAAACCGAGATCACCACTGATGAACCTAACCCGGAAACAACTAGTCAGCCTAGAGAGTCAGCTAGTGACACAGCTCCAGCTGAGGTACCCGAGGTTATTGGAGAGAGAAGTCTGACCACGGATAGTCCAAGGAGTGACACACCGGGGGTTAGGCGATCCGGTAGGACTCGAAGACCTCCGCAATACTTGAAAGATTACGTGTATAGTCTCAACTAGGTGCGGGGGAGTGTTGTGTATTAAATAAGATATTCTGGCAGCAGGGTAAAGTATTGCTATTGGTCAATTTGAAGTGTTCAATCACAATCCACAGCCTGATTGGGTCCCGCCGGAAAGTTTGAATATTATTGGTTCCCGCTAAAATGTATCTTTTCCCTCAGTCCCAATGTGTCTATAAATAGAGCTTTCCCTACCCCCTATCCCCAGTCTTGTCTTATCCCTTACAATAAAGAGCTGTTTTCACTAAGAAGTGTTGCTGGACTTCTTGCTATCAGAACCCACGACACAACAATTATTATTATGCCTAGAGTGAGTTTCATTGACACTAAATGCAGAGAGATTTTCACTAAGGCTTTTCTTCTCCCATTTGAGCCTCCTGTGCCTTAAACATAGCAATAAGTATTCACTTGACATTTTCAAATAGTCAACATGTTTAACAAACACAGAAGCTTCATAACAACCCTGGACAACAGGTCAGTATTGCTATCTTGCAGATGTGGGAAGGGATTCTGAGGCAGAGTGGCTTATCTAGGACCCTCAGTGAGTGCAAGACAAAGGTGAGCTCTGGAGTTTTTTAGACATTACACAACACCAATTCCCAGGGCCAGTCCAAGACATTTTGGCACCTGAGGTGAACTACAAAATGCCACCTCCCCCACAAGGGAAGAAGGTGTGAATTAAGATCTACATTATGAAGAAGAGAAGAAATCTTAAAAGATCTACATTGGCTCCCAGTGCGTTTCTGAGCACAATTCAAAGTGTTGCTGCTGACCTTTAAAGCTCTAAACAGCTTTGGCTCTGTATACCTGAAGGAGCGTCTCCAGCACCATTGTTCAACCCAGACACTGATAGTCTTCTGGTGGTTCTCTCCTTGCGAGAAGTGAGGTTACAGGGAACCAGGCAGAGGGCCTTCTCAGTGGTGGTGCCCGCCCTGTGGAACCTCTCCCATCAGATGTCAAGGAAATAAACAACTATCTGACTTTTAGAAGACATCTGAAGGCAGCCCTGTTTAGGGAAGTTTTTAATGTTTGATGTTTTATTGTGTTTTTAATATTCTGATGGGAGCCTCCCAGAGTGGCTGGGGCAACCCAGCCAGATGGGCAGCATACAAAAAAAAATTATTATTATTAGGAATAAAGAGCTATGTTGGGATTGCTGCCTGAGGCAGTGGCCTCACCTTGCCTCATGGGCTGGCTGGCCCTGCCAGCTTCAACAGTAGCCTATGAGAAATTTAGCAGGTGAAGTTCTTCCCATCTTCCCCTGGCAATAAAAGATTCACCTGCTCACTTAATCCTCATCAGGCAGCTCATGCAAAGGCATAACAACCTGGGAGTAAATACATGACACAGTTTTTGACAACACTGTAAGGTGTGCGTGAGAGAGCAAGCAAGCGAACCAGTAAACCGAGTCCCTCCTTTGTTGGTCCTCACTGCAAGTGGATCTCTTTGTGTTCCATGTTACCTCCATCAAATAGCCCTTTAACACCCATAACTTATTTACTGGACAGTCAGCTCTGCACTGCCTTGTGTGGTGTGGCAACTAGGCATGGGTTAAATAACAAGTTTTCATGCAAAGATGAACCAAGGCAGATTTAGTTTTAGTTTAGGTAGCACTTTAAAATTAATGATAAGAGCAAATGAAAATAACACTGAAAAGGAAGAGGGAGACATTTGAGCTCAGTGAGATGGTAAGTTCTGGCACCTCTTTTTCTAGGAAAATAGCACTGGTTGTGTATCAGATTGTCTTAGCAAATGTGAAAATATATTAACCACTGGTGCCCTACGGTTCTTATAGTTAACATCCCTTGGTTCCTTCCTTACACCCTGTATTTCTTCTTCTTCCCATGGCAGGATCCACAGGGGCAAGAGATTCAGCCTCCAGGGAATGCACTTCCCACTGCCCCAGCATCATTCAGAGCAGGCCCTTTCCCCCCTGCAGTGGCCTTTGATTCCCACTTCAGCTGTGGGATAAGGCTTATTTGATTCCCCTCCTTGTTCTCGGTGTAGATCTTCATTCCCTCCTTGTTCCTGATGTAGATCTTCACTCAACCCCTAATTCCCTGGCAGGTGGGGTGGTGCCATTTTCTGGTTTGCCTCTGGTGCCAAAATGCATTGGGCTGGCCCTGAATTAGAATGCCTGAATAGGTCTTCCCTGCAGGCTCATTGGCAATATTTGTCTAGAGAGGAAGAGAGGTTGCTGCTTCTTTTCCTTGCTCCTCTCAGAGCTTGCTTGCTTGCTTGGAGAGGGTGGGTAGGTATGCACAGGCAGCAGGAGGGCCTGGGGGCTCTAAGAGTTGGCAGTGGGCCCTCAACTGAGGTGTGGGTATTGGCAAGTGGTTAGTGATGCTGACTCTCAATGTTGACTCTGATTACAAACACACCCCTGTAGCAGCTGCCCTTGGAAATGCCCCCACTACTGTACTTGGAGAATTGGGGAGCTGCAGGTGTGAAACAGTAAGTTCAATCCAAACTTTACATAGGTATCATTTTGTAAAGGTTCAGCTCTAATTCTTCAGTAAACAATAATTCTTCAATAAAATCTGCAGATAGGAAAACTTGACTTGACTGACTGTAATTTTAGCCAGGATTCTGTATTCTGTTGCTTTGGCTCTTAGTCTGATTTTTAAGACATGTGAAAATGTAACTTAATAGTTTCCCCTCCTACCACAACAGTTTTGTTTTTCTCATTTCCAGAAACATTCCTGGTGGCCACTGCAAAGCCTCTGAGGTGGAGGGCACTAATTTTGGGGGTGGCATCCACACTACATTGTGCTTGAGTCAACAGCACCCCATTTCTCCCCACCCTTACTTGGGGGAGGGGATCTAGTTAGTGCAGTTAAGGGTGACGTAGGTGGAAAAGCTTCAAAGCTGCAGCTGTTTCAAAGTGGATTTGGGGAGGTGGTTTATGTCTGACGTGTTTTGTGACATTTCTTGGGAGAGCTGCTCTACTGCCACGCTTCCCCAGCTCTGGTTTAGCACAGCTATCTATCTATCTATCTATCTATCTATCTATCTATCTATCTATCTATCTATCTGTCTATCATCTTTATAGCAGTGGAGCAGGACTTGTGCACCATTAAAAAGCCTAACCTGGAATTTTGCTGCTCAACTCTTTGTTGGTGTGCATGTCCTGGGGCATTTGTGAAGTTTGCAAAACAGGTGAGGCATCAAAGGTGCTTGTTTTGAAATGGGCTGCCTCCTCAGTACTTCCTCCTTCCCTTCCTGGAGAAACCAAGTCTGACTGGTTGTGATTCTCTTGTGGCACTGGTGGGATGTGCTAAGTTTGTAAAAGGAAAAGGGCAGCAGGAAGGGGAAGAGGGATACCATTGGTCAAGCAAGCCGTTTGCCCTTTGACAATCCACTACACTGGGCAAGGGAAAGACGAGAAGCATTGTCAAACATTCCAGGCTGGGCTTGTTGATGGTGGCCAAGTTCTGCTCAGCTCCTATTTAAGCACACACACGTGCAAATGCAGCAAGAATTATGCACAACAATCGCACAATCCATTGTACACTCAGATGCTTTCCGTGGCCGGACAATTACCAAAAAAAAGAAAAAAAGAACCACTCCTAGCTTGGTCATTTTTGTTCATGCTGTGTGAAGTGTAGCATATGGGAAGCATGGAGAAAGGGCAGGGAGGGAATGGAAAAATTAGCGCTTTCATTCATGCACCAGGCATTGGTGTTGACTGGATACCATAGATGTAAAAATGTATAAATCTGTAAGGAATGGTGCTGTACTAAGTAATATTCTGCTAAAAGTGGAATGAGAATGTAAAGAAATCAGCAGATTTCCATCCCAAAGCACCTTTACATCTGTAAAAGGAATTATTATTATTATTATTATTATTATTATTATTATTATTATTATTTGTACCCCGCCCATCTGGCTGGATTTCCCCAGCCACTCTGGGCGGCTTCCAACAAAAATCAAATACATTAAAATATCACACATTAAAAGCTTCCCTAAACAGGGCTGCCTTCAGATGTCCTCTAAATGTCTGGTAGTTGTCTATCTCTTTGACCTCTGATGGGAGGGCGTTCCACAGGGCGGGCGCCACTACCGAGAAGGCCCTCTGCCTGGTTCCCTGTAGCTTTGCTTCTCGCAGTGAGGGAACCGCCAGAAGGCCCTCAGCACTGGACCTCAGTGTGGGGAATGGATTTCCACACACACTCTGTCTATACCAAATGCCAGAATTTCAGTGTGGAAGTAACATAGGCAGAGCATTTTATGTCCTGTCTCATACTAGACTTATAGTGTTCATGTTTATTGGACCACATATGTGCTACCTTTCAGTTTGCTAAGCATCCCGAACAAGGTTCAAAGGAGTTGCAGGGTTGCATGGGCTAACCCCATTGCTCCCATTGCTGACACACCGATTGGCCACCCACCCACCCACCCAGCCAGGAGCACATGCAAACTGATGGACACATGCAGAGCTCCTCCATGCCAAAGGCTGTTGGTGATGGTCCTGGCCCAGTCAGGAACACCTCTTCAGAAGAAGCCCTCTAGATGTGTAGTGTTGCTTCTTATGTATGCTGAAGACACAGTTGCTGGGGGTGCCATGAGCAGGGGGTGGGGTAGCCCTTATACAAGAGGGTTCATCTGAAATATCTTTAATAACTCATGAATTAGTGGGTTGGTCTCTAGATTCAGTAGCATATATGCTGCATTTGTCAACATGAGTACTGTACATGAGTGCACACCATAGCTATTTGCATGCTCAGCTGCATCTGCATAAGCACATGCATGGCACAGTAGTCCTACAAACATTTGGGGTACAAAAGATGAAATCAAGGGCAATGTGTTTCATTCCTTAATGTTATTACCCCTCATGGCTCTGCAATGGATCCAGCCTGATATTAATAATGCTACAAAGTAATTGTAAAATAATAGTAGTAATGATATACAAATAAAATAGCGAAGCAAACAAAACGCCTCAAGCAAATGACAGGACATTTTTACTATTAAGGTTACAGACTTCCTCTTTGGCAAAAAGGCACTCATTACACTTCACACACACCCTCTCATCTCAAACATTGTATATTGCTGTATTTTAAGAGATTAGGAGATAATAAATTAGATCACCCAAATGAAATCTCTATTTGAAACAATAACAACAGGGTTTTTAAATGCAGGATACATACACCAAAGACCTGTTCCCCAACCCTTTCCTACGGTTTTATAACACCCTCCTCCCTCCTTGTTTTCTCACCATGATCCACCTGACAAGAGAGGCTGGAGGTGTAAGAAACTGAGGTTACACCGATACTGGTTCTTCATCCAGACTAGCAGTATGGGAGTGCTTGCAGTTAATTAAGTGTAATCATTCCATAATAGCTTCTGTGAATAAATGGGATGATGTGGAGGGCGGCACTGAAAAGCGGTTTCATTGGGAATTGGCACTGATTAGTATTCGGGGCAATCCATTTTTCCTTACTTCTTCCTTTCTGTCTTTTTAAATGTGCAGTTTTCGTTCAGTTTTGAAAAAGCCTGCTTAAGAATCAAATGACAAGATAAACCATTTTTTTGCCATTTATTTTTCTGGCTTTGAGCCCCAGGTGGTGTGTGCTTTTCCTCTCCGGATGCCCAAACAGAACTCTGTTGAAAAGCTCTGCATCAGCTGTAGATTCTGACCTGCAAGTTACAAAAAACCATACTCTGCGAATCTTATGAAACAGAAAATTTACTACCTCTGCTTCATCCGAAGGCTCTTCATAGACAGGTTGCTTCATGTCCTCATAGGCAGACATAATCACAGCTTGAAATAAATTGATCAAAACGCAGATCATCACCATCATGAACGAAGCTAGAAAGAGACCCCCCAGAATCCGATTGGATGTAAAGGCAGTGTCTTTAAAAGCTGAAACACAATAAGAGAATACTGTCTGAGCAGAATGAGTCATTGTGTTGTAATTCCATTCATGTTGGCCAAATACCAGGTAACCAAACGCCATGTATACAAAGAAGTACACTGCCACCACTAAAGCCATAGAACAGATGCCAGGAAGGGCTGCTAAAATAGATCGCTGAGCTAGGCGCACATCGTAAAAGAATCGGGAATACCGGAGTGTTTTCAAGACTATGAGGAAGACCAAGAAACCGAGAGTTATCCGCAATGTTTTGTCAACATGGGAAACTTTATGGAACGGAACAAATTCATCTGGATGAAGTAAAAACAATTCTGTTATTGTAGAAGCCAATTTAAATTTGAAGGCAAGCTGCAAAAGGAAGAAGAGACACACACCCTTTATCCCAAAATTAATTAAATTTGAAACAGTTTTTATGTATTTTAGCCTTTGTTGCTCCACCACAGAAAACTCATCGATGATGTAAAACACAAGAATATAGCCAACAGCTATATAGACAAACTTTTTCATACCACTTAGATGCTTGAAAATGGGGAGTGTGTATGAATGGATCATCAAGCTTGTGTTAACAGGGCCTAAATTAGAAATCTCAAATACAACTGAGATACTGCAAAATAAATCAACATCTGGATTAAAAGTTGTCATCTCAACTATCAGTGCCCAGGTATTTTCATCAAGCCAGCTGCTCCCTTTTAAAGCACTGATTCTTTTTGTTGAGTTATGCAGTTGCTCTTCTGGATAAAAATTAAAAGTGTATCCTCCTGCTCCATAAGTGTTTAGTTCTCCATATGAATTATATTGCCAAGGATCCGTGAGGGAGTGGTAAGTGAAGCCTGGGAAATTGGCAAAATTATTTGAAACAGACCTATTGGCTGTGTTTGCCCAAGACCCAAAGTGGTTTCTTTGCTCTTCACTGTCATAGCCATACTTGTGAAGGCAATGGCTTTTACTAATCACAAATTTATGTACAAAACTATGCGGATAGAAACATTTTTTTATCGTATTCTTTGCTCGAACTTGCCGCATTCTGGGTAACCCAAGGATTTTGGACCAGGTATCTGAAAGATAGGATGGTTTGTTATTGTTGTGGATCAAAGGCAAAAAGACATCGTTTAGCCAACTGTAAATGTGCTCTATTTTAGTGATACTTGAAAGCTCCTGAGAGAACTTGTTTTGAATATCCTGGTTGTAGTAAAAACTAGCAGTGTTTTCCATTGAGTAAGCAATGTTTAAAACAAGAATTAAAAAGACAAAGTGACATATTATGTCCTTTATGAAAATGAAAGCTTGTTGTTGAATCTTCTGTTTTTTCTTAAAAATTGTGATTTCATCCTCTTCCAAGGGCTGGTAATGCTTGGTGCCTCTCGCTCTAACTAGATCATAATGCAATTCTCTCATATCATCAGCATCCATAGTCGCATCTTCCAGATTAATCTCTAAGAAGGTGTTTTTGCTTGACCATGGAATGTTTTCACAGTATTTGGGATAAAGTGTCTCCAAGGCTGAAAAAATCCCTATGTTCAGAGTTTGAAGCAAAAACACACATGCACAAAAAGAGATAGTGGATGCTGTTAGCCACTCAAATGATGTTTCATAGTCATAGTGAAGACCATACAATATGATGTAAAATGATGACACTGCAGATATGACCAAGGCCACCATCCACAATATAGATTGGTTCCACCATGAAAACACTATCTGTGGCTTTCTATAAAAGAGCATGTGGGGAATATTGGGTGGTTTTATCTGAGGATACATATCCTTCTTCACATAATTATTACTAGAATTGATATTGGGCTTAGAATCCTGGGTTATCTCTTCGTCTGTCGCAATTACATTTGCATCACCCTCAGAAATTGTGCAGTTGGTCCAACTTTTTCCTGCCTCTCGCCATTTTATCTTTTTTGATTGTTCCAGTTCGGATGATTCTGAGACACTAGAAGGCCTCTTTAGGAAATTAGGTCCTGGGATGTTTGAACCAGTTTCTACAAGGTACCACTTCTGCAGACGCTCCTGCCAATTCCTAAAGTCCCCAGACATGAAAGCAGAGTATTCTGGAGGGTAAGTCTCCATTGCATTCAGTGGTGAAGGTTCCTTCTGAGAATATTTCAGGGAAGCTGTTACAATCATCTGCAAAGGAAAAGCAATGAAAGCACTTTGGATTCCAATTATTATGGATCTCAAATATTGCAGCTCTTCAGAAAACATGTTTCGATCCTCATCTGCATTGAAGAACATAACGTTGATAAGCAGGATGCACAATAGTATTGCTAAACAACAAGAAAGCCGTTGAAGCCTGTTCAATGAAGTTGTACAGACATGAGCAAAGATCGAGAACCATAAGTGACAATCCACCAGGTCATTGGCAACGTTTATCAATAAGAAATCAATTTTGTTTAAAGGTGCTGCTGGCTGAGTAACAACTAATGTCCTCTCTATTAGGCCATCAGCCTTGTCAAGAGCAAACCATTTTCGGCACATGAACACCCAAGACTGTTTGGAGTATATGTTTTCCACTTTGACTCTACTCAAGAACCAATCAGGAGAAGAACCTGCATTATTGTGCCAGACTTGAAGGCAATAAACTTCTCCTAGGTCATTCTTACTCGTCAAGAGAAAGGTATCAGTGGCCCCTCGAAGAAAAGTCTGGTGTTTAGGGTGTCTTAAGCAATGTACGTCACTGACAGCACTTTGGCCTATTAGCTGAATAAAAACATTGGCTGTGGTTGCTGCTCCAAAACGGCTGCCTGTGTATATTGTGACCAGGTAGCACACTTGATCAAAAGGATCATTGTCTGGCAAGACTATGGCATGGTCTCTGCTCTTCAAATCAGCCCTATCTTTTCTTATTGTCCAAATAGCCAAGAAGATGTATACTATCAAAATGAAAAGTACCGTCAACATTGTCACAGGATTTTTGTCGTTTTGGGTTAACTGGACCTTTTTCATATCTACTGGACTGGGATATGCAGTTACTTCCCCAGCCAAAAAGTTGATGTTATCTCTGTAGGTTCTTCTTGGTTGAGAATTTGCAGTCCTTGGAATACGCTTTTTGCCTGTGCAAATGCAATGTAATTTTTGCCAGCTAGTCTGAGGGCCCAGGCTGCAGAGGTCTTCTTTCCAATGTCTTTGGACTCCATCCATGTGTAAGCAGTTGGCAGTAAAAATCACAATGCCAACTAGCTGACTTACAGAAAGGTCGGATTCTAAAACAATGGATACGTTCAATTGTTTTGCACTGTTGCCTTGGAATATTGTTCTGAGCAATGTCTGGGAAAGACAAAATATGTACGGAGTCTGAAGTGCACAGTCATTATTACTGGAGCTGTTTCTCCTTGGTACTGCAGGTTTGTTATGGAAAATACTAAAAGCAGCTACAGCAAGATTGCTGTTCCTTAAACCTAGGTATACAAATGCCTGGAAACTGACCTTTACTTTTGGCACAATCTGAATGAAAATATCTTTGGAATTCCTACAGACTTCAAAACTAAATTCTCCAGTTGTTTTAGGGAGTTTGCTGCCACGTCCCATCATCAACTCATAGATGACAGTTTCTTCATTTTTTCTGGTCATTATAATTTCTGCTGTATCAGGCATGATTCCAAGCATGTCACCATTAGATCTGGTTCCTATCATCTTGAATCCAGTCACCATTGTGCCAATGTTATCTGTATTTGGCAACCAAGGAAAAGGATTCTTGTCAAACTCATAAACAACAGTGGAGATCACAGCATCCACTGGTAATTCATTGTTCTCCTGTCTCATTTTGGGATAAAAGCAATTCCTGCAGTCTTTTCTCTTTGAGAAAGCACTGGTAACATCCCACTTTTCATCTTTCCTTAATGTGATGCTCCAACCATTGGCTTCCATAATAGTTTCACTCTCTCCAGGGACTTTACCTTGTAAAATTAGGTCTGCTAAAATCTCACTGACAGAGATGGTTTCCTTAACCCCATTTTTGTGAACAGTTCTATGTTCTAACAGAGCAGCTTTCAGGACATTTGACAATCCTGCAAAAATACTAGTGCAAAGAACTTCTATCTCCTTAGAACCTAGGTTTTCATTGCTCTGCCTTTGTAGTTCTTCACTTAAATCTTTGAGTTTTCTGATGGCAAGTAGTTGTGACTTCCTATTTATTTCTGTGGTTTCCTGTGTTATTTGAGAAATACTTGAGATCATTTGGTTTGCCCCTGTTACGTCTATTGTAGGGATAGCTGCAGACCTATTTAGAAGGATTTCCCGCAGTTCAGTTTTAGAAGAATGAAATTTTTGTACAGTTTCAATATCATTTAAAGTAGAAGCTACCATGTAGACAAAATAACCTGCACTAAAATAGTCCCCATTTTTGAGGAAAGATGCTATTGGAGCTGTTGGTCCATGGGTTAAATCATGTAATTCATTTATTATAGCATCATTTTGCTTACCTTTCAATGGACTATTCACTGTTGTCTGTAAAGTTATTTGGGAGTATGCTCCAAGTGCATCATAAATTTCGACATATACTGTTAAATTATACTGATTAGAAGATGCACCAGTGGGTAAAAAAGTTGGTGGAGTTTTAGGCTGATGCCCACAATACACAATTGTCCCCAATATACCGTTGTCTGGAGAATGTAGTCTAGCAGAGGTCCATTTATCTGATACTGCTTTGACTTTATATGTAAGAGGCAAGTTTTTATCTTTAAACCCACTACAGTGAACAATGAATTTTGTTAGGAATGACATTCCCATGGCAGGGCTAAGGACACACTTTCCGGGTACTGGTGGAAAGTTTACAACAAATAAGTAACTATAGACTGATGACTCTCCTTTCCACACACTCACTTTTAAAACAAGCATATATGATTGGTCTGTCATATTCACAAAACTCAAAGAACGTATACATAAGTATGGACTTGATCTCCCAGTTGTAGTCTTAGAGTCCCAATCAAAATGTATTTCGGTGGAACTTGGTGAGAAAAGTGACCAATGGTAGAGTGGTCTGCTAGATTTTCTGCAATTTAGACATTTACCAGAAAGACAAAATCTTTCTGTTGGTATTATTGACCTACCACAATTTTCAATACATGTGATATTCAGCCTCAGTGCAGAGTCAGACCGCACATGTATCATTTGCTGAGCTTGAGCTGTTCGGCTTCCTTTTTGAACTACCAGGAGAAAATAATAAAGAACATTTTCCTGAAGTGTTTTGGGTAGGACTGTTTGAACTGGGTCGGAGGAAGTTGTCCATTTCAAATCCACTTGTTCTGGATAACATTTTCCATTTCCACTTAAGATCATAGATTCATAGTCTGTTTTTTGTTTAGTGCAGTACCAAGTAAATGTGAGTCCTTCAAAGGGTTGGGCTGCATCAGGATCAGAAGAAGCGGATCCATCCAGAGTCCACTGGCTAGAAAAACCAACTGTCTGCACAGTACCTCCAGCAATGACAGCCACAAGGCTACCTGGTCCAATCGCTACAAACACTGAATCAGAGTCTTCCACACTCTCTAAAGTATCCATTGCAATTAATTTCACTGTAAAATTAAAGAGGTACAAACCATAATCTAAGCTAGATGCAGGAACTTCTAACGTGACAAGATTTCTGCTTCCAATGCCAGGTGCATTAAATGGTTTTGACCAGTCTGGAGTACTGTTCACATCTGGGATTTTATAGATTTCCCAGGTTATGTCTCGTAGTTTAGAACCTGGACAATTCACCTCGGTCTCAGCAGACAAAGTAAATGGCAGCCTTTTAATATGGTTTAAGATACAGTTTTTAGGATGAGGTTTCTGGATCTTCACTTTCTTAATTAAACAACTCCTTTGAAGGCAAGTCACTGTGGATTCCACAGTCTTTGAAGCATAAGTGTGGATTGTAGCTTTCAAAGCAGCTTGAGTATTCCCAGTTCTTGTGCAGTTT
Source organism: Lacerta viridis (assembly GCA_900245905.1). Lineage (NCBI taxonomy): Eukaryota > Metazoa > Chordata > Lepidosauria > Squamata > Lacertidae > Lacerta > Lacerta viridis. Next base: position 735,925 of record OFHU01001424.1, on the reverse strand, counting down.
ACTTGGGCTACATACCCCGCATACAGGGCAGGGTTGAAAGGTAAAACTGTATGAGGAATGAATTGGGCAGCATTTCTGACATGATCCCTGTAAGCATAGGTATTGTTCCAAAAGAGGTGTTCTTTCCTTGAATCAAAATATTCTAAGTTGAAGGCCCACTTGAATTGCAAGAGAGGGTGTTGCACTGGAATAAACCACACAATATAGACCAAACTTTGTAAAAACGAAGGACCGCTGTTGAAAATGTGAATCTCTATATCTTTCCTTGAAAAATAACTCGGAAGGGCTCCTTTCCTGTTAAGGTATAGATGTACACTGAACTTGTACCACCGTAGTTGGATAAACTCTATTGCGATCAAATAAGACAGAGACCGATGCTGATAGAAGAAGTAGTGAGTGCTTGAGAGGTTGCCAGAGGAACTGGCAGCATTTCCTCCTTGGGTGAAATAGTAAAGCCCCTGTGTGCGGCTAAAAATGTAAGTGCCCATCTTGATTTTCTGTGTGTTGAGAATGAGGTGCGCTCGGGGCTCACTCTTTGATGTTAGATTTAAGGTGGTATTAGAGTAACCAAGTTCGCCACCTAGCTCCCCAGAGCCTGCCTCATCTACAGAAAAGTAGATACTGGCCACTGTTTTCTTCCTGGAATGCTGTGGGATATGCACAACAGTGTAATTGTTCTGTAGAGCATATGGATTGTAGAAAGTAGACCAGACCCTTCTACCCTTAACATCCCATAGTCTGTAGGCCATTTTTTGGGAGTTGACAGGTAGGAAGCTCCAAGAGAGGCTGATGGTCTTACGAGAGATGCTGAGCAATTTGGAATGGGTACTGCAAATGTGTAGCAGAATGGGCTCCACCTGCAAATCGAGGCTAAGGCTAATCTGGGGCCTCTGCTTAATGTGGAGGGAAGAAATATATATCCCTTGGTGTGTGTAATGCACAGTCAGGCGATAGCTGAAGAAGGATTTGCACTTGTGGTGCAGTTCACCACTATGGTAGTGGGCAAAGGGTGCAGAATCTGGATGATAGCTGGTGGGAAGGAGACTACCCTGCCGACTGCTGTAGTGATAACGCCAACTTGAAGTGTTGAAGTGTGCACACCAGCCCAGCTGCACCAGCTGCCACTCGTGGATGGGGCGTGTGAGCGGCCAAAGCAGGAAGAGGTGCGCATCCTGCCCAAACACTTCAATGCTCAGGTTGCGGTGAAGGCATACAGGTGTTGTGCAGGAAGGTGACACACACTGTCTGATGATGCAGCGGGATGGATGGATGTCTCCTCTTGCTAACTTAGGGCCCAGCACTATCCGGCCTGACCAAAGAATCATATTACACATGAAAGCAAAGTTCCAGTGCCAGCAGCAGTGGGCAGGTGGTAATTCTGTTTGCTGTTTCCCAATCCTTGAAACCAATCTTACAGCTGTTAAATGATTATGCCCAGGATGTCCATCCTGCAGACATGAAGTCTGGAGTTTGTCTTCTTGTAGCTGATGGATGTAGTTTCGTTGGTCAGAGCATGTGACCAGCAATGGAGGTAGCAGTAAATAAGGGGTCATGGCTGCTGCATATTGAAAACAACCCCAGTCTAAGAAGAGGAGAGTGAGGAATAATAGAAGGTGCATCTTGAGGATGAGGGGAAAAACCTGGACCAGAAGCAGCCACTGTCTCCTGATAGCCCCAACTGCCATAAAGTGAATGACTGGGAATTCTAGAATTCTACTCATCACTGGGCAACCAGCGTCCACGCTTCCCAGCTCATCAGAATAAAAATAAAAATCTCCTCCCTTGATCATAGTACCTGAACAGCAGCAGTTCCCTAAGGTCTCAGGAAGATGGGTTTAAGAAGCTGTTTCTTAAAACCCCATAAATTCATCCTCTTCAGAGGAGGAAGAATGAAAAACACTACATGATTCCTCCCCCAGTCCAGTTTCTGGAATTGTGCCCTAGGCACTTCAGAGGATGCTGCAGCCTTCTGCTGAGAGAGGGGGGGAACAGGGGTGGATTTTACCAGGTCACCCTCTTCTTGATTCTATCTCAGCACAGCATGCATTTTTCTGCCTGCACAATGTCTCTGCAGCACAGTCTGTATGCTTAGACTCCTGCACTGCTTTCCTTGGACCCACAAGGGGGTTCACGTACTGTTGCTGCCACCATCTCCTGTTCTGATGTCCTTCCTGGATAGAGAGGAGGAATAACTCAATAAAATAGCCCTTCAGCAGGGCTAAGGCTATATATGCACCTGTGCCAGGAGCGAGGGTGCAAGGCCACCAACCACAGCAACCATTTTGCATGGGAAACTGCAGGCAAGCAGTAGGACTACTCTGAGGCTTTTTTCCCCCTGTCAAGTCTTCTGATCACTCCCACCCGATAGCAGCAGCAGCAAGGAAAGGGAGCAAAAGACAGAGAAAATGAAGAAAGGTTCTTTGTAATTTCATCATCATCATCATCATCATCATAAATTATTATTATTATTTTATTATTATTATTATTATTTATTATTATTATTATTATATCCTGCCCATCTGGCTGAGTTTCCCCAGCCTCTCTGGATGGCTCCCAATCAAGTGTTAAAAACAATACAGCATTAAATATTAAAAATTTCTCTAAACAGGGCTGCCTTCAGATGTCTCCTAAAAGTCAGATAATTGATTATTTCCTTGACATTTGATAGGAGAGCATTCCACAGGGCGGGCGCCACTACTGAGAAGGCCCTCTGTCTGGCTCCCTGTAACCTCACTTCTCACAATGAGGGAACCGCCAGAAGGCCCTTGGCACTAGATTTCAGTGTCCGGGTTGAACGATGGTGGTGGAGACGCTCCTTCAGGTATACAGGACCGAGGCCGTTAAGGGCTTTAAAGGTCAGCACCAACACTTTGAATTTGTGCTTGGAAATGTACTGGGAGCCAATGCAGATCTCTCAGGACCAGTGTTATGTGGTCCCAGCAGCCACTCCCAGTCACCAGTCTAGCTGCCGCATTCTGGATTAATTGCAGTTTCCAGGTCACCTTCAAAGGTAGCCCCACGTAGAGCGCATTGCAGTAGTCCAAGCGGGAGATAACCAGAGCATGCACCACTCTGGTGAGACAGCCTGCATACCAGATGGAGCTGGTAGACAGCCGCCCTGGACACAGAATTAACCTGCGCCTCCATGGACAGCTGTGAGTCCAAAATGACTCCCAGGCTGCGCACCTGGTCCTTCAGGGGCACAGTTACCCCATTCAGGACCAGGGAGTCCCCCACACCCGCCGCCCCCTGTCCCCCCAAAACAGTACTTCTGTCTTGTCAGGATTCAACCTCAATCTGTTAGCCGCCATCCATCCTCCAACTGCCTCCAGGCACTCACACAGGACATTCACCGCCTTCACTGGTTCTGATTTAAAAGAGAGGTAGAGCTGGGTGTCATCTGCATACTGATGAACACCCAGCCCAAACCCCCTGATGATCTCTTCCAGCGGCTTCATATGTGGTGTTCATGTAGGATTAAATAAGAAGTGGTACATTGTCTAGACATCGTGCGGGTTGAGCTAAATTCATTCCGGTGCCCTTTATGCGGTTGGTTGAGTGTAACGTTCCCTGCTGGTCTATCTGCAAGATATTATTTCTTATGATTAATCCTACATGGCCTGAAATTGACTATGTATTTTGGCTGTGTCCTTAATTCTCCGTTGTTGAGAAGCAGAGAGTCACGTCTCTCTTTCAATTAAGTTGCTGTTTAATTTACAACTACATGGCAAGGATGTGTCTCTTTGATAACCCCTGAGAACCCCGGAGCATCTGTTCCTTTGATATTAGTTCCTGGAGGCCTGAACAAATGTCATAATGGCAGGGATCTGCCAAGGATATTGGCCCTTCACTTCCTACTATCAATCTCGTGTCCTTTCTTCTACCTCATCTTTGGAATGTTATTGGATCTTAGCTAGGGAAGTTAGGACTAGCTTAAACTGGTTCTGCAAAGTTCAAAGAGTCTTTGTTCTCTACCTGGTCACATGGCCCTTGGGGAGGTGACGCTGGACGCTGTTTTCATTGGCTGGTTTGAATTTCTGTAGGGCGGGTTTTTGTGCTAATAAAAGTACCTGGATGGCAGGGAGAGAGAGTTCTTTTCTCCTCTCTTCTCTCTCATACAGGTTTTTGCTGGTCAATTTCCTTGTCTGTGTATTCTTTGAACTCACGCATCGTGGCTTTAAGCAGAAACGGTACATTCATATAGATATTAAAAAGCATGGGGGAGAGGACAGAACCCTGAGGCACCCCACAAGTGAGAGCCCAGGGGTCTGAACACTCATCCCCCAACACCACTTTCTGGACACGGCCCAGGAGAAAGGAGTGGAACCACTGTATAACAGTGCCCTCAGCTCCCAGCCCCTCTAGACCATGGGTGCCCAGGGGCCAGATCCGGCCCAATCGCCTTCTCAATCTGGCCCGTGGACAGTCCAGGAATAGCGTATTTTTACATGAGTAGAATGTGTGCTTTTATTTAAAATGCATCTTTGGGTTATTTGTGGGGCATAGGAATAAAAAAAAAATAGTCCGGCCCCACACAAGGTCTGAGGGGCAGTGGCCCGGCCGCCTGCTGAAAAAGTTTTCTGACCCCTGCTCTAGACTGTCCAGAAGGATGTTATAGTCAGTGGTGTCAAAGGCCGCTGAGAGATCCAGCAGAACTAGGAAACAGCTCTCACCTTTGTCCCTAGCCCACCGGAGATCATTGACCAGCGTGACCAAGGCAGTTTCAGTCCCACAATGAGGCCTGAATCCCGACTGGAAGGGATCCAAATGGTCCACATCCTCCAGGCGTGCTTGGAGTTGTTCAGCAACCACCCGCTCAATCACCTTGCCCAAGAATGGTAGATTTGAGACTGGGCAATAGTTGGCCATATTGGCTGGGTCTAAAGATGTTTTTTTAAGAAGCGGTTTAATGACTGCCTCTTTCAGCGGGTCTGGGAAGGCTCCCTTGCAGAGGGAAGCATTCACCACCGCGCAGAGCCCATTGCCCAGCCTTCCCGGCTTGCTTTTATTAGCCAGGATGGGCAAGGATCAAGGAGACAGGTGGTCAGTTTCACTCATCCAAGTAGCCTGTCCATATCCTCGGAGGTAACAGATTGGAATTGATCCCAAGTAACACAACTAGACAGGACTCTAGCACTCTCCTGCCCTGGCCCTGCTCCCACGGTGGAGTCTACCTCCTTCCTAATCTGAGCGACTTTATCTGCAAAAACCTTTGCAAAAGTATTGTAGGAGAACTTGGGGTCCCTACCAGGCCCCAGTGATGAAGGTGGTTCTGATAGATTGCGAACCACCTGAAAAAAGTCTCCTGCTGCTGTTTTTTGCAGATACAATAGAGGCAGTGAAGAAGGTCCTCTTTGCCGCCGCCATTGCCACTTGATAGGTTTGACGTTGAGCTCTAGCCCGTGTCCGGTCTGATTCAGAATGAGTTTTCCACCACTGGTGCTCTAGCCGTCTCAATGATTGTTTCATCGCGCTCAGATCTGTGGAAAACCATGGGGCTGTCTGGGCTCCATGCAATCAGAGAGAGTGCTTCAGAGCCAAACAGTCAATAGCCCTGGTTAACTCCGCATTCTAGCGGGCCACCACGGAATCAGCTGAAAGGCCATCAGCATGGGATATAACATCCCCTACCACTCTCTGGAAGCCAATTGGATCCATTAAGTGGTGGGGGCAGACCATCCGAATTAGTCCCACCTCCCTGCAGAGGGGAAGGGTCATGGAGAAGTCCAGTTGCACCAGGAAGTGATCTGACCATGGCACTTCTTTTGTTTCACTTTTACTTAGTGTCAGATCACCAACATCTGTAGAGGTAAACACCAGGTCTAAGGCATATTTGTGACTATGAGTTGGCCCAAACTTATTCAGGGACAGCCCCACAGAGGCCACAAAGTCCTGAGCAGCCCCTTGTAAGTTCATGTGGGCATGGATGTTAAAATCCCCCCCCCCGACAACCAAACTAGGTGTCTCCAGGAGCACATCCGCCATGACCTGAAGCAGCTCGGGCAGGGAATCCTTGGTGCAGCGGGGAGGTCGGTACACCAAAAGGAATCCTGTACTGCCCCTATTGCCCAACTTCCAGAACATGCACTCAGAAAACTAATGTCTTCCCAATAGGACGCCTACATGACTTGGGTTGCTGTGCATACGAGAAACCTGGTGGACAAGCAGCGGCAAGGACAGGCCCATCTGCTTCATCCAACCAAGTCATACATGCCAGGTCAAGTCCTCCATCCACAATCAGGTCATGAATGGCAGTGGTTTTATTCATCATTGACCTGGCATTGCACAGCAACACTTTCAGGTCATGTGGGTTTCCCTTGCTGATTCCAGTATAGTTCCGGTCAGGACCAGAGCTGGAGGCAGGGATAGTCCTCAAACAATGTTTTAACATTGATATTGCAGTGTTTCAGCGTTAGCAAAATGCCTTTTCCCCCCCTGCATTTTCCTGAATCACCAGGACCATGAAACATTTCAATTAAAGCAAGGCTTTTCTAGGTTTGTGCTTGTTTATTTTTCTTTGCACAACCTGCAATATGTATTTGTATCTTGCTTTCTACCCAGGAACTCAAAGTTATATACATTATTCCCTCTACCTGTTATCTTTGCAACAGCCTTATGAGGTAAGGTAGGCTAAGTTCTTGCCAATAGATCAGCACTTTCCAAACTGTGTGTTGCAACACGCTGGTGTGTTGGCTGCAGTGTGTGGGTGTGTTGCGCAAATGATCCCCGCGCTTTTATGGATTAAAACGAAATAAAAAATAACAAAATTCCTTCCAGGAGCACCTTAGAGACCAACTAAGTTTGTTCTTGGTATGAGCTTTCGTGTGCAGCATGCACACTTCTTCAGATACTTCTTATGGATTAGTTTAACCTCCAGTTTGCTAGTAAAACTGAATTACTGTGTCACCAACATTAAAAGTTTTGAAAACTCTGCAACAGATTGTGGTGTCTGCTATGTGTGAGTAGAGGGAGACAATCTACATAGAGTTCAATGGGGCCCCAAAATCCTGTTGGCATCCCTGCTCTGGAGGAACATTTAGTAGTCATCACCAACAACCTCCCCACCTCCGCCCCCCAAAAACTTCAGCTACACAACCTTAAATTGCTGTGTCCCATGAATGATCCCTTCAGCTTCATTCACTCCACTCCTCATTGCCATCAAATGTGTTGTGTTTTTCTTTTTTCTTTTTAACATTCAAGTTTTATGTGTGACCCAGAAGCTAAACTAATGCATAAGGTGTTACGGGAGAGGTAGTACCTCTGGTGGGGGGCATGTTGTGCTCCTTCTGGTGTCACCACCCTGCACTTAGCTCTCACCTGGGGCTCCTAGAAGCTGCCAGCATGTGACAGAGGACACACCCCAGGAATGGCTTCAACTGGCCGGCCAAAACAGGTGAGGGTAGGGCAATGGGTGTCAAACCCTTGGTGAGTTAGGAACTTCCTCTGAATGCAAAGACAGCTTGTAACTCCATCAAAAAAAGAAATGTGATCTGTCTGACAGGACTTATTTTTGAGAAACCCATGCTCACAGAAGGACCATTTGACTATCTTTTCTACGATCTTTCCTGGTATTGATGTCAACCTCACCGGTTGGTAGTTACCTGGATCTTCCTATTTTCCCTTAAGCATGAAAGTACTGATTTGCTGTTGTCTTTTGAACCTATGTTTTCTTAGTGTTAAGTAGATTTATACTTTAGCAGAGCAACTTGTAAAATTTGGGAGGCTGAATTCAAGTCTCATAATCAGGTAAAAACTCTTATCATCACTGCTGCTTCACATGGCTTCTATCACTCTGCCACTGGGTATGAAAACATCTGCCATTGCAGGAAAAGGAAGGAAGAGCACACAGCCAAGCAAAGAGCCAACCAATTGCTAGCACTCAGGGACAGAATGAAAGGGAGTGGGGACAGCCACAACAGCAGGGGCAGATTTAGGGGAGCGCAGTCAGTTTGCTCGCACTGGGTGCTGAGCCAAGAGGGGGTGCTGCAACAAGGATGAATAACAGAAGGCAAAGTGGGGGCACCAACATCTGGCACCACACAAGACACCACTGAAATTTTAAAGCCCAAAGTCCGCCACTGACAACAGCCTATTCCTCTCCAGAGCAATATTGTGTCCGTCAGATGGGTAGATGCAACATTATTTTAATTATGTTTTATTGTTTTATGTAAATTAAAGAAATAAACACAATTCAAGGAGGAATTGTTGAAGGCCAAATCTTTGTGAAACCTATAGAATTTATTCAGATGAGCAGGAAAAGTTAACACTGAAGGGATGTTTACTATGGTTTCATTAAAAACCAACAAACCCACCCCACTTTAACTTCTTAAACATCAAACATATATTGTGCAATAACAGTAGAATTCTTAAGAAAGGGTTCAGACTAATTGTATGAACAAACACTTCTAACTACATAGAGTAACTATCTTGTGTTAACAACTAGGTAATGTTAAACTAAGACACCTGGATGCAGCCACAGAAAACTGGCTTCCTGGAAAATGATGAAATTTGAGTTTAAAACTCAGATGAGAAGGCATGCTGATGTAAAGCATTTCTATTCCATTACCATCAAAAGTTTCTATATATGGTATATCATACTGCAGTGAATCCTGCCTGCTGGTTATCTCTGGTTATCACTCATCTTTATTTGGAAAACTCTGAAGCTGTTGAGGTAAATTTGTGGTAGGGATACAGGCTGGATAATAACCACAATTCATCAACTGTGTGCCAAACACATACCCAAGGCTTCCCAAGCATACCAACATCTGTTTCACATATAACTTGGTCAGTTCCCCATCTTTTTAGAGGTTCTCACTCCTGTGCAGAAATATGTATGTGCTGAGAAGTTCCTGAAGTTAGGGAATCAGTGTATATTTAGAATGTATATGTTCACTTCACTGATAAGTCTTCTGCCAGTAATTAAGGAAAACACTAGAGATATCAGAGATGCAATCACTGGAAGGTGATTGATCAGTTACCTTAACGCAAGTTTGGGTATTTGGATGATATAGCAAGAAACTGTATAGGAAAACATTGCACAAATTAATCAGTTTCTTATCAATCTCTTTTTCAAACTGGAAGGTAAGCTATTTCTCAATCATTCTATTATTATTCTTCCTTTTTAAACTGTTGCACATAGTTTTTTCTTTGTTTTCCATACAGCATCCTGTTAAAAATGACTGTCTGTGTTGTGGTCCGTGTACCAGTGGTCAAAAAAACCCATGCACTGTAGATCTTTTGGATCACAAAATCCATCATTTCCGCTTCATGTGCATGTTCTGGATAGATAGATCTCTTTGCCTCCGTATAAGCAGAGATCATAATAGCTTGCAATAAATTGAGGAAAACACAAATCATCACAAACAAAAAGGAAGTTAAAAAGAAACCTGCCAGAAGCCTATCAGCTGCAAATTCAGTACCCCTAAATGCTAAGGCGCAGTAAGATAACACAGTAGTAAAGGAATAAAGCAAAGTACGGTAACCTTCTTCATGTTGGCCAAATCCTAAATACCCAACTGACATATATGCAAAAAAAAATATGGCCCCTCCTACAGACAAGTTAGTAATTGTAGGGAGAGCTTCAAACAATGATTTTTGGGCCAAGCGGACATCAAACATAAATCTGAGATACCGGTATGTTTTCATAACTAGGAAAAAAGCCAATACTGCCTTCATTGTTCTGACAATCCGATCAAAATGAGCAGCTGCATGGAAGGGAACGAATTGTTCTTGGTTATACAAATAAAACTGCATTAACTCAAAAGCAAGCTTAAATCTGAATAGAACCAGCAGCAAAAAAATTATGCAGACTGCCTTAATTCCAAAATTAATTAAATTGGCAGCTGTTTTTATATAATTCAGCCTTTCTTGACGCAGCATGCGATATTCATCCACAATATAAAATATAAGTATAGATACAATGACTAAAAATAAAAAACTTTGACTACTGGTTTGGTCAGCTAAAAGTGGGAGCTTATAAGAATGAACTGACACACTGCTGATCAGAGGGCCAACATATGAAAATTCAAATATGACAGAAATACTGCAAAACAGATCTGCATCTGGATTAAAAGTGGTCAGCTCAATAATAGTTACCCAGGTCCTGTGATCAAGCCAGGTGTTCCTTTCCAAAGTCTTCAATCTTTCTGTTGAATTTGTTTGTGGTTCTCCTGGGAAAAAATAAAAGCTGTATCCTCTGGATGGGTAGCTGCTTAATTCTCCATATGACTCATATTCCCACTTAGCAATGTTTTGTTCATAAGTATAGCCTGAAAAGCTAGTGGGATTGGCAACTGGACGATTGACTGGAGCTGACCATGACCAATTGTAGTCAGCTTGATCTTCTGGGTCACCTCCATGTCGGTGTACACAATGAATATCCGTCAGAAATGCTTTTTGAAAGCTTTGTAGATAGGTACATACCCTGTCAGAATGTATACCTCTTATTTGTCTCATTCTGGGCAACCCAAGGACTTTGGACCAGGTCTCTGAAAGATAGGTTGGTTGATAGTCATTGTGTATCAACGGCAGAAGGACATTTTTCACCCATCTGTAAATATCCTCTACTTTATTTACTTCAGATAAACCAAGAGAAAATTTCTTACGCATAACTCGATTGTAGTGAAAGCTATTGGTGGTTTCTGTAGGATGAGTATACTTTAAAATTAAAGTTAAGAAGACAAAGTGACAGACCATATTTTTTGCTAAAATATAACCTAGACTCTTAACATTTGCATTTTTCCTCAATATTATAAGCTCTTCGCCTTTAATTGGTTGGTATTTCTTTGAAGCTCTAAGTTTGACAAGGTTGTCATGTAACTGACTCATCTCATTTGCAGGGATAGTTCTACCATTAAACTTAAGATCTTGGTATCTTGTCCATGGGATATTTCTGCAGTATTTTGGATAAATGGTATTCCAGGCTATAAAAATAACTACCTTAAAGGGCTCGAGGAAAAGCACAGTTAGGCAAAATGAGGTAATGGATGCTATTAACCACTCGGAAGAGGTTTTAGTGGAATAGGACTGGCCAAGTTGTACAATGAAGAATGCGAGCACACCACATACAGAAAGCACAATGATCCAGGCAATATATAGAACCCACCAAGTAGACTGTGGTTTGTGTATTTTCTCAGAAAATGTTTCATTTTCTGCTGCAACATTATTGCTGGAATTGGTGTCTGTGTGTGGGAATTGCGGGGACTTCATCTCTGAGGGTGGAGCAGCTTTTAAACTGCCTTCTTCACGAAGGTTTTCAGATGAAAAGGAGGAATTTCCTTTTGGGTGAGCTTGAGCTGCATTGTAGGTTGAAGGTTTCTTTGATAAATGCTTAAACAAGGTTACCAGAATCAATTGCACGGGAACCGAAGTCAAAGAACTTTCTATTCCAATTCTTATGGATCTCAAATACTGTAGTTCTACTGAATAAATATGTTGATCAATCCTAGTACTGAATAATATAGTGTTAAACATCAGGGAGCTTAACAGTATTGCTAAGCAACAAGTCAGCCTGAGGAATCTGCTGAAAGAGTCATCGTCTAAATGAACAAAGACAGACAACCACAGATGGTTCTTGTACAGGTCATTGCTAATCATAATACAAAAATAATCAATCTTGCTTAAGGGTACATTGGGATTTGTAACAGCAAATGACCTTTCTATTTGGCAATCATCCCTGCCAGGATCAAACCATTTTCTACATATAAATAGCCATGACTGTTTAGTATCCATGTTTTGTACTTTGATTCGGCTTAAGAACCAGTTAGGACCAAAGCCATGATTATTGCGCCAGATATGAAGAGAACAAATGTTTCCTAAGTCTCTCTCAGTAGTTAAGATGAAGGTGTCAATAGATCCTTCCTGGAAGATCCCTGGGAACTGTGGATGTTTTAAATGATGTACATCACTGGCCCCATTTTGGCCAATCAGCTCAATGAAGACATCAGCATTGGTGCCTGATCTCATACGGCTTCCTGTGTATATTGTGACTAGATACCTCACCTCGTGAAAGGGATCATTGTCTGGCAAATCTATGATCTGATCCTTGATGCCAGCTTTATCTTTCCTTGTGACCCAGATAGTCAAGGAGATGTAGATTATAAAAATAGCAAGAACTGTCAACCCTGTTACAGGATTTTGGCCACTCTGTGCCAAAAGGAACCTTTTCATATCAACCTGATTGGGGAATAAAAGTACTTTGGCAGCCAAAAATTGGATACCAAGTCCTGAGGACCTTGATGGTCTGGGGTTGGCTGTTCTTCTGCTACGCTCTTTTGCTTTACAGATGCAATGTATCTTGGAATAAGTGGTCTGAGGGCCAAGATGGCAATTCCCTTCTTTCCACTGGTTCTGAATTCCATCCAGGTCTATGCAGGTTGCTGCAAAATGAGCAATGCGAACTATCTTTGTGGTTTGGTCTCTGACAATTGGGTGTGATTGTAAGACAATAGAGATATTCAGTCTGTCTGCTCTATTGCTCTGGAAAAGAGACCGAAGCATTGATTGAGGAAGACAAAGGATATATGGAGCCTTAACTGCACAGTCAGTGACATTAGTATCCATTTTAGTTGGTGTAGGAGGACTGTAATGGGAAGCAGCATACACAGCTACAGGGGGGTGGCTGGTATTGAGGCCTAGGTATATAAATACATGAAAAGTAATATTTATTTTAGACACAATCTGGATAAAAATATCTTTGGAGCTTCTCTTTACTTCAAAACTAAAGCCACCGGTTGTTTTACGGAGATTTTTGTCTGGTCCTATTGTCAAGTCAAAGATGGCCTCCTCTTTTCTAGCCATGGTCATTTCAACCACATGAGGTGTGATACTGATTACTTCACCATTAGCTTTGGTTCCTGTCATTTTTAATCCAGCCACCATTGTTCCAATATCTTCTGTATAAAGCAACCATGGAAAGGGATTTCTGTCAAATTCATAAAGGACAGTGGATACCACAGCATCTACCTGTAATTCAGCATGATTACTCTTTTTCAATTCAGTATAAAAGCAATTCCTGCAATATTGTCTTTCAGAGAAAGTTCCTGAAACATCCCATTTCTCATCTTTCTGTAAATGCATGGTCCAGATTTCAGTCTCCATGTTAGTTTCTTGCTCCCCAGGGACTTTCCCTTGTAAGACTAGATCTGCTAATATTTCTGTCACTGAAATGGTTTCCTTAATTGCATTGGCATTGACATTTCCATGGTTCAAGAGAGAAGCGCTCAACACACTGGACAACCCGATAAATATACCATTGCCAAGGATTTCTGCTTCCTTAGAACCCAAGTCTTTGGCCCTGAGCCCTTTTAGAGCCTCACTGACCTCTTTTAGTTTTCTGACTGCAAGCAGTTGTGATTCCCTGTTTACTTCAGTAGTTTCATGTGTTACCTGACAAATACTCAGAATCACTTGGTTTATTTTCAGGACATCAGTTGTAGGTATCCTCGTAGTTATATTAAGAAGGATTTGTCGCAAATCAGTTTTAGAGCCTTGATTGGTTGGCGAAGTCTCTATATTATTTAATACAGAGGCCACCATATATACAAAATAACCTACATTAAAGTAATCTTTAGCTGCAAGCAAAGTTGTCATAGGAGCGGTTGGTCCACCGATTAAACCATGTAGATCATGCTGAACAACACTAGTTGGTTTATTTTTTATTTGATCATGCACAGTTGCTTGCAATATTACCTGAGAAGATGCTCCAAGGGCATCATACACTTGAACATATATGATTAAGGTAGAGTTCTGAGATGGTATACCAACTGGAAGAAAAGAACGAGGAGTTTTACGCTCATGACCAGCATACACTATTATTCCCAAAACATGTTTCTCTACTGAAGATACGGCACTGGTTTTTAATTGATTTGATGATGCTATCACTTTATATGTAAGAGGTCCATTTTTGTCTTCAAATCCACTGCACTGAATGATGAATTTTGTTAGGAATGCCATGCCTGTCTTTGGATTGATGACACACTTTCCTATCTGAGGTGGGCCATTCACATAAAAAGAATATTCATAGATGGCTGACTGTCCTTCCTTTGTGGTGACTTTCAAACTAAATGTAAATGACTGCTCTGCCATGGATACAAATGCATAAGCATTTATATGCAGATATGGATTGGATCTTCCAGTTGTAGTTTTTGAAGACCAATCAAAATTTATTTCACTGGACTGTGCTGAGTAAAGTGACCAGTAATAGAGAGGTTTGCCACTTCTGCAATTTAGGCATTTGCCAGAAAGACAAAATCTTTCTGTTGGAATTACTGACTCACCACAATTTTCAATACATGTGACATTTAGGATTATGGCAGGAGGAGCTTGCACATGGACTATTTGTTCAGTCTGAGCTATTCTGCTACCATTTTGAACCACCAGGCGAAAATAATACACATTATTTCCTTGAAGTGTTTCAGGTTGCACTCTTTGAACTGGAACAGACCATGTTATCCATTTTAAATCTACCTGATCTGGGTGACATTTCCCATTTTCACTTAGAGTCATTGATGTGTAGTCTGTTTTTTGTTTGCTGCAATACCACGTAAAGGACAGCCCTTTAGAGGGTTGGACTACCTCACCATTGTAGTATGCAGATCCATTAAGTATCCACTCATCAGAAAATCCAACTGTCCGGATACTGCCTCCAGCAATGACAGCCACAAAGGTATCTGATCCAATCTTGACAAACAGTGAATCAGATCCTTCCATGCTCTTCCATGTATCCAAGGAGGTTAATTTCATTGTAAAATTAAAGAGATACAAGCCGTTATCTAAGACAGGACCAGGTACTTTTAATATGGTGGAATTTCTTTTTCCAATGCTAGGTGGATTAAAAGGCTTTGACCAATCTGGTGTAGTAGTCAGATCTGGAACTTTATAGATGTTCCAAATGACATTTGTTTGATTAGGACCTGGACAAGTGATACGTGTATCAGCAGTCAGAGTAAACTCTGTTCCTTGGGTATAATACACTACACGTTGAGAAGCGTCTGGCTTCTGGATACTAATTTCTTTAATAGAACAGGGTTCTTGATGGCAAGCTATGCTAAATCTGAGGGCCTTTGAAGCATAAGTGTTGACTGTAGCTTTTAAAATAGTTGGCATAAGTCCATTTCCAATGCATTTCACCTTTGCAACAAAACCAGTGAAGAGGGCAGAGTTGAAAGTTAAGAAAGAATTAGAAATGAATTGTATTGCATTTTTGACATGATTTATGTAGGTGAAAGTATAGTTCTGAATTGGGTACTCTTTCCTGGAATTAAAAAGTTGAAGGTTGAAGGTCCACTCACACTGCAGCAGTGGATGTTGCACAGGAATAAACCACACAATATAGACTAAACTGTCTTCAGGAGAATTGTTATTGAAAACATGAACGTCAATATCTTTTTCTCCTAGAGACCTGAACAAAGTCCCTTTCCGGTTCAGATACACATGGATGCTGAACTTGGACAATTGCAGCTGCACGAATTCAACAATGATCAGGTAACAGAGGCTCTGCTCCTCGTAAAAGATAAAGTGGGAGCTGTACTCCTTCCTAGTGGTAGGAGTAGTGCTGTCCTCCTGTGTAGAATAGTACAATCCCAGTGTATGGCTAAAAATGTAGATGCCTCTTCTGGTTTTCTGTGGATTGAGTGTGAGATAAGTTGTAGCTCCAGTGCTTGCTCTAAAAATCAAAGTCTCATTAAAGAAATCAAGTTTTCCTGCCAGTTGTTCAGGCATCTTCTCATCAGTACGAAAATAGACACTGGCCACCACCTTCTCCTTGGAGTGATGTGGTATGGGAACAGCACAGAAATTGCTGCGTAGAGCAAAATGGTTGTAACTGTAGAACTGAGACCACTCTCTTGTATCATGTGTGCTTAATAGTTTATAAGCTACTATTCCTTGGCTGAGCTGTAGAAGACTCCAAGAAAGGCTGATTGTCCCATGTGGGTGGCTCAGCAATTTGGAACGTACACTAAAGACATGCAACAGGGCAGGCTCCACATATAATTCTATGCTAAGGCTGATCAGAGGTTGATGCTGAACACTGACTGAAGCAATATAGAATCCACGATGGGGATAGCTCACAGTCAGGCGGTAGCTATAATACGATGCGCAGACCTGGTACAATTCTGCATTAGGGTAGCCAGCGAATGGCAGTGGTTCACTGTGCTGGTTGCTGGGAATGAGGAGGTCTTCTGGACTACCCCCTTGGCTCCTGAAGCGATAGCTCCACGAGGAACTCTTAAGGCGCGCGCACCAACCCAGCTGCACTGGCTGCCATTCCAAAACTGGAAGGGTGCGTGGCCAGAGCAGGAAAAGTCGGACATCTTGCCCGGTAACCTCAATGCTCAGGTTGTGGTGAAAGCACAAGGGTGCAGAGCACAAAGTTGATGTACACTCTACTGTGATCCGACTATAAGCCCATGGTGGATGGGGACCTTCCCCTGGCAGGCCTTGACCCAGCACCAACTCGCCCAACCAGTTATCTGTACTGTTTACCAGGATGGAATCTCGGTACCAGTGGCAATGAGGAGCGGGTTGTAAGTCTGTCTCTCTCTTTCCAGAATTCACTACTCCTCGTGCTCTTGAGTAGCACAATTCAATGTATTCATCCCACAGACATGAAACCTGGAGTTCATTATCTTGACGTTGATAAACACGATTTTCTGGCTTTGAACAAGTGACTAACAATGGTGGTGGAAGGAGATCAAGAGGAGCTGCCACTCGGTGTTGCAAGCAACATGAACAACAGAAGAGGAAGACATGACATAAAGGGTACCTCATCATTGACAAGAAAAAGAAACCTGACTCAGTAGTAACAGTTATCTCCTAGCAACAGCACAAAAAGAAAGTCTGCATGGGTTCTAGAACCTTTCCGCTCTTGCCTTAGGCAACTCATGCCCATTTTCAATATGGCCACAATAGTCCTTGTCTTTTTCTGTGGTTGAATCCCACACTCCTCTTCATAGCCCTCACATATCACATTACCCTGGGTTTGTATAAACCCTTGTTATTCTCATGTTGCCCAGGTGTATCTATTACATTTTAATGGAGAATGTTTGGTAGGACTTTAATTTTGAAAAGGCAATGACTGTGATAAAACTGGAGCTTCAGTGATTATTTCCCAGGATTATATTCCATCTAAATTGCATGTATGCTTATCTCTATATCTTATGAATCCCATAAGCACTGGAAATCCCAGATCTTGAATTTTCTCTGTAAATTGCCCCATGAGAGATGGGAACATATTACAACTGCTACCTGTTTTCTTTTGGGTAAAAGGTGTGTCTCTTTTCTTTCAAGCCATGCACATTAATGATACTATTAGAGGTCACTATTAGAATGAGTAAGTGGTAAAAATTGTGATATTTAAAACATGTATACCTCAGATTTCCACAGGAATGGAATTCAAAGGCAATTTTTAAAAAAAACAGCGTACAATGAAATCTCAAAAATAAGGAATTAGTATACATAACAAATGGCTTACAAATACTGTACACTAAAATAAAGAGCTCATATCCTAACTCACCAAAGGCCATTGTAATTTGCAACCTATAAGATAAAAGAAGAGTGTTGGAGGTGTAGGTGAGGGGGAAGTCAACAGAAACCAGTCCTGTGTGTTAAAGGCATCCTCCAAGTGGCCTAATGAAATCATTACTTTATTTTGCCATTTCTTTACAATTAGAGATACAATGGCGTTCCTACAGTCTAGGAGTAGGCTGCCTAGGTAATCAGAAGCTCACACAGGACCATCAGTCAATCTTTAGGCACTAATCAGCTGAACAGTACATACCACCCAACAGTCCAGCTTTGTCTGGGATAGGCCAGATTTACAGAAGCCCAAGGAATACATAGAGATAAACCACAAACTAAACAACTGTGCATATAGTTTACAGAAACTAATTAACAGTAATATACAGCATTTCAAGTCCATGAGAGAAACTCTCTCTGTGTAGACTAGTACCGGTGCAGTTCCAACAGAACTCCAACGATGAGATACCCTGATTTCAATCTCTGTTTCATGAATCTGTATATTACTGTTAACGAGTTTCTGTTAACTATATACAGAGTTGTTTAGTGTGAGATTTACAGAAGCCACCTTGGCTTCTGTTTGAAATCGAGGATGTCTTGCTTCTGCTGTCTTACTGCTGCCTCCTCCAATGTGGCAGCCATGATAGCTGCTGAGGCCTCCATGGCAGCCTTCACTGCACTCCCAGAAGTGGGCACAGCACATCTAGAAGCACACGCCTGAAAGTGCATGCAGCACTTCTGGCAGCCACGGTGAGGCCTCAGTGAGGCCAAAGAGACCACAAAAGGCTTAGGAGGCTGAGGTGATGGGGGGGACAGGAGCACAGCATGGTGTGAGAAAAGGGGATGCCCCAGATTTGGGTGAGAAATGTTGGAGGGTATGTCAGTGGGGAGGTCAAGTGGAGGTTTAAACCTCACAATCCTGGTGCACTTAGGGTGAGTGCACATGTGACAGACTATGGCTATGTACATAACAGAGTATTAATGCACATATACAGATCCAATTGTAAGACCATTCTGGGCTCTTGAGTGCAGGAACATGAACACAAAGAGGCAAACACCATGCAGGATACAACAGGTTTATTTTGGGTTGCATATGCAAAGCAAAAGGTGCAGGGCAATAATTCACCGGACTGCACACCTAGAAACTGGCATGCACTTCTTTTATACATGACTATAGGAATTCAAAACTTAATTCATAATTAGATCACATGTTTTACGGGAAATCATGTGTTTTCTGGGAATCCGAAACCATCTGCCTTCATTCGGAGCCCGCCCTCCTCCTGGCAAGCCTCCTCCAAGATAGCAACATAGAACCCTGGCTTGTGAGCACAGAGATGCCTATTGTCTATTCAAGGTTCAGTCTAATTCATTACACCTGTGCTTGCCAATCAGCAAGAAAGCATAACTTCAGTTAATTAGCAAGAAACTTATTGCATCATGTAGAGAATATGAAGGCATAAATCAATAATAGCAATAATAGCAAAGGGACATAAAATACCCTAACAAACTTGATGCTTACAATATGATTACTTAATATAAGGCTAACTTATGAAGCTTAATATATTGAGAGATACATTCTGGCTCCAAAGACCTCTCCCCCCCCTCTTGTCTTACAGGCAGGGCATTCAGACTTATTTTAAGACTTCTTTGTCTAGCCCCAGACAGTGCGCATCGGTCTTATCTTCAATCTTGAGGCACTGGCAGACTGCCTGGTGAGAGGCCCCTGTTCTTCTGCTCATGTCAATTCAAAACTGTTTTTCTTTACAGAGGCTTATAGAAGCAATACACAAATATATATGAATATAGGCTAAAGAATATATTTAAACAGGCTAAAGAAAAGCATTAAAAAGCATTTCACAACAGAGAATTGTTCCCCTTCACAATTTTTCCATGTGCGCTTTTGTGCATGCATTCAGTTGAACTCTATCTCAATATTTCTAATCCACACTAGTGGGTGGTGCTTGATGGAATGTATTCACACTGTATGTCTCCCCATCCCCTCAATGACTACTTCCCTATCCTCCCAGAGGGTTCTATGGGATGTTAGGAGAAAAACAGTGCTTCTAGTGGGAGACATGTTGTGCTCCTTCTGGGGTAGTTTGTCTGCCCTCGGTCCCTACTCTGTGGCTCTTAGAAGCTGACAGCATGTGACAGCATCCACACTCTGGAAAACAGCCTGACTGGACAGCTAAACCAGGTGAGGGTAGCCAATGGGCCTCACCTGCATGCGAAGACAGGCTCCAGCAGATTGAGCGGATAAGACCAACTGTGGGTCCAATGGTCAAGAAGGCAGCTTCTTCTGCACATGCTATAGAAGGAAGTGTGGAGCTGGTCAACCAAGAAAGATAGCCCATCTAGGAGAAGGAAAACTATCGTAAACAACTGCTGCCTATCTTCAGGAATAAACACTAAGGAATAAACCCTACATGAACTAGGAGTGAAGTTCCTAAGGTGGCTGGATGGCACCTGGTATACCTCCTTTCAGCAACTCCTGCAGCCAAGCTGGTGCTAAATGCATTGCTCTGCTTTCTTTTGCACCACATCACCGAGGCAGAGAAGGAGGTCTTGTCTGGGCAGCCCAGGACCTCCATACACACTGCTCAAGCCACTTTGGTGCTGTTGGTGTAGCAAAACATGAGAAGCAGCAGTTATGAGTTATTGATCTCTGCAGCCACAGCAAATGCTGTAATTCTTCAACAGTTTGACTTTGCCCCCAGAGGCACACTCCACTGTCTCTTCAGACAGCTGGATGGCAACAGCAACAAACAACAAAATCCTCTGAGAGTTCTGGAAACCCAAGGTCCCTTGTGGGCATGTGCACAAGTATTTGTTTGCCTGTGCATTCATCCATCCATTCATTCATTTATGAGATACAAGTTTTCTGATATGCCAGACTTGGAACAAAATAGCCAGTTGTCTTTTTTTTTTTTTAAGTGTGATCGTGTGGTCAGTCTCACCAGCAGCTCACCAAGGAATGCCTCACCAATGAAAGTAGGGGAATGTGGTGATAAAATGTCACCCACCCAAACATCCCTGAACAGGTTTTAAAAACCTACCCATACAATGTGCTTCAGTACAACCAGTTGGGTAACATTTGATTCTATGCTGGATTCTTTTTCCTTACCACATTTTCCACAGATTGGAAGAATTCAAATTAAAGGGGGGGGTAAAAGCATTTCCATGCGCTGTTCTGGTTCGCCAGAAGCAGCTCTGTCATGCTGGCCACATGACCCGGAAGCTGTATGCCAGCTCCCTCGGCCAGTAACGTGAGATGAGCACCGCAACCCCAGAGTCAGACACGACTGGACCTAATGGTCAGGGGTCCCTTTACCTTTACCTATAAAGTGCAGTTTGCCACTTGGATGGGGACAATTTCATGTGGAGAATCCTTAACTGACTTGTGTACATAGCCTGTGTGTGTATCTTTATGCATGTGGGACTGAGTGCAGGAGAAGGAGGCTTTGTGATATGATCGATAGACAGACAGACAGACCTTCTGAGTGGACAAAAGCTGTGTGTGTGTGTGTGGAAACTGGAAAAGGTGAGCTTAGCCTCCCACCCCACCCCCCGGCACATGGCATCTGACCCACCCCTCCAGGCTCTGCTTGAGATGACTGGTCTATTAAAGGACATTGAACTAAATTATCAACACAGGATAATATCCTTTTCCTAATTTTGTATAAGAGTTCATACGTACTTGAAAACCCAAAGAGAATCAATTTAAAATGATGAGACAAACATCTGAAGTGGAAATAATTATGAAGGAAGAGAATGGAAACTCTGTGGAGATCAGCTTGGGATAAAAATATGCAATTTATTCACCGTTTACTCTGTCTCTCTCAAACAGAAAGATAAACCATTTTCTTGCCATTTACTTGCCTGCTTCTCAAGCTGCACACATAGTCATCCTTGACCACAGATCTTCCAAATATTACAGTGTTGACATGATCACTGTCACTTGTGGATGGTGTCTGACGGGTGATGGAAAGCCAAATACTTTGGATCTTCAGAACCACAAAGTTTATTGCTTCTGCTTCATCAGAATGTTGGTCATAAGTAGGTTGTTTCATTGACTTATAAGTAGAGATTATTAGGGCTCTCCAAAAATTGATGAAAATAAACATCATCGTAAACATAAATGAAGCCTGGAAAAATATCCCTAGCCACATGTTGGATGAAAGACCAGCCAGTTTAACTGCTCCAAAACAATATGAAACTACAGTCTGGAGGGAAAGAATCCAAGTATGAAAACTCCACTCACCTTGGCCAAATGTTAGATATCCAAATGATGTGAATATAGAAAAGTATACGGCCGTAAGCACAGTCATATTAACCAACTCAGGAAAAGCTACTGACATTGTTTTTTCTGCAAGGCGCACATTGTACAAGAATCTGAAATATCGGTATGGTTTCAAAATCAGAAGGAAGACCAAAAAACCTGAAATCATCCTAAAGAGTTGATCGATTCGGGATATTACATGGAAGGGAACAAATTCTTCTGGATTGAGTAGATGAAATTCCAACAATGTAAATGCCAGCTTAAATTTCAGTGCAATTAACAACAGAAAAAACATAGAGGTTGTCTTTATTGCAAAGTTATTTACATTAGTAGCTGTTTGAAGATAACCTATCCTTTCTTGACGTAACATGTTAAATTCATCAGCAAGGTAAAAGGCAAGAATATACACTATAACTCCATACACAACCCTCTTAGAGGTGGGTTCATACTGGAAAATAGAGAGTTTGTAAGAATGAACTGCCAAACTTGAATTAACGACACCTACATCAGTAGTCTCAAATATGATAGAAATGCTGCAGAATAGATCCACATCTGGATTAAAAGTTGTTAACTCAAAAATCACTGCCCAAGTCCGATTATCAAGCCAGTTGTTTCTTTGCAGATCATCCATCCTCATTGTTGTATTGGGTCGTTGCTCTCCAGGGAAAAAATAAAAGGAATATCCTCCAGGCCCATATGAATCTACAACACCATACGATTTATATTCCCATTGGTCAATGTCCGACTGGTATGTAAATCCTTGAAAACTGCTAGAGTGCTTGGAAGCTGGTTGATTGGTTGGGATTGTCCATGACCCAAGATAGTTACTTTGATCTTCTGGATCACTGTGAAATTTATAGCGGCAGTGGCTTTCCCTAATCATATGACCTTGCGCAAAGTTGCGAGCAGGGAAACATTTCTTTTCAGTATTCTTCGCTCTTACTTGCCTCATTCTGGGCAAACCAAGAATTTTAGACCAAGATTCTGAAACATAGGTAGGGTGGTAGTCATTATGTATTAAGGGCAGAAAGACGTTGCTCGTCCACATGTAAATATGCTCCAGCTTATTTACATCTGATAAACCAAACGAGAATTGATTATATATAGCTTTATTGTAATAAAAAGTGGTGGTGGGTTCTGTGGAATATGCAACAATGAAAACACAGGATGAGTAGACAAGGTGAATTACAATGTCCTTTACAAACACAAATGCTAAGTGTTGAGCCCTTACTTTTTTCCTCAAGACTATGACTTCATCCTCTGTTAAAGGTTCATATTCCTTGCTGTGTCTAAGTATGGCAAGATCATGGTGAATCTTTCTCAGATCTTTATCATCCACACTTGATTGGATCAGCTTCATATTCTGGTACTGTTCTGTGGTTATCCAGGGGATGTTTTTACAGTATTTGAGACTTATAGTACTCATAGCTGATATGAGAGACAACTTCATGGTTTGCAGCAAAAACACACTCTCAAAAAATGATGTCATGGATGCTATAAACCACTCCATTGATGTTGTATAGCCATAGGTCAAACCATATAATATAATGAAACATGAAGAAACTCCAGATATGATAAAGACCAGTATCCAAGAGACATATCTGCACCACCATGGAAACCGTGGCATTTTATAAAAGAACATGAACTCTGGGCTCAGTGGCTCCTCTATTTCATAAGTAGTACTTGTGTCCTTGCCTGTTGCACTATTGTTGCTAGCATTGCTTTCTGATAATGGCAGATGCTGGTCTTTCCCATTTGAATATGCTGATTTGCCTTCATTCTCAATGGTTTCAGACATAAAGGAGGGGTTTCTTTTTGACCCATTTCTCGTGTTATGCAGCAAAGGCCTCTCCTCGGAATATGTAAATAAGATTTGTATCGTTAATTGTAAAGGAATAGAAAACAAAGCGCTCACAAATCCAATATACATGGATTTCAGATACCGTAATTGCACGGAAAGAATCTCCCGATCATCTGCACCACTGAAAAACATGATGTTAAATAGCAAATTACAGAGCATTATTACTAAGCAACAAGATACCCTCTGTACCCTCGTGAAAGAACCGGTGACAACCTGAGAAAATATTGAGAGCCATATATGATTGTCTTCCAAATCCTTGGCAAAGCTTATCAAGAAGTAATCCATTTTATCTAAGCTTGATTTTAGGTTTTTAGCAACAACTGATCGTTCTATTTTGCCATCAGCCTTGCCAAGACCTAACCAGTTTCTACATATAAACAGCCAAGATTCTTTAGTGTGCATATTTTGTACTTTGATTCTGCTTAAGAACCAGTTAGGGGAGGAACCCCCTGTATTGTGCCAGACATGAAGGGAATGAAGTTCTCCTAAATCATATTTAGTAGTTAGGAGAAATGTGTCAACGGCTGCACGAAAGAGAGTTGGAAACTGTGGGTGTTTCAAGTGATGTACATCACTGACACCATTTTTACCTATCAATTCAATAAAAACATCTGCTGTGGTTCCTGATCCCAAACGACTTCCTGTGTATACAGTGACCACATAGCGCACTTTATGGTAGGGGTCATTGTCAGGTAAGACTAGTATTTTGTTTTTTCTTTTCAAATCAGCTTTATCTTTGATCATGGCCCAGGTAGTACACAAGATGTAGGCTGAAAAAATGATAAACACAGCCAGCAGTGTCACTGGATTTGTGTCAAAGTCTGCTGAGAGGACCTTGTTTATATCCAAAGGATTAGGGTACAAAATGAAGTTGCCAGCTACAAATCTGACAGGGTGAGAAGCCTCCCGTGATTGACGTCTCCTTCTTGTTGGGCTGTGGGCTTTTGCTTCACAGATGCAGTGTATCTTGGACCAGGTGGTCTGAGAGCCCAGACGGCACAATCCTTCTTTCCACTGTTTCTGAATGCCATCCAGATCTAGACAATTGGCTGTAAAAACAGCAATGCGGACAATCTTTGTGGTATGTCCTCTCACAATTGGATGTGATTGTAGTACAACTGAAATGTTCCACTTGTTTGCTTTATTGCCTTGGAGTGGAGACTGAAGCAATGACTGAGGAAGACAAAGTATACGCACAGCCTTAAATGCACAATTTGTGATGCCAGTATTCATTTCACGTGGTAATGGAGGTTTGTCATGGAAAACAATATAAGAAGCTATTGGAGAATGGCTGACATTGAGTCCCAGATAGATAGATATGTTGAAAGTAACTTCCATATTGCACAAAATCTGGATAAATACATACCTGAAGTTTCCTTTTAATTCAATACTAAATCCACCAGTTGTTTTGGAAAGCTTTTTATCTGGCCCAATTGTCAGATTAAACGTTGCAAAGTCCTTATCTTTCCTTGCCATGATAACTTCCACCACCTCGGGGGTAACCCCCAAGATATCACCATTAGCTTTGACTCCTACCATTTTGAATCCAGTCACTACTGTATGAATATCTGCTGTATCTGCCATCCAAGGGAAGGGATTCCGTTCAAACACATAATGAACTGTGGAAACCACAGCATCTGCTGGTAACTCAATGTGGTTCTCCTGCTTCAGCTGAGGATAAAAGTAGTTCTTGCATTGTCTTCCCTTAGAGAAAGTCCTAGAAACCTCCCACTTTTCACCTTTCCATAAGTGAATTGACCAGTTTTTAGCTTCCATGATAGTTTCATGTTCCCCAGGGACTTTACTTTGTAAGATGAGGTCAGCTAATATTCCTGTCACAGAAATTATTTCTTTAATTGCATTGACATTGACATTTCCATGGTTTAAGAGAGAAGCACTCAACACATTCGACAAGCCAGTAAATATACCATTGCCAAGGACTTCTGCTTCCTGTGACCCTAGATCTTTGTCCCTGAGCCTTTTCAGAGCTTCAGTGGCCTCTTTTAGCGTTCTGACCGCAAACAGTTGTGCTTTCCTGTTAACTTCATTAGCATCCTGTGTCAATTGACAAATACTTGAGACCGTTTGGGTTATCATCTGTATTTCAGTCAAAGGAATCATTGCAGACACATTAAGGAGGATTTCCCGCAAATCAGTTTTAGAGCCTTGATTGGTTGGCGAAGTCTCAATATTATTTAATACAGAGGCCACCATATAGGTAAGAAAACCTATATTAAAGTAATCTTTAGTTTCAAGGAGAAAGAACATAGGGCCACTTTGCCCAGTGATTAAACCATACAGTTCACGGAGAAGAACAGTTGGTTTGCTTCTTGGATCATAAACATTTGCTTGCAAAGTTACTTCAGAAAATACTCCATAGGCATCATATACTTGAACATATATGTCTAAGGCATACTTTTTAGATGGAATACCAGCAGGGAGAAATGATGGAGGGGTTTTTTGCTGATGACCAATATACACTATTATTCCAAATGTATTATTTTGCACAGAAGATATTGCAGTCATTCTTGTTAGATCTGAATGTGCTATCACTTTGTATGTAAGAGGTCCATTTTTTTCTTCAAATCCAGTACACTGGACAATGAATTTTGTATGGAATGCTATGCCTTCCCTTGGATAAATGATACATTTTCCAGTCTGAGGTGGAGAGCTAACATAAAATGAATGCCTATAAACAGCTGATTGTCTTCCCTTTGTGCTTACTTTCAGGCTAAGAGTATAGAATTTGTCTTCCATGTATCTGAATGCCAATGAATTTATATGCATGTATGGCTTTGACCTCCCAGTTGCAGTTTTGGAAGCCCAATCAAAATGTATTTCCTTAGAGTTTGCTGAAAGAAGTGACCAAAGGTAGACTGTTTGACTAGTTTTTGCACAATTTAGACATCTTGCGGACAGAATGAATCGCTCTGTTACTTTGATAGTTTTCCCACAATTTTCAAAACAGGTGGCATCCAGTATTGGTACAGAACCAGGCAGCACATGAACTGTTTGGAATGCATGGGCTGATTTGTGCTGCTTCAGAATTACTAGAATAAAATAATATTTTGTGTTTGCCTGAAATGTATTAGGTTCTACTTTTTGAACTGGAGCACTTGAATGTGTCCAGCGTATATCTGCTTGATTTGGACAGCACTTTCCCTCTGGGCTCAGCCTCATTGTTGAATAGTCCAATTCCCGTTTGGTGCAATACCAATTAAAGGTGATTCCTTCAAGGGGGTTGGCAGAATAAGGATCAGAAGAAGCAGATGCATCCAAAGTCCAGTGATCAGAAACACCAACTGTCCGGAACAAACCACCAGCTATGATTGCTACCAAGTCATTTTCTAAAATTTGGAGAAATAGTGAATCAGACTCCATGATTTTTATATTATATGCAGGAAGGTGCACTGTCATCGTCATATTTACATGATGAAAGCCATAAAATAAGACATTTCTAGGTATATGAAATATGATTCCACTTGTATTTATCTCATCAGGTAGCTTAAGAGGATTTGGCCAGTCTGGAATAGAATATGCAGCCTCAAGGCTATAGATTTTCCACAGTATATTGATATTTGCACTTGTCCTGCACTGTGCCTTTGCAGTTGCTTGCAAGGTAATTGCTGACTCTCTCTTATAATGTATGATTGGATCAGAGAGATCGGGTTTATGGATTATAGCTGTCAGTTCATGACAGTAACTTTGCTGACAGGCCACTGTTGGGTGTAGGACCTTTGACGCGAAAGTATTGATACTGGCTTTTAAAACAGCACGTGCAAGTCCACTTTTGCTGCAATCCACTTTGGCTACAAAGCCCATGTACTGTGAAGGTCGGATAGATAAAATAGAGGGAGGGAGAAAATGGGCAGCATCTTTGACACCATTACTGTAAGAATAAGTGTTGTTCCAAAGGAGGTACTCTTTCCTGGAATTAAAAAGTTGAAGGTTGAAGGTCCACTCACACTGCAGCAGCGGATGTTGCACAGGAATAAACCACACAATATAGACCAAACTTTTGTCAGGAGAATGTCCATTGAAAACATGAACGTCAATATCTTTTTCTCCTAGAGACCTGAACAAAGTCCCTTTCCGGTTCAGATACACATGGATGCTGAACTTGGACAATTGCAGCTGCACGAATTCAACAATGATCAGGTAACAGAGGCTCTGCTCCTCGTAAAAGATATAGTGGGAGCTGCAGCCCTTCCTAGTGGTAGGAGTAGTGCTGTCCTCCTGTGTAGAATAGTACAATCCCAGCGTATGGCTAAAAATGTAGATGCCTCTTCTGGTTTTCTGTGGATTGAGTGTGAGATAAGTTGCGGCTCCAGTGCTTGCTCTGAAAATCAAAGTCTTATTAAAGAAATCAAGTTTTCCTGCCAGTTGTTCAGGCATCTTCTCATTAGTACGAAAATAGACACTGGCCACCACTTTCTCCCTTGAATTTTGTGACTTGGGAACAGCACAGAAATCACTTTGCAGAGCAAAAGGATTATAACTGTAGGAGTCAGACCATTCCTCCACACCCTGCACATCTACCAGTGTGTAAGCCGTTATTTTGGAGCTGAAGGGTTGGAGAGTCCATGAAAGATTGAGGGTCCTGCGAGGAAGGCTGAGCAGTGTGGAGGAGGTGCTGAACACATGGAGCAGAGTAGGCTGCACATAGAAGCTCAGGCTACGTCCAAGTGGAGGCCCATTCTCAATATGGAGTGAGGCAGTGTAGAATCCACGGAGGCGATAGCGCACAGTTATGTAATAGTTATAATATGATGTACACGCTTGGTGCATTTCTGCATGTGGATAAACAGTAGGTGAAAGTGGCTCGCTATAGAGGTTGCTGGGGATGAGGAGGTCTTCAGGAATACCCCCTTGACTCTTGAAGCGGTAACTCCAGGTGGAACTCTTGAGGCGTGCGCACCATCCGAGCTGCACTGGTTGCCACTCATGAATAGGTAACGTATGTGGCGAGAGGAGGAAAAGACGGACATCCTGCCTGGAAATTTCAATTGTTAGGTTCTTATGGGCACATGTGGCTACATGGCACGAAACTGATACGCACTGCACTGTGATACGAGTAAAAGACCATGGTGGGTGGAGGCCTCGCCGAGTCAGAGCTGCACCTAACACCAGCTCACCTGACCAGCGATTTGTATTCTTTACCAAGATGGAGTCTTGGTACCACTGACAGTGAGGCGGGGGTACCGTGTCCAGCCTTTCCTCCTTGATCTCTGAAGGCAGTCTTTGGGCTCTTGAATACTTCAGGTCAATTGTCTCATCCCAGAAGCATGAAACACGAAGTTCATTGTCATGCTTCTGATAGACACGGTGTTGTGGGTTTGAGCAGGTGACCAACAGTGGGGGTGGTAAGAAACGAAAGGGTACAGCTATTGCATACTGAGAACAGTAACAGAAGAGAAAGACAAGAAGCATCCTTGGTATTGATGGTTCAGGAGCAGCAGCTGACCACCAGCATCAACGGTTCCACACACAATAATTGTTTTAATTCTAGAATCTTTTACCTGTTGCCCCAAGCAACTAAGGTTCACGTGCAATAAATAATAATAATAATAACAATAATAATAATAAATTTTTATTTCTACCTCGCCCTTCCCGATCCAAAAACCGGGCTCAGGGCGGCTAACAACAAATGTAAGACAATGATAAAAGCAACTTAAAAACAGCTAAAAAACAGCATAAAAACAAACATCAGTGGGATCCCCAGGGCTAACTGGCCAGGTTAGTCATGCTAGGCCAGTAGGGAGACCAGGGAGGAATTTTAATGTGGGGACCCAGAAGGGTTTCTTCAGAAAAAAGGGAAGGGGAAAAGGAATGGGGGATCAGGCTAGATTGAAGGCCAGGTGGAATAACTGTCTTACAGGCCCTGCGGAAGGAGGTCAGGACCTGCAGGGCCCTAGTCTCGTTGGACATAGTGTTCCACCAGGTCGGAGCCAACACTGAAAAGGCAATACAGAAGTAACATTTCTTTCTTTATATTCCTGATTCCTCTTCATTATATACATATATATAAACGTTGATCCTGATCTTTTTAAATATAAAGCAATGATTCTGTTTGTGCTGCACAAATGAATAAAAGGTTAAGTATATTTGCTTGAATAAATTGCTGGCTCTTTGCATTTTAAAAATTCCATAGGCTATTATTTTGCCGTCAATGATTTGAACGTAGCATGCAGTAATAACACTAGACTGGGTCAGAAATTATAAACAGTAAATATAGTCACCTATTTCCTATACATCAGTATAGGTTAAAATATAGACACTTGTTAGAATCAGCAAGAATATATATTGACATTTCAAAAATATAATTTTTATATGAATGATATGGTTAAAGTTTTAGATGAGTTGAAATTCACTTCTGTTGCTATTTTTTTTTATCAAAAGTTGTTATTACTGATGTATTTCTTTTATCCATGATTTGATTATGGATGAGGGAGCCAAGTTGGGTTGCATTATTAAGACCTGTCTAGATGAGCACGATGGAGATGGTCTCACCCTGCTTTGCCCACCTGGTTATTCAGTGGAGCATTGGGCACACTCTGGGGCCAGAGAGAATTTTCTGTAGCCTATAGGAATTATTTCTCTCTCCAGGCTTCCTGCCTGCTTGAATGGGGACCTAGAGGGCTTGTGCCTGGTACTGGACAGTTGGTACAGATTAAGGATTCTGCTGGTTTACTGCCTGCCTCACTGCCCAGCAGTCTCCCTGCCTGAGCTGACAGAGATAGTCTTGGAGGTGGAGTTGAGGACTCCAAAACTGTTGGTTCCATTAATTCTGGAGCGGCTCAGGACCTTATGGCTGCTATGTTGAAGTCCCTCTCCTGCTTTACCTTCTTCTTCTTCTTTGATCACTCGTAGGAGAGTAAGATTGTCTTCCATGAACACAGTCTTAACAGTGAGTCCGTTATGGGTTTTTGGAAGATGCCTGTGCATGAATCAGATCAGTGCATGCTGACCACAGTCTTTACAGTAAGGCTCTGTTCTGATGGCATGCTTGCAGCCTTCATCTGCCTTCACAGCCATTGTAACATATTGTTTATCTTCTGCCTATTTTGCCATTGAGGACTTCCTGGATCATTCTTTGTCTAGTGCAGGGGTAGGCAACCTAAGGCCCGGGGGCCGGATGCGGCCCAATCACCTTCTCAATCCGGCCTGTGGACAGTCCGGGAATCAGCGTGTTTTTACATGAGTAGTATATGTCCTTTTATTTAAAATGCATCTCTGGGTTATCTGTGGGGCATAGGAATTTGTTCATTATTTCCCCCCCAAAAAAATATAGTCCAGCCCCCCACAAGGTCCGAGGGACAGTGGACTGGCCCACGGCTGAAAAAGGTTGCTGACCCCTGGTCTAACTCCTTCCCCTTGACCTTACCGCCTTGGGTGACCCTACCGGGAGTACGAGACTCCGGATGACTCACAAGGGTCACAGGATGAGCCGCCTGCTTTATAGAGCCCACCTGGCTTCTTGCTATACATCAGATTTAGCGCAATTTAAGAAGTTGAGGGACAGATGTAAGCAGGGCTTTTTTCAGCCCGAACATGCCAGAACTAGGTTCCAGCAACTCTCAGGCAGTGTTCAAAATTAGCTGGGTGCCAGCCTTTTGTGAGGAAATGGAGGTGTCCAGGCACCAGGTCAGTGCCTAATGTCTCCAGCACCTGGCCAGGCTGGTGTGTCTGCAATGTCGTGCCAGTCAGCTGGTGTGTTGGGCAGCGCAGCACCAAAAGACTCAATCCCGCTCCCCAGCTGAAAGAGCCCCCATCCCGCTCCTGCTTGCCCGCCAGCAGCCTCGGGCAGCCCCACTCTGCAAGCCACAGGTAGGGTGGCTTTGCACCCTGTGCCTTGCAGACTTCGCCCACCAGTCAAACGTCAGGTTCTGTGGCCTCGGCTACCGCCGCCTGTTCTGTCTTCAGGGAGTGGGGGTGAGCGGGGAGAAAGAGGGAGCTACTCACCCGCCCTGCCCCCATGCCGGTGAAGGAAGCCTCAGAAAGGAGCCCCAAGGAAAGCAACCCCGCCACCCGCCCAAAGAATCCTGAGAAGAAGTACAGTACACATGTTTGCACCACACATCTGAAACAAGTACGCGCACACCTAGACTGTCGTAGCCCCCCACAAGAGCTGCAATTTTCGGCACACTTAAGAAATTAAAGTTGCAAAAATTTAAATGCTTTCAGTTTAAGACAAGTATCCCAAAACTGGATAATAAAATATGCATTTCCTCTAAAAATAAAAAAGTGATCATCCTCACAACCCACGCAAAACAAGTCAGCTGGCAGCCCAGGCACACCTTGAGCGCCAGGAGGGCGGGGGGGGGGTCTCACGGCCAAGTGCAGGGCGCCGCTCCCTCGCAGCAGCCTGACGCCTCCCCGCGATACCACGTCCCGCCCCCCCCGAAGGCCGCCCCCTCGGCCTCCGTGTCTGGCCAGCACCTTCGCGAGCCCCCCGAGGACACGGGACAGACCAAGTTCCGGAACCCCCCCCCCCCCCCGGGCGCAGTCAGGCCGGCGAGCCCTCCGGTAAAAGCCCCTCTTTCCGCAATTCCCCGTTTGGAAAGGGAGTCGCGAGGGGGCGCCGCAAGCTCGCCTTTTACTACTCCTTGTTTACTTCTGGTTTCTCCGCCGACCAGCCTTTCAATGTTCTCCGACGGCCGTTTCCGGATTTCGGGAGGCGGCTCCCTGGCCCTCCGCCCCGCGGCTCTTTCTCGGGGAAAGAAGAAGGGGAGGCGGCGGCGGGCCGAGAGCGAAGCCTCTGCCGAGGAGGGACATGGCGCGCCTCAGAGACTGCAAGGTGAGTCGCCAAGGGGCGCGCGGGCGGCTTCTCCTTTCATTTCAGTTAAAGCCACCGACAGGCAGCTCCGTGGTGAGAAATGGGGCGGGGTGGGGGTGGGGTGGGGGGGCCTCTCTGCTTTTTAACATCCAGGCAGGCGAACGCGCGGAGAGAGACCGTGGGAAACTGAGAAGGTGTATCTGAAGAAGTGTGCATGCACACGAAAGCTCATACCAAGAACAAACTTAGTTGGTCTCTAAGGTGCTACTGGAAGGATTTTTTAAATTTTGTTTTGTTTTGACTATGGCAGACCAACACAGCTACCTATCTGTAACTTGAAAAGGTTGGGTTTGCCTGCAGCGCTTGCAGCGCGAATTGGTGGCAAGTGTCCCACTTCGCTTACTCGAGAGAAAGGGCGGAGGGGACGCGAGCATGTGTTATTTACACCGTGGAAATGGAAAACCTTTTAGCAGGAGGAGCCCTTTGAAAATGCTTTATTTGCTGCGACTCAGAAGTAAGTCCTGTTGAATTCAACGGTACTTACTCCTAGGAAAGTGGGGCCAGGGTTGCAGCTTTAATCTGCTCAGTGCAGTAATGATTTTGAATCTTTGTAAATTGTATAATCTACGTTCAGAAACATAAAGGTATTCAGAAACATAAAGCTATTAACTAAAAAGGCAGAGATAAAACATAACATACTGGAAAATTAAAACAAAATTTTAAAAAATTCCTTCCAGTAGCACCTTAGAGACAAACTAAGTTTGTTACTGGTATGAGCTTTCGTGTGCATGGTATCTGAAGAAGTGTCCATGCACACGGAAGCTCATACCAAGAACAAATTTAGTTGGTCTCTAAGGTGCTACTGGAAGGAATTTTTTTTATTTTGTTTCTACCAGCACGGCTACCTACCTGTAACTGTAAAACTAAACACTGGTAAAAGTTCGTGGACATAAAATGTGTTTGTGTTTGGTCATAATTTCCTGCTCAAACCTGCAGAGGCAATAGGATAATTGCATGAACTATGTAAGGGCATTTTCATATGAGGCTCAAAGCTCAAAGGTTCTCTTGTCATATGGTTATACATTGACCAAAATGCTCACTTACAGTACACTTCAGATTCCTTCTTGCACATTTCCTTCTCATGATGACACTGTAATAGCAGAAGAGAGATTTTAGAGGCTCTGTGCGAAAATGCATTGTTGAACCTTACTGCAGTTAATGTTCTTAAACTCATAAGTTTTAGGTATGATGGTATGATGGGTAAAACAAAATAAAAAATAAAAAAATTCCTTCCAGTAGCACCTTAGAGACCAACTAAGTTTGTGATGGGTAAGTCAGCATTGCTTTAGTGCAGGGGTCTGCAACCTTTAAGACAAAAAGAGCCACTTGGACCCGTTTCCGAAGAAGAAAAAAACCTGGGAGCCGCAAAACCATTGCGACATTTAAAACATAATTAGACGTAATTAGAAATCAGAGGGCATCCCACCCACCTCTTTCCTCCTTCTCTCCCTAATGTCTCAACAACCAAAATTGATCTGCAAAAAAGTTACATGGAAAAATACGAGAGACATTGCACACACTTTGTAAACCAAGAAAATCTTTTTTAAAAAAAACAATTTGGGAATCCAGTTGTGGTGAGGTAATAGCCCAGCTATTAAAGAACAATGTAGCTAATTCCAAGGCAACTGAATAACAAAGAGGCCAGCGATTAAGCTACAGTGCCTGGGGAAAAAAAGTCAAAGGGCAATTCTAAAATGCAGCAGGGTGACTTTTAAAACACGAAGTTTTTTACCCACCAAAAATGGTGACCTCCAACTATTATGTTGTCCCCAAACCACTGCCCAACACGGATGCATAGCACAATTTAGACAGGTTATGAAGAGCAGGTAATGAAGGCAAAATGGCAAAATATCACGAAACGCTCCCCCCCCCCAGCCAAACAACAAGCACTGTATTAAAGGAACCGTCCGTACGCCTGACGCTGCAGGGGCAAATCTAGAAGGGGAAATCCAACCCCCCAGAATACTTCCGCCCCATGAACAGCACAAAAACACACTAAAACAACCCTAAAAGTTTAGCAAACTTATGCAAAAGCACACAGCATGCACACTGCCCCAATCACCATACCGCTCTCCAGCTGCTCGGTGTTTTCCTTCAGCAGGTAAGCGATATGCACGCAGGAGCCGAATGAGGGGGGTGGGGATTAGCATTGCCGCCGCTGCTTGAATGCTCTCGCCCCACAGCCAGCCCTATTGGCCAGCAGAGGGGCTGGGCAAGGCAGCTGAGAGGGGCTGAAGCAGGGGGCTGATCACGTCCCGCCTGCAGGCCTCCTTATCTTGTCGAATTGTCGCGCCTCGTCGAATCGCAGCAGCCAAACAGGCGCCGGGACAGGCACCAAGGAGGGAAACTGCTGCGGTCTGCTGCTGCGCCTGCGCCGGCACGAAACGAGGCACGCATGAGCAGCACAGCCGCCGGCAAGGTAGAGAAGTGGGTGGGCGCAGACGGGCCAGCAGCGCGGCGCGGCGCCCCCTACATTTCGGCGCTAAACGCACCGGCCCTGCCCGGAGCCGCGGCAAAGGTGTAAAAGAGCCGCATGCGGCTCCGGAGCCGCGGGTTGCAGACCCCTGCTTTAGTGGGAGTGATGGTAGGCAGGGCTCCTTCCATGAGCTCTGCTGAAAGACCAGCTCCATCTTCTGCCTCTTGCCCCTGGGCCCTTTCTCTGCCAGCTGGCCATTCTAAGAAGCGCTGGTGCCTGAGTTTGCTTCTTTCCTCCTCCCTCCCTGTCCCTTTCCTCTTGGGTGCAGTGCTTGTTAGATTGTAAGCCTTCAGGCTGAAGCTGTCTTGTTTTAATTGATTACAGTATTCACGTTCCTATGGGAGCCTTTTTTGGCTGAAGAGCAAGGGTACAAATGCTCTAAATTATTATTTTTATTTATTAAATTTCAATACCACCCTTCATCTGAGGATCGCAGGACAGTTAACAATTCATGGATTTATTAAACTGCTTTGAGATTTTACTACACTCAAGCAGTATATAAAATTTAATTGTGTGTGTGTGTGTGTGTGTGTGTGTGTGTGTGTAATTTTTTTTAAAGTGTTTTTCTGTTGTGACTTCAGAGTTTCCAGAATTGTAATATTTCTACATCAGAGATAAAGTAAGCAGTTTTGTGCCTTATCCCTTCCAGGCCTGGCAGGACGCGGGTCTTGTTCTTTCAACCACAAGTAATGAGGCCTGTAAAATGTATGATGCTGCCCTGACTCAGGTAGGAATGAAGAAGAGATTATTGGACATAAAAACATTATTTATTGAATGGATTACCTTTTGTAAATATAAGATACGTTTTCCCATATATTTTGGAGGGATGAAATAAGAAAATTGCAATTACAGAGGGGATTACAGAGGGGCCATGTTAGTCTTTAAACATTAAGTTAGTCTTGACCATAACAAGGAACTGATGTCCATATCCTCCACTTTCAGATCAAATAGTAGTAGTAGTAGTAGTAGTAGTAATTTATTTATACCCCGCCCATCTGGCTGGGTTTCCCCAGCCACTCTGGGTAGCTCCCAATTAAAAACACGATAAAACATCAAACATTACTTCTCTGAACAGGGCTGCCTTCAGATGTTTTTTAAAAGTCAGGTAGTTGTTTATTTCCGTGACATCTCATGGGAGGGCGCCACTACCAAGAAGGCCCTCTGCCTGTTTCCCTGTAACCTCACTTCTTGCAGGGAGGGAAGCGCCAGTAGGCCCTCAGCGCTGGACTTCAGTGTACAGAATGGACGATGGGGGTGGAGATGCTCCTTTGGGTATAAAAACCTTCCTGACCAGTTAAGAAATCAAGGTCCAGAGTGTGGCCCACTCCATGCAATGCACCAATGACATGTTGAACTAGCCCCATGATGGTCATGGCAGCCATGAAGTCCTAAGCCACCCCAGAGACAGTTGCTTCAGTATGGCTATTGGAAGTCCCCCAAAACCAGCATTCTGGGGGTGCTCAACACTGCCTTTAAAACCAGCTCCGTCAGCTCAGGCAGGGAGACTGCTGGGCAGCGAGGCAGGTTTTCCAGTGCCAGGAACACACACTGTAGATTTCCTATTAAGTGTACAAACAGTCTGGAGAGAGAGAGGGAGAGAGAAATCTCTATGGACCACAGTATCTCCTCCTCCCCAACACTCAAATCTGCCCCAAGTGCCCAGGTGGGGACAGCTGGGTGAGATCAACTGTGCTCTGTTCACCCGTCCAGGTCCCAGTGATGCAGACCAGGTGGGCTTCCTCATCCACAATCAGGTCATACACGAGGGAGGTCTTACTCCGAGCCAGCCTGGCATTCATCAACAGACCCCAGGGTTGGCTGATAAGACAACCACAATTCCCCAGGTTGTAGGAGGGGCTGGCACCATCACTTAACTTTGTCTTTTCTTCTGTATGTATGCCAAGCACCTTATTGGAAAATGTAGGGTAAACATACTTAAATAAAATAAGAGGAGTCGTGGACACTTGCACACCCCCAACATAAATCTACATTTTTAGCTGTTATCTGTAAGCTGCCTTGAGACCCAGTCTAGGGAAAAGGCAGGATATAAACAAATTAAATAATACTAATAACTGCCTGTGCCTTTTGCCCCTTACCCAGCCTGCACCACCTTCCAAACCATAGCCTCCCCCTACCCTGAACCACTGCAGTTGGGGAACCTCCCTGCTCTCATTCAGTAAAAACAAACAACTGCACACCCACCACCCACCAAATTAAAAAGAGTTAAAACAATTGAAGCAGCAAAGCTTCCATGTGCAACAACATGACATACTGCAGTCAGGGCAGGAACCGTGTTTTTGGCCCTTCTTGCC
This sequence comes from Lacerta viridis, assembly GCA_900245905.1. Taxonomy (NCBI): domain Eukaryota; kingdom Metazoa; phylum Chordata; class Lepidosauria; order Squamata; family Lacertidae; genus Lacerta; species Lacerta viridis. Next base: position 698,644 of record OFHU01001424.1, on the reverse strand, counting down.
TTTGCAGGGAAATGGCAGTGCTCAGCCCCCCCCCCCAGTAGTATCTTAGTTCCCGGAATCATGAACTCAACTCAGGAATAATTGGACTTATCTGTCCCAGAGACTGGAATAACAGAATTAAAGTTGGTTAGTAATACTGTATATTAATGGAACTAAGAAAATCACCTTAAGAATATTCCCATGGATTGCCACATGAGCTAGAAGTGGAAATATATTAAATTTGTTTTCTGCTTAATGTAAGATTTGCTTGCATGCGATGATGAAAAGGAACTTATCTCTTCTTGGATTCTTAACCAGTGTATTGTTTGTATTTGTTACAGTATGTGACCTGGAAAAATGATAATACTTTAGGGGGCCTTGAAGGAACTTTCTCAAAACTACAGGCAGCTGACCCTAATTTTTGTAAGTAACAAAATGACTTCAGTGCATCTTTGTGTGCCCTAATGTCGTTTCCTTGTAGAAAATGTGAAGAATTGGCAAAAAAAAGTGTGTGTGTGAGGGGGGGGGTGGCAGGGAGAGGGAGGGAGGGAGGGAGGGAGGGAGGATCAGTGCAAAGGTTTTTTTCTTTGGGACCAGCAATGCCCATAATGGTTGAACTCAGACTAATGCTGACTCTTGGGCTCATTTGCCTCCCCAACCTCTCTCCTTCAGAAACTTATGCATTCAACTTTTAGTTACCTGAGATTTGTCATTTCAGATGAAATTCTGAAAAAGTTCTCTTAACACTATATATAGTTTTTCTGTCATTTCAGAAAAAGTTCTCTTAACACTATATATAGTTACTTTAAAATGAACTTGCATTGTAAGCCATGGTTTGAATCTAGATTGGCCAGTTTCTCACCACAGTCGAAATCTTAAATTCTGTTTTTCAAAAAAAAAAAAAAAAAGTTAATGTTTCTAGTCTTCATGGGTTCAAATATATGATGAAAAATACTTTGGATGTGATTCTTGGAGGTAAATGGATATAACTTCTTTTTTTACCTGGCCTACTTCTCTGTGGGACGTGGGTGGCACTGTGGTCTAAACCACAGAGCCTAGGTCTTGCCGATCAGAAGGTCAGCGGTTCGAATCCCCACAACGGGGTGAGCTCCCGTTGCTCGGTCCCTGCTCCTGCCAACCTAGCAGTTTGAAAGCACATCAAAGTGCAAGTAGATAAATAGGTACCACTCCAGCAGGAAGGTAAACGGCGTTTCCATGCGCTGCTCTGGTTTGCCAGAAGCGGCTTAGTCATGCTGGCCACATGACTCAGACAAACTGTCTGTGGACAAACGTCGGCTCCCTCGGCCAGTAAAGCAAGATGAGCGCTGCAACCCCAGAGTCGTTTGTGACTGGACCGAAAGGTCAGGGGTCCCTTTACCTTTACCTTCTCTGTATTGACACCAGGCAGGTTCCCTTACTTTACTCTTTTTGGCACCTGTCTAAAACATTTTTGTTTATGCAAACCTATCCACATATGTAAAAGTTGAGGTTAAAACACATATTTAAAACCTATTGTTGATTTTAACTATCATTTATATTTAAACACCTGTTTTTAACAGTCTTTTATTGATATTTTTAATGTTTTGTTTTTATTCTTTGTAAACCACATAGAGGTTCATTACAATCAGGCTGTCTGTATAGTTGAGAAAATAAAGAAATATGTTTGAGGGACAACCTATTATATAAATTAAATATTACTATAACTTTTATTTGTTGAGGGCACCATTTTCTTGAGCAGTCTTTTGAGGGCTGCATGCCCGAGCCCAAGGCAACTGGGAGTGCTCCCTTCTCGCTTTTTTCCTCTCTCCCTCTTTCTGTCACCCTTTCTCTCCCTGCCCACCAAGGAGTTGCCAGTGGACACACAGATCACTCCTGTAATAAGTCTGAATCAATAATTTTCAGAGGCTTGCCACCCTTTCTCATTCCATCACAGTTTTGACTTTGTCCCCACTACTGTCCTTCCAGGCTCCTCCTAATCTGCATGACATTAGGTAAAAGACTGCAGGTTTTGTCCACTGATATAATCTTTTTAGTAAAGTTTTTACTTCTGGCTTTATCTGCAGTAATGGGTCATGTGATTGCTAATGGTTTGGTTCTGATTGGTACTGGGAGTTCCCCTCGACTTGACAGAAAGCTAGATGGTGCAATAAAGAAAATGGTGGCGCTGTCACAGTCTCAGCCCTTGACTGAACGAGAGAAATTACACGTTTCTGCATTGGAGCTCTTTGCTAATGGGTAAGTCCTTGGTTTGTAGGCAGTGAAGTTGGAAAGTTTTTTTGCCCTTTCTGTAAAAACTAGCTCTCAAAATCTGCAGGACAAGCAGTTTATTTTCATTTTCTCAGGGGCAATCTCTGTTGTAAAAAACTGGATTTGGTGTACCTGCCAATGCTATATTTTTCTAGAAAAGGAGGTGCTAGAACTCGGCCAGAACTCACCTCCCTCATTCTCTTACAATGACATTGGCGCCCACCTGAGAGGTGCCAGAACTGAGTTCTGCTGAGTTCTGGCTGAAAAAAGCCCTGGTATCTGCCCTCCCTACTTTCCTTTAAAACATTTCTGATTTTGCTGTTTTTCCTTTGCCAAACAATAGCTTTCCAGCATCTACCCTTGGACCTAAGGCATAATGTTATAATGTTATTTGGTAGCCCTATATAATGAGTGGAAAAATTATGATGTTTCAGATTGAGTTCTTAAATGAAAAATACATTTTTAAGGGTCCAACTGCTTCCAGCTTATTGCTGTTAATTGTATGGGATCTCTTCCACAAATGGTAGCTCTCAACACTGAGTGCCAATAGTTTTAGTTTCTAATCCTTCTGTGTCTGAAGGGAGCAACAGTTCCTTTGGGCTACTTCTTTTAACATATAGCTCTTAAAATTAAGTCATACCTGTGCTACTTGTGACCCACAAGGATGTACACAGCCCTCCAGCCACCCACAGGAGCCTGCTGGCAACTCCCCACCCCACCCCTGGCACCTGGCCGGCTGCCCTAGGTGTTTGGTGGCCTGGGTTGTAAGCTGTGCAGGCTTGAGTACACAAATAGTACTTTAAAAAAGAAAGTCACAAGTAATCAGTAATTAAATATGGGAGATCTCATTCACATTACTTTAGCTGCATTGTACACCTTTAAATATAAGAATACGGGTCTATAGTATGAAAAAGTCATGCATGCAAACCCACAAAAGTTACCAGTTGGTGCAAACAACTTTTACTAACCCTCCTGTCTAAACAAGGTTTAATAATCTGTTGGCTAAAAGAGGGGAAATACATTATTTATTGCAGCATTTCTTCCTTGTTATCTACACGAAATAGGCACCGACTAAGTGAATATGCCTTGGGTTTTCCCCCTGTGTAGGCAGCTCCCAAAAGCTTGTGATACCTGGGATCAAATACTACAGAACCACCCAACTGACCTGTTAGCCCTCAAATTTGCACATGACACTTATTTCTACTTGGGACATCAAACCCAGATGAGAGACTCCATTGCTCGAGTCTATCCTTATTGGACAACAGACATTCCTCTTAGTAGGTAAGATAATTTTGCTTCTGCAGCAATCTCTGATTCTACTGCATGCTCAAATTCAAGAACCTCAGATAAGAAATATTGTCAGATCTTGCAGTCCAACTTATTCATTTATTATTTTAAATCATGTTTACCCTACTCTTCAGCCAAAAACGCGTCCAGATCAGTTTACAAGTGAATAATCAAAAAGTATGGGTAAATCAACATTTTAGAGAAAAATTCATAATAAGAAGCTCAATTTTCAGAATAACAGTCCCCCCCCCAATACTATTATTCTTAAGGAGGTGGGACCTGTGACAAACTGAAGGGCTCCTGTTCACTATTCCCATCAGTCAGCTGCATCCTCCTCCATGGTAAACGATTCCATCCCCCATGGTTTTGTAAACCCCGCCTGACAACTGTTAATCTGCATTCTGATCCCACATAATCCTCTCCTCATTGAGCTGTTTCCCCCCTAAAGTTGTTCTTTTTTGAGGTAAACACAAATGCAATCAGTTCCCTGAGCCTTACGAATACCTCCCTCTTGTGTGTGGTTGGTGCTGTTTGCCTACATAATGGTTGGCACTTGCCTTTGAACTTGAGGGGAAGATTCTAGAAAGAGGATCTGAGGCTGAGAGAATAGAAGGTGCCTGGCAGGCATTGTCAGTCTCCCTGCAGCTCCTTGGCCAGTGTGATGCAACACGGAGGCATTGGGACTGGAGAAGGACCTACATGTAAATGCCATTCACCATAAGGAAGTAGAGAGCACCCAGCAGCTCCTGAAAGGCCAGTGTGTGTCAGCATCCAGCCCAGGTCCCAGCAGGGAAGAGGAGGACAATGACGACAGAAGAGACGAGGAATCCAGGAGAGCAAGGAGACAGATATGAGAGGAGAAGGTATATGGAAGGGTCTGTGGCTGTTAACTTCAGAGAAGAGAGGAAAGACTGTCAGGAAAATAAACTCTATAAAGAACCAAACAAAGTAGTGTCCTGCGATAAAAGGATGCAACCAAGTTGTTTCAAGGGTCCTCTGAGAACAAGATACCACCTGGGGTTCTGAGGAACCGTGGGATCAGTGGTAGGGATGGAGCTAACACACATTACAGGCTGAAGTGAAATTTGGACAGGAGACTTCTCAATGATAACTTCATTTGCTCTCATGTGTTAAGAATAGTGTCGATTTCCTGAACGTACTAATTTCTAGTGAGAACCTGTTGCAAATGCTAGTTCTTATGTAGTTTCATCAAGTAAAATTCTCTTTTTTACTTTAAGGTATTTATCAAGGCAGTGCATGGCAGTGATATTAAGTAATCTCATACTGACTGTCAGTTTTTACCTTTTCTGTTTAGCTACTTAAAAGGCATGTACTCCTTTGGACTGATGGAAACCAATTTCTTTGATCGTGCTGAGAAGCTTGCCTATGAGGTAAAAAATAGAAAATTGGGTGTTCAGGTTATTTTTTTTGTGTAGGTGAGTGAGAGAGGTAATTGGTGGTAAGCTGGGTAGTTATTAGGGCGGTTCATTAAAAAAAAAACTTTTTTAAAATGCCTGCTCCAAAGGTATTATCTTACTACACTAGGGATTATATACCTATATCTGAAATTTCATGCATATCAGTTAATATCTTGACCCTCCTCCACGAAAATAGCTGTTTACTTGGCCGTTTTCCTATGTCGTGAAGGCTGAAATTTCAATTCAGTGGAGCAGGGTCAAGATATTAAGTGATATGCATGAAATTTCAGATACAGTTATATAATCCCTAGTGTAGTAAGGTAAGACCTTTGGAGCAGGCATTTTCCAAAAAAAGTTTTTTAATGAACCGCCCTAGTAGTTATGCCAGTCTGGCCCATCAAGAACTAAAAGGAATAGACTTTTTTGGCCTCTTTTGTGATTTCCTGGCCTCCCCAGTTTATACTGCCAGGAATGGGCACAGCTTGGGAGATATTGCAGACAATATTTTCATTTCCTTATCTCACACAACCTCGTTTTGCTATTCCCTTGTCTGATGTCCTCAGTTTAAGCGACTTCTTCATAGACACCAACTGAATCGTTCTAGTGTCGTTCTAGAATCCTTTTCACCTGCTCCTCGGTGTGGTGTACTAGTCTAATATTCTTCAGTTGCATCTGGAATGGCCTTTCCACCATGTTACTCAACCAAGAGGAAACCAAGCCAAGTGTTATTTATGCTTTCTAGCAACAGAGCACATTAGCTAACAAGTACAATTTTTTCCTCTTAACCTTTTGTTAGGCTTTAGCTATCAACCAAACAGATGCATGGTCTGTCCACACCATAGCTCACGTGAACGAAATGAAGGCAGATCTGAAGAGTGGGCTGTCATTTATGAAGCAAACTGAGAACAACTGGAAGGTAAACTATCTTCCTTTCTGAGGTGGTCACGCACACACTCTCACCCTGAAAGGCCCGCTCCATGGCACATTCTTCTGCATTTTTAAAAATGAATTAAGCACCACACATTGTAGTTTACTTGTGAGCTGGAAAATCCCTGGTTCACATCTTGCCACAGTCATCAAATTTGCTGTGTCAAGAATTCTACTCATATTGATCCAGAGCAGCTTCCAATATATAGTTAACAGAGTAAAATTTTAAACACATTGCAGTTTTGATTCCCAAAAAAATATACCAAGGGCAATTGTGTTTTATCCAGCAGATTTTTACTGCTGCTGAAGGCAGATGAGCATAATGGTCACAAATCCAATACATTCAGGATTGGCACTGCCCATAAGAAATCCAGCTGCAGCAGAGTTAACTTAAACTTACAATAACTTATAATAAGACTAAAACATTAACACTAAGCAGCTAGACTGGTGACTGGGAGTGGTCACCGGGACCACACAACACCGGTCCTGAGAGATTTACATTGGCTCCCAGTACGTTTCCAAGCACAATTCAAAGTGTTGGTGCTGACCTTTAAAGCCCTAAACGGCCTCAGTCCAGTATACCTGAAGCAGGGTCACCACCCCCATCGCTCAGCCTGGACACTGAGATCCAGCGCAGAGGGCCTTCTGGCGGTTCCCTCACTGCAAGAAGCAAAGCTACAGGGAACCAGGCAGAGGGCCTTCTCGGTAGTGGCGCCCTGCCCTGTGGAACGCCCTCCCATCAGAGGTCAAGGGAATAAACAACTACCTGACATTCAGAAAATACCTGAAGGCAGCCCTGTTTAGGGAAGTTTTTAATCTGTGATATTTTAATGTATTTTAATATTTGTTGGAAGCCCTGGGGAGACCCAGCCAGATGGGCGGGGTACAATATAATATTATATTATTATTATTATTATTATTATTATTATTATTATTATTATATACAGAACATCAAACCAGAAGAAAAGAGAGATAAAGTGAAACCCAGGCTCCTTCTGGCCTCAAGCATGACCTTGAATGAAAGACATAACAGAACGAGTTTAAACCAGTTGTTCAGCTTCTCTGAAGGAATAAGCTAAACATCAGGAACCTTCTGCCTATTTCTAGGAAGAATAGAAGCTTGCTTGTCAGCTAGAAACTTCCAGCTTGTATCACACAGAGAAGCTTCCAGAACTCTCTTGATCTTGAATCAATTAGAATAGGATCAATACTTTCTTCACCAAATAGAGCAATACTTTCTTCACCAAAAAAAATGCAAACTGCCATGCTGAAGGTATTGATAGACAAGGCACTATTCTCTCATCCTCAGCCCTTTCCATCAGTCACCTGGAAATTGGCCTCCCCTACAGGGTTGGTGGAAGGATTATGGTTGCAGGAGGTCTGGTAGAATTCACCAGCTCCTCAGTGGGCCACGTTTTGTTCCTGAGCATCCAAGTTGACTGTCCTTATTAGAGAGTTTCCTGTGGCAGCTCAGGACCTTGAGTCCCTTCTGTTTTTGTAGTTCTATGATTCTAGTTTCTTAATCCATATTTCATATTCTCAGGTCACTGTGTTTGCCAGGTTCCAGTTCTAAGAATGGGATGCTTTAGTTAAATTGGCTATTTGTTCCCAAATATAGGACCGTCCCCGTCCCCCCGCCTCTGGCATGCTTTAGTGTTTTGCCCTCAAAACCTAATTTTGATCATTATATTGGAGCTCTCTGGGTCCCCCCCCCATTACTAGCCAAGTCTAAATGCTACAGTTTCCCTTAGACCATCTATTATTACTTTCTGGTGTTACATTCTGTAACATTTCATTTTTGTATGGTAGACCATTAAAAAACGTATGCTTGACACTTATTCAACATTCTTTCGTCTTTTCCAGGATAGTGACATGCTTGCTTGCCATAACTACTGGCACTGGGCTTTGTATTTTATTGAAAAGGTATGTGGATGCTTCTGTAACTGTATTGAGTCTGCAAGAAAATCCTTGCAATACATTTCATTTGCTGCTGTCCTTTCACCATTTGACTACCCTTATACTTAAGCTCCTTATCTCATTCTAGTTTATTTAATATATTTGTTTCTCACATTCACAAAAAAATTGTTGCGGACAGAGAGCATTGACATTTTTCTTTGTATTGGATACCTGACTTGAAGTTTTCCCATACTTGGTAACAAGTTCACTACCTCCTCATATTTTGCACTCTCTCATCACCCCCACCAGTGCAGGAATGTGATAAATTATTATTTATAGCTGGGAAAACCAGATAGTGATCCATGGCAAGGTTAATATATTAGCTAGCGCCCTTAAAAAAAAATTCTGCCCTAAATGCTCTGCAGAATGGCAGGGTGCCTCTTGTGTTTGTCTACAGCATGGGTAGGCAAACTAAGGCCTGGGGCTGGTTTGCCTTCTGAATCCGGCCCACGGACAGTCTGGGAATTAGCATGTTTTTACATGAGTAGAATGTGTCCTTTTATTTAAAATGCATCTCTGGGATATTTGTGGGGCATAGGAATCGTTCATTTCCCCCCCCCCAAAATATAGTCTGGCCCCCCACAAGGTCTGAGGGACAGTGGACCGGCCCCCTGCTGAAAAGGGTTGCTGACCCAGGGTCTGCAGTCAAAGACTTTCATTAGTAAGAAGCAGTGAATTTGATCTCCAGGCCAACTTCCTTTCCATTTAAGTGCTCAAAGCAATGTATAATTATTTTACGAACATATGGAACTCGTTTGAGTACAATAAAACCAATAGCAACAGAGCATGACAACATGTGATAGCCCATTTCTATAGTAAGGTTGTGTCTGCCTGCGAGTCACTTGCAATTATCTTTGCTAAAATCAGCTGAATGAGGGTTTAGAAAATGAGGTGCTTCCAGCCCATTCTGCAGCACTGCTCAGGCTAAACAGGCACAAACCTTCAGTAGATACCACGGCAAGCCCCATTGGAACAACACATAAAGAAGCAGTGGATCGTGGTGTGGCTTTTCCTCTCCGTGGGGAGCTGCGCTCCCTTGGGGAGAATCCATTCCCAGGGACTGTTTGCTGGTGTTGGACAGTACCTTGGGTTGTATACTGCAACACCGAAGCAGCTGTTCCCCTGGGGGCAAAGGGTGGTGGTGACTTAGTAGCCAATGTGCAGTGCCCCCACCCACCACAAAAACTACATTTTCTCTTACCTGCACATTTAAACGTGTTTCGGTTTGTCAGAAATCTGATAGTAGAATTTATTGATCTTTGTACTCCTTATACTGCATGGTAAGAAGTTACAATATGATGAGTTGACTGTTTTGCAAATGCACAAATAAAATGAAACCCTCCTTGTTCTTGTAGGGTGACTACGAAGCTGCTTTGACAATTTATGACACTCATGTAAGTTTGAGCAGCATACCTATGGGCACATGAAACCATATTTCTGCTTTCTTCTGCTGTATATAGGCTGGCGTTTTCACTCCCCATTAAAATAATTACAATTTCAGCACCAGAAGTAAGTCCTGGTTTCAAGGATTGCAGGCTCATGCTTGATTTTACAACATTCGCCAGATACAACATAATAGATGCAGATTTGATAATCCAGCCTACTTTGTTGCAGAATTTGAGCCGATTTGGTACATTTTTAAAAAGTGTTTTAGCCCAGAATATACATAGCTCTGCTTTACAATCTTGATTTTGTAAAGATGAAAGCATAGTTCAAGTGTTTGTGGGGTTGGATAGTTCATCTGCTTTGAACTTTCTTGAGTTTGCACTAAAACATTGTTTCTGATAGTTGAGATGCACTCTTTATTTTTCTGAAGTAAATTTGGAAGGACTTTTCACTGTTGCATTAGAAAGGTTTTCCCTGGGAGTATGTAACAGAAGGAAATAACTCCTTGTAGAAATTATTGCTCTGGACATTCATTCTGACTGAAAGAAGGCAAACTCAAGGCAGCAACTTACACAGAGGTACAACTGTCGAGTCTCCTCTGTGGGTAGGAAATGTTCTGTCTCCATTGGGAAGGTTAGCTTTCAGGCAGGGATTTTGCAGAATTGCAGGTTCCCTTCAGAGGCTCCTCTGTGGAGAGGAGCCTTGGGCTCACAGGATCCTTTTAATTATTTAATTCATCTCTCACATGAGACATCCCGTTGTTGCATGGGGCATTGTTATGGCCAGGTCACAGTTTGGGCATTAACTGCACTATGGCTTGCTAAAGGATGTGTGTCCCTGGCACATCCTAGCTTCCTGATACACATTGGCCTGGCAATCTGAGAAGTAGCTTTTCTATAGTTCTGTCTATGTGAAATAGAAAGCACCTTGTATCTTTATCATCACCCATGTCCTTCTTCCTATCATAAGCATTTCTTGGGCTTTTTCAGTCTTCCAAAGAAACATGTAACTTCTATTAATTCTATTAATTTTTATATGTGGTTTTGGATCAACAAGAACAGCAAAAGTATGTGGTGCTCTCTCTCCCAATGAAGAAGTGTGCATGCACTCAGAACAAACCTAGTTGGTCTCCAAGGTGCTACTGGGCAATTATTTATTCATTTTTATGCATTTCGGCTGCATCAGACCAGCATGGCTACCTACCTGAATCTCTCCCAGTGAGCCTTTCTAATCAGCTTTATGAAAGAACAGTTCCTTCTTGAATTAGAAGAACTAGAGATTGAGAAGCAGCAGCGAAAAAGAGTCTGTGTAAAGAGTAGAAGGGAAGGGGAGGGGGAGCAGGAGAACCAAACTGTTCTTACATGGGTGATGCTCAGAGTTTTAAATTCACAAGGGTACGGAGGAAGTGCAAAGTTCAAGATAGCTGTCTCCTAAAGCACAGCATAAGGAGAATATTAGAAATCTTAAATCTGGGCTGTGAGGCCAATCCAAATTCTGAATGCCTTGTGGTTTACAGATTGCTCCCAGGTGCCAGTTGAGTGGAACCATGCTGGATGTTGTTGACAATTCCTCCATGCTGTATCGGCTTCAGTTAGAAGGTAAAAGAGAAACTCTGAAGAGGCTGGGCTCTTGCCTGTTTAGGCTGACAACAGTTTCCTTATTGTTTTATGCATTTGAATCTCTTTGCTCTTTAGCTCCCACTCCCTTCCCTGGCTAAACAGAAGAAGGGCTGAAAAAGAGCTGGCCTGATCAATACTGTGCATGAGCTACTATAGCAAATCTCACAATTTTCTTGGCTACTTTTCTCTGCCCCCATCTCTCTTGTTTTGTTTCAATGTATTGGGTACCTAGACCAACTGAATTGGGTTAGAGGCGGCTTCCAGTGCAACAATGACTGAGACATGAATCCATATAGCCAGTAAAGCCCCCCCCCCCCCGACATCGTTTTTATTGCATATGCATAGTGATTTGTGTTCAGGGCAGTCATATGTGATTCTGCTTTCAGGACTTGCACCTGCAAATCTCTTGGGGCGATCATGCTCCTTAATTCCCAATCAGTGCATATCCTGCATCATGCTGCTGAAATCCCATAATTTTTCATACAACAAATATTCTGAGAGTTTTTGTTTTTGTACTACTTTTGTTATGCTATAGTCCTCCAGACAGCAATAATGTGGAAGCATTGCAGAGCAAATTAAAGCAGAACAGATCAGCCACTAATACAGCATTATTATGTCAAAAACATGTTACAAAATAATCTCAAAATCAAATACCACTCTGGAGAAGTCCTAAATGCTTATGTATGAGTATAGAAGTTAAAAGTCCATATAAAAAAGTAATTTGCATTCAGTGGCTTTACAGCAAAAGCTATGCATCTTTACTCCAAAGTATGTCCCACTATTTCCAGTGGGGTCCGCTCTGAAGTAAATGTGTGCATAGCCATTTTTTTTAATATTCTAAGTTGCTTTTTTTAAAAAAATGTGTTAACTTTACTCCTAGGTGTGAAGGTTGGTGACAGGTGGAAAGCAGTAAACCAGCTGACAAGAAAACATGCCAAAGATCACATCCTGGTTTTCAATGATGCTCATATCCTGATGTCTTCATTAGGAGCCCAGGACCACAAAACTACCGATGAGCTCTTAGCAACTCTACATGAAGTCATTCAGTAAGCAGCAAACAGTTTTATGAACAGGCAATTTTTTCTTCTTAGGTCCCCCCCCCCTTTGGGCACAAGATTATTCGGTGTCCCCTTGCTCTAGGGCTCCAGCTAGTTTGATACCCCTGCACTATCACCAGCATAACTGAAGCACCATGCAAGGGCACTGGGTGGGCACTGAACACCACGTGAAATCCCCTCCTTAAGAGTTTCTACTCAATGTAAAGATGGAGCTGCCAGACTTCAAGAAGATGCGCAAAGGGTTAATGGCAACCTTGCACCTAACCCCTGCCCAACCTTGCTTCACGCTAGGAGAATCTGCAAGGAGATCTTTTTTTGTATTTAGAGCCAAGTGGAGCTGAGTGAGACGTGTCTACCCTGTCTGTCTCAAATGGGGTGCTTTCCCTGCCGCAGGAGGGGAGAGGATTTGGCTGTTAGTCTCGTACTTGCTATCAGCAGGTACAAAACAGATGTGTTGGGAAATGGTTAGTTTGCTTATTTTAGATGTATAGCCCAGAAATACCATGAAAGCTCAGCACAAGCACAAGAAGGGGAAAAAATAAGCACAATACAGTAAGATTTCATCTAAATTATGGAAATTTCTCTATTGCCCAATTTAATGCTGAGCCCTGGCAGGCAAGTATTGCAGTGATCTCAGAAAGGCACTCAGGCTATGCAGTGGTGGTGGGGGGGGGGAGACCCAAGTTGAGGAGTAGAGCAGCCTCCCATACATTGTGCCCTTGCTATTTGAACCCAGAACAGAGATTCAAAAGTGGTAGCTTGTTAGCTTGTTGCTGCTGGAAAATAGTGCTTGAAGATGCTGTAAGGTTTACTGTGGCATCAGGGGCGGACCTTGGTAATCTTTTGTCATATGGCGCCCTGTGCAAGGCCAAGATTTGGTGCCCCCAAATGGAACTTCTTAGTTACTGATCTTCTTAATTTTGCACCCCCTCGGCTCAGCACCCTGTGCTGGGGAACGGCCCACACCGCCCTAAACCCAGCACTGGTGGCATAAGCATTTGTGGGCCAGAGCCATTTAATCAGATACAGGTGAAACTCGAAAAATTTGAATATCGTGGAAAGGTTCATTTCTTTCAGTAATTCAACTTAAAAGGTGAAACTAATATATGAGATAGACTCATGACATGCAAAGCGAGATATGTCAAGCCTTTACAGTGGTACCTCGGGTTAAGTACTTAATTCGTTCCGGAGGTCCGTTCTTAACCTGAAGCACCACTTTAGCTAATGGGACCTCCTGCTGCCGCCGCGCCGCCAGAGCATGATTTCTGTTCTTAAGCGGAGTTCTTAACCTGAAGCATACTTAACCTGAAGCGTACTTAACCCATGGTACCACTGTATTTGTTATAATTGTGATGATTATGGCGTACAGCTGATGAGAACCCCAAATTAACAATTTCAACTTTGGGGTTTTCATCAGCTGCACGCCATAATCATCACAATTATAACAAATAAAGGCTTGACATATCTCGCTTTTGCATGTCATGAGTCTATCTCATATATTAAACTCCAGTAGCTAATGAAAAACAATTGCTTACATAAATGGACTTTCCCACAATATTCTAATTTTTCGAGTTTCACCTGTACATAAAATTATCACTAAGATGGGTAAATAATGTATACCTGGTCATGGAGAAAATAATTGTGCCTTTAAAAACAAACGAACACCATGAGGCCAAATTTCCAAGCAATGGCAGAGTCAGTACTGTGCAATCTCTGCAAAACGGGATGTGAAATGTATTCCCCATGGATGTGTGACCTATTCCCCAACTAGCCATTGGTGATAAATAGCCATTGCAAGATGACTAGTGTGAATAAGTGAGGGAGTCAAAGCATTCCAGTACTGTTGTGGAACTAAACAATAACCATAGCATTACGGGCTTAAATCATCTGTGCATCTTCTGTTGTAATATATACCATTGTCTGCCAACCATGCCCCTCCAGAAGGCAAAGTAGGTAGATCTGTATATGAAAATAGACAGACACAGTTTCAGAGGAAGACCCCTCAGGTAAATTGGATTTGATTAGCAAATACTGTGGCATTTTGTCCCATAAGTCCAGGGCATGGTTGGAGCTTCCCAGCATCTCATTATCTTCCATGTGTCCCAAGTGTGTGTCTCCGTGTGATGCTTTTAAGATGTTGTCAGTGCACATCACACCATACTGAAGTGTTAATTAGGTATTATTTTGTCAAACAAAATGAGTGTTGCTTAACAGCTGTATATAAACTGCTTAAAGATATAAACTGATGCATCAGGTCAGTGGTGTAAGACCATCCAGGTAAAGTAAAGCGGCCTCGTTACAACACAATTCCTACAGTAATTATATTCTGGACCATTTTGTTAAACGGGTGTTCATTTTTCTGCCAGAGTTCTGAGTATCTGTATGTGCAAATTCACCAGCAACTTATTGGTTTATAAACATTTTGATCTACTTTTTTTGCTTCTCCCTCTCTTTCTCTTCTCCAGGGCACCTGATGAAGACCATGAGCTAAACTTAGTTCCAAAATTAGGGCTGCCTCTTTTGAAAGCATTTGTAGAGTTTGATAATGGCAATTATGACAAGGCAGTGGAATTGCTGTATCCCATTCGCTACCAAATTGTCGAAATAGGAGGGAGCAATGCTCAGGTGAGGGGATTTTTTAAAATGCTCAGTTTGTTGACTGTTCGTTGTTGGTGGAGAGACATTAAAGCATGAAGAATGGAGGCTAGAGTCGTATCATCAGGCGTGGGTGAGGGCATAGTGAAGCCATAACTTCAGCTTTGAGAACAAATTCTAAAAAGAGTGATTGTAGTACATATCACTCCATGTCAGAACTGTTCTCCATAGATGCCCAGAGCTTGAAAGCTTGAGGTATGTTTTCCTGCTAGAAGCTGCGCCCATTGTGCTTCATAGTCTCTCTCTAACTCCACAAATGTAGACATAATAAGCAACCATTCTTTCACGCTGGTTGAAAGATGATCACTGAGGGCAAATGCTGCCACCCTTTGAATGCTATGAAAAGGCGGTTATTAAGCCGCTTCTTAAAAAGCATCTTTGGACCTGGCCAATATGGCTAACTATCGCCCAGTCTCAAATCTTCCATTCTTGAGCAAGGTGATTGAGCAAGAGGGGTTTTCAAGGTTTTCCAGGGGTTTAGAGAGTATTTTCAGGCTTTTTCAATGGTATTCCCAATATACATGATTTCACGTGCGATGCCTTGGAACATAACTCCTGAATCAATGAGTAATTGCCTGAATGGTGCATTTGGAATGTTTGAGTATCTGAAGCATTTTGCATTGCTTGCTCTCCTGAGCCATCTGGTGAATTGAGCTGGCACTTACCTGTTCCACAGCTCACACCCATATACCAAATATAATAGATAGTTGATATGCAGTCCGATCTTCCCCAACAATTCCTGTCTTTCCCTGTGATCAGTAGCAACAGGTATCGCGTGTGCTGCCTTGACCCCGTGCGATGTCAGCACGCAATGTATGCATTCCCCATGGAGTGTGCACATGATGTAAGCACACCCTGCTGTGTGCATGCCTGATGTCAGTATATCCCGCGGTGTGGTTGTGCTGTGCATGCATGCCCCTTAGTGTGCTGACATCACCACGGGGCATCCTGATGTGTTGCTCAGATGCCCTGCGGTGTGTGCATACGGCCGTTGTGGAACTTTGTGAGGGGTGTCCCCTTCCTTGAAAATTTTGAGGGGGCCCTCCTACTTGGCGTGACTGACAGGTACTATATAACAGAAGCAAATTGGTATTGTCTGGTATTCAGTGATGGCAAAATGAGCCCTTGGTTGCCTTTGTTAAATCACTTTACCAGCAATGTACTCAGGGAATTTGGGCTGCAATATTAATTTACTGTTCCACATGGTATTTAAAGGAACTAACAAGCAAGTGAACAGTGGGCGTGGCCCACCTCTGTAACACAAAAACAGTAGCAAATCCAAACTATAGTTATGGATAAATGGTCAGCAATTGAGGTTTCTCTCCCAAAGCCAATCTCTCATAACTTATCTTGTGTTGTTATCTTTTTCCCCAGAGAGATATTTTTGCCCAGTTACTGATTCATGCTGCTTTGAAATGTAAATCCAAAGCTAACCAAAAACTTGCTAGGTAAGTGCCACCTTCTGAAAAATACAAACTTCTGATTATTACTTGAATTAAACATTGGGATGTATTCATAAATGTGTGTGTTGGGTGGCAATGGCCAGTGAAGGGAGGAAGGATGGAATCTGCCCAGTTGAAGCAATTTTTTTTAAAAAAATGTTTGCTGTAATAGGCCAGAAGGCCCCAAACAATAGTGTGAATAACTGCTCGAGCAAGATTCCTCATGTTGCACTTCTTTGGGTGTATTATATAGTACAGTGGAACCTCGTGTTATGTACCATCCCCCTTGCGAACGCTGCGGGTTATGAGCTCCGCTAACCCGGAAGTAGATGCTCCCGGTTGCGACCTTTGCCCCGGGATGCGAGCAGAAGTTGCGCACCATTAGTGAAAGCGCGCCTCATGTTACGAGCGGTTTCAGGTTGAGAACGGACCTCCAGAACGAATTAAGTTCGTAACCAGAGGTACCACTGTAGTACGCCTTCTACTCTTAAATTTAATATCATAGAATTGGTAAGTGCTTTATCACTAGGGCTTTTTGTTTGTTTCACAAATGTAGATGGAATATATCGATAAGATGGAGTGGTAAGGCAGCACTGCTTCTAACTTGATTTTTATTACTATATGAATCATTTTGTTGCTTCTTATGGGATGCAGTTCCCAAAAGCATTAAACTAAGTAACTTGAGCTCTTAATGGAGAGGCTTTCACAAAAAATAATAACAATGGAGTGGGCCTGTTAACTTAGATGACCATTGACAAGTCAAAGGATTCTGAAGGCAGCCCTGTTCAGGGAAGTTTTTAGTGTTTGATGCTGTACTGTGTTCTCACCATTTTTCTTGGGAGCCTCCCAGAGTGGCTGCCACAACCCAGTCAGATGGGCAGCATATAAATATTATTATTATTATTATTATTTATTAATTATTATTCTCTTGACCTTCAGGTGCCTCCTTCTAGAACGTGATGAACTGAGACCAAATTCACCATTGACTGAGCGACTGTTGAGGAAGACCACAGCCCTTCATGCTCTGGGATAAACCTTAGAAAAGCCTTGTTGTTCAACAAGTTAGTCATCAGCTTTACTAATCAACAGTTTCCTATTATGACAAGAAGCAAACCACAATGAGAAGACACTATGCTGCATTTTTTCACTTCAGCTTTTTAGAATACCTCTTAATTTTGCACCACTTTGATAAAGTTGCTTTCTTGAACTGTCCAAAGTAAATTACTCCCATATATATCTTTAGGAAGGCAAAGGGGAGTGGGGTATGAGAAGATAGCTAGCTAGAGGAAGATTCTTTTTTAAGGTTATTGCTGTTTCCAGAATTGCGTGGGATGAAGTTGTATAGTGTAACTGGGAAACTAATGCACCAATACTGTAAAAACTGTATTGCCTTTGTGCCTTGGCAGTCTCAGAAACTATTGTCATGATGCAATTAATAGTTTGGGGACTACAGGTTGTATACACAAATATGCAATACAAATTTGTCCACACGGTACCTCCAAAAGTGCCTCAGGTATGGAAGTGTTTTCTTTCATTTCGGGGAGATTATGGCCATAGTTGCTTCACGTTATTTCCCTGCTCTCTTATCATTTATGAACTGGAAGATGTTATCATATAGCTGACCAATTCACAATGTTCTCTTCTTACATTTTTTTCATTAATGCCTGTAGTTTCCAACAATATTTTTATGACTAGGAATTGCTGCCATGTAGTAAAAATAGCCTTGTTTTTCGCAAAAGCATTCAATACCCAGAATTGTAGTGTTTGTTAATCATGCTTTTTGGGGGAGAGGGGTACTGGAGTAATTATGCAAACTATAATTTTATCTTCTGTTAATGCATAAAAATTGTTTCCCATTGACCACAAACATCCCCATGTTTCCGTTTGAATAACATTACCTGTGTCAATCTTACCACGCATTTTGGACAATGAACATTTTATGTAATTCATTCATGGACTGGAAATTTGTCACTGTAATTGCTGCTTCCCAGGGTAGAAATGAAACGGTTCCTTTAACAAAATTTAATTTTTGGATGTACGGTTCAGCAGGAGCTCTCATTCAGTGCAACAGATAAAATTTGGTGAGCATATAAATATGATCTTCCAGTGGTTCTTTTTCCTTCTTTTTTGCGCCAGCTTGCACTTTATGCGCTTCTTCCTACATTAGGTTTGTGGTATGAGAACTGCCATGAGCTGCCTTCCTGTGACACATGGATAGCATGAGAATACCCAGATGATGTGGGAGCTGCATTTTGCAAGTGCTCATCTGAAGAGGCCCAGAATTTCTTTTTTATTAACACTTAACACCACACAAAAACTAATCCTCTTTGGGCACTGAAAAATAATACAGTAGAAAAGCCATGTTGTTGTTTTTGTTTTTTAAAAGCAAGCAACTAGCAAACACAAGTGATAAAATCACCAGCATCTCTTTTGAATGTGGTAATAAGGACAAAGTACAGGTTCTAGAGGAAGAAAGGAAAGAGACAAGGCTGCTCTTACAGTCTAGTCTTGACTGTAAAGATACAGAGATTACTTGTGGGTTGGGTTTTTTTTAAAAGAGATTTATTGATTTCCAATATATATAGCAATTACGAAAAGGGTTATCAGTATTTTTATAAGGATGCAATATTTCAACAAAATCATCTATATCTAACAAAATTAACAAAGCTATCACATACATTGAATAATACAATGCATGTGATCTCTTTGTTAATTTTTCTGATACAGCAATAAACCATATGCTCTTTTCCCAATGAGAAATACGCTGGTGCTCCAATCGTTTCCAATTATGTGCCACTAGTAGGCATGCTGCTACTAAAAAAGTAAATGGTTCTTTATAGCAAAGGTCAGATTGCCCTTCTTTAAAAAGAGTTAACAACCCCAAACTTGTGGTACATTCAACAGGTTGACCTGTTAATATAGCTTATATCTGTAAATACACTCTCTCAGAAGGGCGTATATCAGGGGTAGGCTACCTAAGGCCCATGGGCCGGATGCGGCCAAATCACCTTCTCAATCCGGCCCACAGATGGTCCAGGAATCACCATGTTTTTATCTGGGTAGAATGTGTCATTTTATTTAAAATGCATCTCTGGGTTATTTGTGGGGCATAGGAATTCCTTCATCCCCCCCCCATAAAATATAGTCCGGCCCACCACATGGTCTGAGGGACAGTGGACCAGCCCACGACTGAAAAAGGTTGCTGACCCTTGGCATATATGTTCACATGCCCACCACATGTGAAATGTTGTACATATACTATTGCAGCCTCTCCAGCACAAACGTGGAATTATTTTATTAATATAGGTAAAGGGACCCCTGACCATTAGGTCCAGTCGCGGACTCTGGGGTTGCGGCACTCATCTTGCGTTACTGGTCGAGGGAGCCGGCGTACAGCTTCCAGGTCATGTGGCCAGCATGACCAAGCCACTTCTGGCGAACCAGAGCAGCGCACGGAAACTCAGTTTACCTTCCCGCTGGAGCTATATTATCTACTTGCACTTTGATGGGCTTTTGAACTGCTAGGTTGGCAGGAGCTGGGACCGAGCAACGGGAGCTCACCCCGTCTCAGGGATTCGAACCACCGACCTCCTGATCAACAAGCCCTAGGCTCTGTGGTTTAACCCACACCGCCACCCACGGCACACCATTATTAATATACCTACACTGTAATGGTGTAAAATGCCATCCATGTAATAATTTAAATGTATTTTCTTGTATCAGTTTAGATACTGGTTTTAGTGGTTTTTTAGTCCACAAATTATTCCAATCTACTTTTGCAATCTGATCTGCACTGATGTTTCAAGGAGTTACATCCTCCAATTGTTAACTCATTTTTTGATAAGAGTATAGATAAAGATTTTTTGGTATATTCATCTGTATGTAAAGTCAAATTTTCCAATGAAGTAAAAGGTATTGTGGCACTTTGCACTTTCAACTTCAGGGTTTGATGTAAAAGACACTCCAGGAGACCCCCCACTTGTGCGGGATCGACGTGTGCATGACCATGTACATGTGCAGTGCCAGGAAAGAAATATCAATTCCAACCTGGAAATGGAGGGAGAGCTCTGGAGGGTCCTTGTGGCTTGTGAGAAGGCCCTCCCCAGAGCCCAAAAACGACTTCTGTGCGGGTGGCGGAAACCCCAGAGAGACCTGAGGGGCAGCAGGCCTTTCTTGAGGCTGCTTAGCTTCCCTGCCCAACAGCTGATGTGGGGAATGGCACAGCAACAGCAGCAGCAGCTTTCCTTCACGTCCTCCAGCGGGTGGGGGGGTTTTTTGGATACATTTTTTTTTGGTCTAGATTCAAGACAGTGTCAGAGACGGCAATTAAAGAGTCATTTTAGAGGGTGCTCCCTGTGAAAGTGGAGTCTCACCTGAATTTGTTGACCATAAAGCCAGTTTACACTATGTATTTCCATTTGCCACCGTGTTTTATCAATTGTGTTATGTATCACTCCAATTATATTTTGAATATGGCTAGGTAATAGCTATAGGTCAAGCAAGACTCCTGAGAATGCTGATAGATCACAGCAAATTGTGATCTGGGTCTTTTACCCTGGTGTACCAAGTTTACTATCATATTTTCCCATTTTTTGAAAGATCCCACTTGAAATACTAGTGAACACATTTTCTTGCTATGCTCAATACTTCCAGACTACTGCAAACAGATTCTCCCTTCAGGAATGAAGGCCTAATTTGAGCCCTGACTCTCCTATCATGAACATGTTGTGCATCTGTAAAGCTAGTGTCTTCCTGAAAGGATAAAGCTGTAGCCTCGGATGTGAAGTCATTTCCTCCCTCATTAAACTTTTCCGAAGGAAAGTTCTTATTTTTTGTTGATGGTGACCTACCACAGAAAGCAGCATTGGGCCAGACATGCTATAATGGCCTTTTTATAGAAGGCACTCTCTGGAGGTGTAGATGTAGGATTTGGGGTGGCCCAAGCTTATTGCGTGGTGGGAAAGATAGTCATGGGGAGGGAGGGAAGGCATTGACTAAAGCTTATTCATGTAGCATTGGTTCTGGCCAAGCTAAATCTTAAGATCCTCACCTTTTTTTTTAAGTAGAGGAAGTGTGGAATGGAAATTCAAAACAGGACTATATCTTAATCAAGAGTTCCATTCTTTTATTTGTCACCACCCCACTGCCTCAGTTACTACTAACCGCAAACAGATTTATACCACTCACAGATGTGCTGGGAACAGAATGGCGTAACAAACCAATAAAATTTCAAGTAATTTTATTAAAATCAAAAATCAAGTATAGTCCTTTTATGCAGCCTATGAGGGTTGCGCACTGAAGCTAAGTTGCTGAGCACCTTTGGACAAGAAGTTTCATGTCTAAAGTCTTCTGCTCTGCTAATAGGAAACTATTTTTCGTGTATAATTATGTGTATCAATCAAAGGCACGTAATAATATTGCTCAGCTAAAAATAGTAAAGGGAAGAAACCTTTTTGCCATCCAACACCGCTTATTAAGTTTCACAGCATATGCTAGGCCAATGAAATAAGGAGTCTCAAAACCAGCCAAGTCTTATGCTTGACAGGAAGTTGCACTGTGCTGTAGTGCACAGGAATATTTTTTCGATACAACCATTCGGAATATACCCCTGGTACAACAATATCAATCTAGTAGGACAGAAAATAATGTATCAGTGTGTCCTACCACATTTGACATATTAAACCTTATCCATAAAAGATCGTAAGACACTGAAATCTAAGCATTCCAATGGCTTTAAACTTATTTTTATTTAACACATGAAATCAGTAAGATTCATTAAAAATGCTGCAATTTTACAGCTTCGCCTATAATGGACTATTCAGTTATCCATTTTTCTCCATGCAGTGTCCTTTAGCACTGCCAATTGAGAAAAAACTGAATATCCAATTCCTATCTTCCTCAAGAGCAATGATTCAGCATTTCTTATCTGAAGAGATCTATTGCTTCCGTAAAACCTTCATGCAGTGTCTTTTAACACTGCTACTTGATACAAACTGAGTATCTGATTCCTGTCTTCTTCTATAGCAATGATTCAACATTTCTTACTTATCCGAAGAGACCTATTGCTTCGCCAAAATCTGATTCATTACAAAACAAGACTTCAGTACGTAAATTACACATAACAGCAATGAAAATGCCATCTAGTTGCCTATGATATAACACACTTCTTTTCTTCTTCCCTGCTGTTGTTGGCAGACGTCTGTCTCGGGAGGTATGTGGGACTGAAAGTTGCAGCACTTGCTGTGGCCGTAGAAACCGATACAGGTGAGACATAATTTGTTGCAGGTGGGGCAGGTGAAGGCACCCACTGGTGCTGCTGCAGCTGCTGCCGATACACCCTGCTGCTGCTGCTGCTACTGGTGGTCCAGGAGGTCGTTCCTCTTGCTATGTGTACATAACCTGACTCTCTGTCTTCACGATAACAGACCAGATATGCAGGATAAATCTGAGGCTTCTCAAATATGACAAAAATTGATGGGTCTGCCAGATCATTCACGCAGCTGTCATAACAGTTGATCATGCCACTCAATTTTTCTGGGGGACGAGTATATGCTGAATTCCCCAAAACAAAATCACCGACCAGAACCTGAGCCACAAACATTGTCTTCACCTTTGCATCACGTGGACAGTAGTTGTGGGAATAGGATGCGTCTCTGGCAAAGTAGCTTCCTAGGAAGAAGCAAGGGGGGGGGGATTCAAAATGTTAAGTCCATACACATATAGTTGAGTGCTGTTAACAGAGCTGACACTTTATGCAGCTGAATACATTTCAAACCACAAGTGTTTTTGCTAAGTCTTTGGGGAAAAGTTAAAACCAAAAGGAAATTAGATGAAAGCTTTCCCTGTATGGAGCAATTAAAAACATAGACACTAGAAGTACTTGGTACTCCATGCAGTAATAGTCCTCAGATTTTAATGAATATTTTAACATTAACAGATTTGTAAGCTGCCTTGATATGGTTTGAGATGGTACATAAAATAAGGTGATATCTAACCAAGCCACAGTCAGGGCCATAGCTAGGGTGTGTGTGAGGTGGGCCCCCACCAGGGGCGCAGGTGAGGGGGGGCACAAAATCGGCTAAATAAAAATAAATAAATAAGGTGATATCTAACCAAGGTTTTAAATAGAGGGTGAATTGAATGGAAAGTGGAGTTGGAGGAGAGGCAGAAAGAAGAGCTAATTTGTCCGTGGCTGGGGGGCACAATCTGGAGGGTTCTGCCAGGGGCGCAAGATCATAGAATCCTAGAGTTGGAAGAGACCACAAGGGCCATCCAGTCCAACCCCCTGCCAAGCAGGAAACACCATCAAAGCATTCCTGACAGATGGCTGTCAAGCCTCCACTTAAAGACCTCCAAAGAAGGAGACTCCACCACACTCCTTGGCTCTGTCTCAAAGAATGAGAACAATGAAGTTATTTGATTCCTTTGGTTTCCATGGGTCTAGTCCAAGTACAACTAATGTTACATTATCACCCATTATAAATAAAGTGAATAAAAATACTAGTTGTGATTAGTCAGCTGTGCCAGTTCATGGTCAATGGCAATTGTATAGTAAAATACCTGAGAGCATTATGTGCTATATTTTAATATGAGGAAAATCATTGCATGAAGTGCTGAGTGAGTCCCTTTCATAACTCAATATACTGACAGATCCAACCCAATCCTGCGGCTGAATGAGCAGATTTTGTGATGGCCTAGGTTGAAATTCTCACTCATCCATGAAGCTCGCTGAAGGGCCAGGGGCCAGCCAGTCACGCTTACTTCACGGTTGTAGTGAGGATCCAATTGGGTAACAGCCATGTACCTGCCACAGTAGCTCACTGGTTACTTCCAGACTGGAAGGCTGAAATGCCCTAGACGGGAGGCTTCCCTCGCAGTTGATGCAGAAGCAGCAGCACAACTGCTGACAGAAGCAGACCTCGTCAGTATCTAACACCTCCGCTCAGAGATCTGTGCTGCTGGCCAATTTGCTACTGGGCAAAGTTCAAGGTGTTGCTCTTAGTACATAAAAGACTACCTATGAGCTGGCCTTACCCCATACCCGCCCACTCAATGGCTTCTAGAGGTGAAATTGGCGTTACTGCAGGTGCCGCATAATGCCCATTTTGCACTGGTGAGAACATGGTTACCTACTGGGCACTTTTTAAAGGGCCTGCTAAAAAGCTTTCTTGTTTAGACAAACCTACCCAGATGCTCAGAAAGTTCAGGTAATTTGAATCTGTTCTAGTAGAATCCTAGAGTTGGAAGAGACCACAAGGGCCATCCAGTCCAACCCCCTGCCAAGCAGGAAACACCATCAAAGCATTCCTGACAGATGGCTGTCAAGCCTCTGCTTAAAGACCTCCAAAGAAGGAGACTCCACCACACTCCTTGGCAGCAGCAAATTCCACTGCCGAACAGCTCTCACTGTCTCTTTTAACTACTGTATGTTTTATAGTATAGTTGTGATTTTTTTTCTTGATTTTACAGTTTTATTTTTAGTAAAACATCTTCAGGCTTTTTACAATCAAGCGGTGTATAATTTATTTATTTGTTTTAAAATATACAACCACCTGGCTTCTTGGAAGGAGGATAGGATACTAAAAAAGTATTTTTGAAAGGCATTGTGATGTGCAGCAATTAAAGAAATATTGGAATCTTCCTTTAGACCACTGTTGGGGACTGTGATTACCAATCAACTCACATGGCGACATAAAAAAAGATCCCTTGGTAGACCAAGTCTGTGTCAGTGAGAGCCTTGAACAGAGACTATGGTTTTTTCTCACATAAAAGATAGGAAACCCATGCCTGATTTGATAGGCTGCACTTTCCAACATTCAGCTCCCAGAAGTATCTATCGGAATACAAAGTGTGAACGGTCCATTAACTGATTTGCCTCACGTGTAGCCCACTATTCTAGTTCTGCATCTGATTGATTTTATTTTATAGAGGATGAGATCAAACTATGAAAAATAGTAAAATCAAGGCACTTTGAACACCACACAAAACCAGCACCAGTCCTTTGACGTAGGCCAGGTGACTAAACAATGGCGGTCCCAAGGGTAGCTCGTCAATCTCAAGGCTGAACAGAGATGAGAACCAACCGTCTCTCCACCACAATGGCAACTTATCACAAAGCGTGACTTATCACATCAGTATGTTGTCCTTTCCACAAGGAATTGAGGCTGCCAAAACAGGAAGCTCTCCCACTGCATCCTCGCCACATCCATGTGAAGGAGGTGAGGCAGACAAACAATGACTGGGCCAAGGCTGGGAAACGTATGCTGGATGGAAAGAAGATTAACAGTACAACCCTCAAGATGTCTCTTGTTGCATTTTAGAGTGTAAGCGTCTCTGGGCAGGGACCTGTCTTGCGCAACTCTTTATGTCTTCTCAGTGCGACTTACTCCGATGTAAGCGCTTGTAGGATTTGAATCTTCTTCTAGGAAGGGCTGGTGCCATGCTGTTTTTATAGTACAGTGAGGGGGGAAAGTATTTGATATAGTTTTAATAGATGGGGTGGGGAGAGCAAGAAATATTTCAGTGCTGAATTGTTTCCCTCTCTAGGCTTTTAGCCATTCTTATTTTTATTTGTAAGCCACTAAGAATCCCTGGTCAGGGGAAAAAGTGGGGGACAAATTATAATGTAATGTAATAAAATATCCTATCATATCATATTTGGCACATTGAACTCATAATTTAAGCACTTTTAAAACCCACTTGTTTCAGTGAGAAAGACTGGTATGTGCCAAGTGCCCCTGGAACCAGAGACTTTACACCAGGTGGCGCCAGATGTTACTCAGCTTTGTTGTTGTTGTTGCTCAGTCGCTCAGTCGTGTCCGACTCTTCATGACCCCATGGACCAGAGCACGCCAGGCACGCCTATCCTTCACTGCCTCCGCAGTTTGGCCAAACTCATGCTAGTCGCTTCGAGAACACTGTCCAACCATCTCATCCTCTGTCGTCCCCTTCTCCTTGTGCCCTCCATCTTTCCCAACATCAGGGTCTTTTCTAGGGAGTCTTCTCTTCTCATGAGGTGGCCAAAGTACTGGAGCCTCAACTTCAGGATCTGTCCTTCCAGTGAGCACTCAGGGCTGATTTCTTTGAGAATGGATAGGTTCGATCTTCTTGCAGTCCATGGGACTCTCATGCTCAGCTACGGGTCCTAAGATTCCTGATCATTGCCCAGGGCTCCTGAGAGTGATGGCTCAGCTAGCTGCTTTGCCACCCTAACAGGTCACAGGACTACCAGGCACCACTGATGAAAGGGAGTTAAATTGGAAGAGAGGTGGAGTCAGCGCTCACATCACTCTCCTCTTTGGTTTTGGGATGGAGGGTGAACTGTACGTTGACAGGTTTTTAATCACACCTGGCCATCACAACCCCAAAATCTGCTCTTTCAGATTTTAATGTCCTCAACTTTCACATCAAAGACAGGAACAGATCCCTAAGGAGAATTATCATTGATCTAAAAAACATCTTTTCAAATGGGAAATACCCTTGTTTATCTCTCTCTTCCCTGGAAACTACTGAAATTTCAGTTTTTTGCAGGGGTGGTGGATTCTACAGTGAGCTTGCTAGTATCTTATTTAACATTCTACATACCTTTTCCATAGGCTGTTCCATTGGTTCCACAGATTCTCCAATCAAAGTTGTCACTGCAGATGGCCTCCAAGCTAGAAGTATGAGTCCCATGGAACAGAAGTCTCTCATCCACTGCCTTTCCTCCATTTTTCTTCTTCATCTGTTCTTTTTGCCTAGAATGAAACAAACATTTCTCACTTCCTGTTGAAGTTTAGGCAGGCAGCAACCATTGCCCTCTGCTGGAGTGATGGGCCAAATCTGCCCCATGAATTTGAATCAAATGAGATTTGAAGGATTCCTAAACACTCTGCGAGTTTCCAACTGGCACAGCTGGCCAATTTCTATCAATGCCCTGGTCTCTCTGGGGAAGGTAGATGAGTCAAGCAGTAATCACTCCTCAGTGCCATCTTCACCAGTTTAGTAGGGGGGATAACTAGAACAAATGGAAAGTGCCAAGGAAGTCCAGCTGAACACAGATAAGAGCTCAGTACGGAGCTATCACGATGAGAGTAGATTTTTTTTAAACAACAAATGTCTCCCCCATAATTCTTGACTGTAATACAATGACACTTTCACATTATCATACCAAGAACAAACTCAGTTGGTCTCTAAGGTGCTACTGGAAAGAATTTTCGATTTTGTTTTGACTATGGCAGACCAACACGGCTACCCACCTGTAACTGGAACTTTCACATATGTGTTTCATTGTCAGCAATATGAAAAGATTAGCATTTATGGTACAGTTTACAAACCCCCGCCCCATCATGACTTAGGAAAGATTCAGCCCAGAGACGTCCTTGATAGGCATTGCGTTCATAACCTCACATGACGGATGCACTGATGTCACACTGTGTGCAATGAAATGGCAAATGTTTGTGGAAACAGATTCTGAATTCTATGCCATATTCTGTGCTTTTCTTGCTTCTAAGGAATCACAGCACTGGAACTACATTAAAGAAAGTGACTTATGTTTTGTTGTTTACAGTATGCCCATGTATAAAACCAGGATTAGTGAGTTTTACTCTGAATCATCCAGTTTTGTCCTTAAAGCTTTTTTTTTTTAACCCAAGAAGCTGAAGGTGCTAAGATTTAAGAGTCCATGCCAAACTTCATATGATGCAGGCAAAGTTATGAGCACCAACTAGGTTTTACACATGAGGTGCATGAAAAACCTGGCTATAGTTGAACTGTTGTTGTTAAAAAGAAAACCAGAAGCAGTTAAAGTTTTAATCTACACCCCTCTGGTGTTTGCCATTCAAAATTTAATTCCCCAAGTTGAGAGATGAGGATTTTGAATGAGCCAAGCAGGAGGGAAATTGTTAAACACTTTAAAACTCCTGATCATATGCGGCTTTTCAGTAAATAATCAAACATCAGGTTTGCACTATTGACTAGGATAATGTGATAAAATGGAAACAAACCACTGGAAGATTTGCCAAAGGGACGGATTCTGAATTCTCTTCAGTTTATCGATGACATAATTTTTCATTGTCTTTTGAAAAAGAGTCTCAATCTTAGTATATTCAGGAGACATCTTGATGACTTCAACAGCCTAAAATGAAAGGTATCACAATGTGTTGAATTTATTCCCATGGCTCCAGAGAAAATTGACTGTGCTTTCAATTTTTAAAAAATGTTATATTATTAAACATTTATACAATATACAAAATCCTAATGTGATACACAATATTGTTTAATATATCAGTGGTTCCCAGTCTCCCACCCACCCACCCCCCGATCAGCTGACAAGTGCTGAGTATCTTGGCGAACCACAGAAATCTTCACTAAGAAATCATCTACACCCTGAAGGTCTTGCTCCTTGTCAATCACTGTTAGTTCAGATCCCACACGTGTGTATGTTTGCATTTGTCATTTTACTAAAGAAAAATGCAACTATCTGCTTTCTAGACATTCACAGCATTAATGACACGTACAAGCCTAGAAAAAGTATCTCCTTTCCTGCAGTAAATCAGTTACCTTGTACCCAATTGGAGGTAGTGCTGATTTATCCCAGGTGTTTGGATAGTCTGCGGATGGAGTAGACGCTGGAGCATGATTTGTGTGGCTGGAGGGGAGAGAGAGAACATATTTGACTGCAGCTTATTTTTCTCTAAATGCAGCAGCTCCTCATGGCTGCAGCCACCTGTAATAAGAAACTGTTTTATCCATAAACATGACAGCTGATGTTATGTTTGATTTGTATATTGCTCTTTTTCACAATACAGTGGTACCTCCAGTTGCGCATGGGATCCGTTCTGGAGGAATTCGCAACCAGAGGTGCCTGTTCTGTGCATGCACGCAGCGCGGTAGAACACTTTTGCACATGCGCACGCGGTGTAACCCAGAAAAATACTTCCGGGTTTGCCGCGTTTGCATGCTGAAGGATCTATCACAAGTAATACATTTTGTCTTTAGCTGCAGGAGATTCCCCTGCTCATTAATACATGTATATAGGAAATTTCCCATATTGAATGTTGTGTTGTGTTGTATGTCAAGCAGCTGAGGGAGGGACAGATGTAGGAAGAAAGAAAGAAAGAAAGAAAGAAAGAAAGAAAGAAAGAAAGAAAGAAAGAAGGGAGGGAGGGAGGGAGGGAGGGGGAGGGAGGGGAGGGAAGGGAAGGGAAGGTGCAATGTTAACACACAAAGATTTGTGGTAGTGTGGGGGCAGCTTGTCTCATGCAGGGTTCTTTATTTACCTCACTGGAACTATGTACACTGGTACCTCTAGTTGTGGACTTAATCTGTTTCCCGCAAGTAGAGCGCCTCTTGCGCATGCGCGCGGTGCAATTGAGCGCTTCTGCACATGCGGCGAAACCCAGAAGTAAACACTTCCGGGTTTGCCGCGTTCTTAACTTGAAAAAACGCAACCTGAAGCAGTTGTAACCCGAGGTATGACTGTCTCCACCATTTTCATGTCTCATTCCAGGGACATCTTACCAAATCCTAGTTTGAGAAACTAGTCATCGTCTGGCACCATGGTTAGAAACCACATAAGCCACAAACGCTCTATGGTAGCATATGGAGACTAAAAACGAGACAGCACATTTTCCCAAAGTGTGTACTGTAATAAAATTATTCAGTCTCTCTGGGGTATAAGCATGGAGAGATATAATTTCATACATTGGGTAGTCTGCTTTTTAAAGCAAAAGATGATTAAAATGTTGACTTTATACCCCTTCTTTGTCTTTACATCTTCAGAGGAAACAAACTTGGGGCGTCTCCGAACCTCTCTCTCGGTTTGATACTTCAAGTTTCTCTGTTTCATATCTTGAAAAAGAGGACACATGTTTTAATTCAGCAAGTCAGAGAACACAAGCCAACTTTCTGTCTTACTAACAGGAAAGGGTGAAGCAGAGCAGCTGTTCTTTGGCCACCAAAAGCCAACTAAAAAGCCTTACACCTCCAAGGGAATTTGAGAACAGAATGGCATCTTCTCTATGCACCCTTGCAATTCTTGCTTTGTGTATCATTTCTAAGCTTTAGGTGGGTATGTTCATAGTCAGTATTAAATGTTATGATGGAATACAAGATGCTATGGAATTCTGGGAAACTTCGTAGGCCATTGTTATCAGTACCTTTAAAGCTGATCTCATATTGCTGGGAGCCAACTTGGAACGGGATACTGCCCTCTGGAACGGCTAGAAATAAATTCTCCAGATCATCAGAACCTAAATTGGAGCCCTGGAGCTGTCCACCCTGTAAAGGAAAAATGTGAAATGTGACAAGTCACATCAAAGTCATTAGGATATGCTCAGCCAAGTGTTTCCCCAATTTAAAATGAAATGCTTATGCAATACCACTGGCATGCAAATAAAAACATTGCTAAAAACAGCTTACTGGATGCACATTAGTGCAAATGAAAATTAATCAAAGTACTGAAACTGACTTTAGAACTTGGAAACCAAGCCCTATGAGGAACGGTTGAGGGAGTTGGGTATGTTTAGCCTGGAAAAGAGGAGATCTGATAGTCATCTTCAAATATCTTAAGGGCTGTCACATGGAGGAAGGAGCATGCTTGTTTTCACCTGATCTGCAGAGTAGGACTCAAACCATTACAAGAAAGGAGATACCAACTCAACATCAGGAAGAACTTTCTGACGGTCAGAGCTGTTCAGCAGTGGAACAGACTCCCATGAGAGAGAGGTGGTGGACTCTCCTCCTTTGGAGGTTTTTAAACAGAGGTTGGATGGCCACCTGCCATGGATGCTTAAGCTGAGATTCCTGCATTGCAGGGGGTTGGACTAGATGACCCCTGGGGGTCCCTTCCAACGCTGCAATTCTGCGATTCTATGATTTCTATAATACATCAGGAGTAGAGAACCTGTTTCAGCCTGAGAAATGCATTCCTTTCTGGGCATTAAATGCCACTTGTGGATGAGTCAGAGGCAAGAGTGAGCAAACAGTAGGATTCAAATTTACCTTTGTACAGTAGAATAGTTTCTACACATAATCCCCCCATACCCTCTATCCTCCATCAAGGAATGCAAGAAAGATTATTAGAATTCAAAGACAATCAAGGAATGTGCAAAGCAAGACCAGTGAGGCCTGGGCAGAGTCCCAAGAAGAAGAGGCCAGTAAGAGCACATTCAGCCCTCAGGCCTCTGGCTCCCCACCATAAGGATAGCAGGCAAAAGACTATTTACACTACAAGAGATTTGCTTTTTCCAGCCACCCATAAAAAAATATATTTTCCAACAAACTCTTGTGACACAATTTTGGCAGATCAGGAAATGGCAAACAGCAATAATCAGAGAAAGGGGCTTGGGCTCAGGAGTGTCAAAATTCCCTCCTTTCCAGAACAGCTCGTAAGTGGTATGGGTTTTCCATAAACCTCACACCTTACTCCTGCATGTTTACCTTTGATTATGAAGCCTTCCAGAGGTATATATATATTATAAATTTATAAATTGAACATTATCTTCAATGAAAAGTATCTATTGTGTTTGTTAAAATGAAAGTAGGGATCATTTAAATACGACTGCCCTGGATGCACACAGCGCTTTTATAGTGAAATCCTCAAATAAAAGATATCTTGCAACAACAAATGGAATATATTGTAAGGCAAGCTGTATGATTCTAAACATGATTGTTGGGAAGGAAACCCAGTTAAGCACAGTGGGACATAGGATTATAGTGCAAAGGAGCATTTTTGCGTAAGTTGTTGGGGGGGGGGAAGAGTCACTTATGATACCAAATAAATAGGAGCCTGGATCAAATGTTACTTTGTCTTCATTGTTTGGGGGGGGGGTATGCAAAAACTTGAGACTCTTAATGGGCTTGAGATTTCACTCCAAGAAGTAATGTTTGAAGAGGTCCAGAGACCCTTGCAGCAGGCATTCAGCACAATACAAGAAACCAACAGAATTCATACTGACCTGTGTCCCATATTCAATCCACTGGCCCAGTTCATTCTTCCAGTACCAAAGCCACTTTGTCGTCATTACAAACTTAGCAGGTTTGGTGACAGATGATGGGGTGGACAAACGTCGAACACGGGACACAGAAGTGGTCATGGTGCTGAAATCGATGTATTCTGGATCTGAAGTACTATGTGAATGTGAAAGAGGAAACATGTCTAATTGTATATGGGTACCAACTTTACAGATACAATATTGCACATTCTAATTAGACAATTAATGATCTTCCAATACATCCCAACACCCAAGTTTTCTGCCATGATGGAACTGGCACGCAGAAGACGAAGGTGAGCCCATGGGGATATGCTCTTTATTGCCTGATCATTAGGATTGGGAATATTCTGAATAAGTTATTTTATGAACAAGAAGGTGTGAATCTGAACTTATTTCTGTGGTTTATTAGACCATGGCAAAATGAGATGGTTGATATTAATTATAAGACAGGAGACCCTCCATGTTGAACCATTTTTGAACCCTGGTACCAGCCTGTTCTCAAAACTATCCTAAAGGCGTTATGTTTTTATTTATTAAATTTGTGTACTGCCCTATACCCATAGATCTCAGGGCAGTTAACAACATTCAGGAAATGCCTCATGCCATACAAATTAATTTGCCAAGTACAGTCTACCTCCCACTTGAATAGGAGGCTATCAAGACAATGGTATGATCATGGGAAGGCAAGGAACAGACTAAAAAGATGACAAAGTTCAGTTAATCATTCACTAAGATCAATTTTTCACCATTAAAGCAAAACACCAGAGTGGGAAGCAAACAAGATGGCCAGTTTTAGTCATTTTCTCCTTAAGAAATTAAGAGTTCTTCCAAACTCTTAATTTGCAAGATGGAGATAGACAAGGTGAAAAATAAGCAGAATTTACTCATTTCAAAATTTATCTGGAGTGGGAAAAAGCCAAGAATAAAATATAAAATACTTACAGATGTTAAAGAAAGGGGCGGGCTTTTCCCTTCCAGATTTTAAACTTTATTATGAAGCAGCATGTCTTACTTGGATTCAGGATTGAATTAAATTGGAAAAAGAA
This sequence comes from Lacerta viridis, assembly GCA_900245905.1. NCBI lineage: Eukaryota > Metazoa > Chordata > Lepidosauria > Squamata > Lacertidae > Lacerta > Lacerta viridis. The sequence goes on along the minus strand of OFHU01001424.1, from coordinate 665,650 downwards.
GAGGCAATAGATTTAGAAGGAAATGATAACAGATTTGGGTGGCATGCATACTTATGGTATGGGAAAGCAAATGTACACAAAGGATTCCATAGTCACATAAGAAGAAGGTCCCTATTAAAGGTTTGGGGAAAATATAAAGAGTTACTGGAACCTAAAACTCCATGGTGAATATCACCTGTTGAAGCATTGTCATTCAAAATGTCCTCAAAGAAAGGAATATGGCCAACATATAGAGAACTATTAATTGAACAGGAAGGAAAATTAAAATTGAATGAGCATGACGAAATAAAGGAATATCTTCAGAGTTGGTTGCACCATAGACAACTGAACTTTTTAAAGAGGACAATATAAAAGGATTTGCCTATACAGTTTCCAAATTCCAAAGGGACGATATAGATGACAACTCTAAACTGTTAAAAAAAAGGCATATGGCATACTTTTGGAATGGGAAACTAAGGATGAGGAAGTTAAATCAGTAATGATTAAATGGGCACAGGATAAAGGGCACAATATACAATTTGATGATTGGACAAAACTTTGGAAAGTGGATTTGAAGTTTACGGATTGTATATTGTTAAAAGAGAATTATATGAAGATGATGTACAGGTGGTATGTTACACCAACAAAATTGGCAAGAATGCACAAAACAGAACAAAGGAACTGTTGGAGGTGTAAAGAAGGGGAAGGTACCTTTTATCATATGTGGTGGGAGTGTAAGAATATTCAATTTTGGGGGGAAATGATGTATAATGAACTGGAAAAAATGTTTTAAATGACATTTATTTTAAAAAACCCAGAAGCTTTTTCGATAGGAATTTTAGGACAACTGCCGAAAGAAAAACAGACATTATTTATGTATGCGACGACAGCAGCAAGAATTGTGATAGCACAGAACTGGAAGACTGGAGAAATACCATCAAAGGAACAATGGCAAGAGAAGCTGGTGGACTATGCAGAGTTGGCAAAGCTAACAGATAAACTGCGGGGAAAAGACAACAGTGATTTTGAAAAAGAATGGGAACCTTTTACATCATATCTGCAGTAACAACAAAAAAACATAACATCATTGGCAGGATTTAAATAAACACTTGCAATTTTATTTACAAAAAATAGGAAACTTAATAGTATGACAATATAGAAGTATATATTAATAGCAGAATGTAATATGAGATGTAATAAACCAGGGAGGGAAATTGAGGGAAGTCAGCAGGGAAGGGGGAAATTGAAATCTGAATGTAATGTAATGATTATAGACATTGTTAAAAAAAACCTAATAAAAATGATTTGATTTTTTTTAAAAAAAGAATCTACTCATTTCAAAGCCCCTCCCTTCCCTACTAAAAGGCATTAGCTAAAAATATTACTAAAACCAGCTATTTTATCTCCTATTCCAGCTCCAAAGAGAACAGCACACACCCACTTTGCCTCAACGATGGGTATATTCTTCCTTTTCCCTTTCCTGCTCTTAGTATGGGTCGTGCTGGCAAAACCGTCACACCTACGTTTCTGCAGGCTTTTAAAAATAATCTTTCACTTTTCATAACATATCGTGTGAGTTGCTGCCTGCTTAAACTGTAATTTTTCTGTCTTTAGCAGCATTTATATATTCTGTCACTGGTATTTCATATAATAAATCAAGCTTTCTTTATTCCTTTGGTGTGAGATGTTCTTGTGGACATTAAGGTTATGGGTTAATGAATATTCATAACAAACACATGTCGTAACTCCAGCAAAAGTTCCTAAACCTCTCTGTAGTATATGGGTTCATGGCGCATACTGTAACAATGTCCCCCAAGGCAAGTAGCTGGTCTTCCAACTTTGCCCCCTGTTACTGGACCCCTGTGGTTTCTTAAAGCAAAAAATGCCTTTTCGTGAAGTAACCAGCTTCTCTCCTACAAGCTCTGCAGCCTCGTGCAATGACACTACAGAGGATGCTTCCTCCTGTTCTCCTACACTAGGATTCTTAACGGGGGCTCAACCTGCACGCAGTAGCCAGCTCTCCCATTTCCCACTCTTTGTCACGCCTTCCCAACATCTCTTACCAAGCAAGCAATGACAAACATTTCCCCAAGGCTTCATCCCATCTATTCATACACTGGGGTGAGGAAAAAGAACTTTTGGAGCTGGCAGATAGCTTCCTTCCAAGCCACTCACCCTCAGCGAGAGACTCTTTTTCCCTTCACCCCACCCCTTTTTTGGCGGGTGGGCAGGGAGTGTTTCCAGGCAAGCCCTCCTACCACTCCTCCTCCATTGCAGCAACTGCCCACTCAGCTTAAGCATGTCTGTGCGAACAGCGTTCATGCAGTGAGAGGCTGACTGGTAGACATCTGCACAGCTTTATACCTGGTATTATTTGGGTCAGAATAAGCTTTTTCTATTTCCTCTCTTCGGGGCAAATCCTTCCAACCATTTGCAGTCTGTACCTGCCATCGATAAGGCATATCGTAATGAATCATGCTGCAGTTAGCTGCAAAGAGAACAAACCCAAGTGAGTCACAGGTTGCTTCAACTGCTATGCAAGGTGACGAAAGAAAACTAATCAGAGTCCAACTTCTGCATGCCTGTAAAGCACTGTATGTTTTAAATCTTCCTTAACAAAATGCTTGAAGTGGCTAACACAGCTGCTATAAAAAGCCATTAAAAAGCCAAATTATGCTAAAAAGAGAGAAAACACAAACATATGAGCGAACACGCAGAACCAGCAACTGTATACCCAAGAGCAGGGGTGACAACTCGGAAAAAATATTGGGGGGCATCCAGGTAATCCCCACCCCACATAATCGATCACAAGACACACAAATGAAGGAGATGGATAGTTGATGGGAGAAGCAGGGAAGAGGAGCTCTCCCCGGTGGGAGGATGGGAGAACCAAGGAAAGTTCCCAGGTGAGAGCTGGGAGGGTTCACCTTTCTCTGTGGGGGGCAAGTTAAGATTTATCTGCAAAAGAGCACTTTGTATTTTCACTTTCTTTTTAATGCTTTTGTTTAGCATAAACAAACCACTTTTTATTGTAATGTATTATGAAAAAAGTATCAAAATGTGTATTATAGGTTAAGATGCATATACATTTATTTTATAGTAAATGCATACAAAAAATATTTGGAAATAAAAAGTGAATTTATATGTATTCCTATTTTTTACATTGACATTTTGACACTGCTGTGGAAACTTACAAATAAACACATGAACTGATGCAGATCACAAGGGCTGGACACAGATCCAACCCTTGTTTATTCTTGTAAGAAATGCCACATTGTGGATGCCACTATATAGAAACTCTTACCGTTTTATTTGAGGGGAAAACAGAACATCAAGCTGAGCCTCCCTCCGCCCCCCTTTCTCAGGGAACAGGGCAGAGTCTCAGAGCAGAGTCCAAGAACATTCATGATCTGAACGACAAGGCACCACTGTCCTGAACTGGAAGCATGTAGTCAAGACTCAAAAGCAAATAGGGAGGCAGTACAAGTGACTTAAACTTAGGGCTTCCATCTCACACTGATCACAGCAATCTAGCAGGAGGTTTCCAAGGTATGGATGGTAGTTACGACAGATTCTTATCTGAGAAGATGCACTACAACCAGAGCATGCTCCTAGTCCCTGCTGCCACTAAAGATCAGGCAGCAAGACAAGGGCAAGAAGCAGGTGCTTCAGGAGGCTGAGCTCATCCCATGACAAGTAAAAACACAAGACTCCTCTTTCCTAAGACAACCTGCCATCAGCAGTTAGGTCTTGCTCAGGTTAAGCTTCTACTGAAGAGCCCGTAACAGCACCCAGTCACTCGTTCAATGGCTGCATCACTACTCAATCAAAATAAAAATAAAAAATAGGGTGGGCAGCCCAGGCTTAACACCCCAGGGAGGTCACCTCAGTGCTGCTAACACAGCGGTGTGACTTAACCCCCCTCCCCGGGCGCATACTCCATTGACTTTTGAGGCAGACAGATGCCAACAACATTTGCAAATCAATACCTGGCATATCCTTTCATCAGACAAATAATATGACTATCCAATGTGATGGTTGGGGGAGCAGAGAGCTCCAGTCCCCCTCTCCGTCCCAACATCCCCGTTTCTTTGACACGCTCACCCCTCGTTCTGACACACTGGATCCTGTTGCTGCACCCAAGGCCACTTCTTGAGAGTTGGCAAATGGGGCAGGTGGAAGCAATTTAAGCAAAGTTGGCAAAGCAAATTAAAGCATTATTATTCCTGGGGAAGGCCTAAATGGAAAACTGGCCTTGGACTTGTCTGTGGGACTTACTTTTATTTTTGCAGAACCGCCAGACATAGAAAAGACATATCTCATCACTTTTCTCCTTCTCTGCATTCTGAGGTGATTTAGTACGAGGAGTGGCTTTTACATCTGTAAAAGATGGACGGGGGGAGAAATAAAGGAACACAATCTTTAGTAAACCTTGATTAAGAAGAATCACATGAAAACATGTAAAGAGGTATCAAATATGTGCCTTGCTTGGAAGGCAACTATGCTCACCACTATACCTTGTTTGGATTTCTTAGTTTATTGTCATATGTATTTTATAAAAATTCTGAATACAAAATATCATTTTTTTAAAAAAAGCCACCTTAACATCAACAAAGAGCAGTTAGCAACACTGTCAGTTCAGGATAAGGCTAATGCAAATTAGGAATCAACCCTAAATTATGCTACAAGGCACAATGCTTTGTTCCTAATTTTAAGACTGACAGAGTGTGATCCACCACAATCTTACCTGAAGTGGGCGTGGCACCAGGGGCACCTTTTTCTCCCTCCCCCTGGGAACTGTGTGTTGGAGTTGGGGGGGGGGTGAAGGATCCCAAACGGAATAACATCAGCATGAGCATCAAACTAGTTTAAATAATTCTCTGAGGCGCAACAACAGCTACATTGATATAAAACTGATATAAGTTGTTATTATTAATAATTTTTAAAATTCTATACTGCCCTTCAGCCGAAGATCAGAGAGCAGTTTACAAAAACACAAAAATTCAAACCATAGTAACAAAGAAAAACAACACCCACCCCTCGCCACACACAGGAGTTTAAAAGTCCACAGATTGTTTAATTAGCCAAAGGTCAGGAGAAGAGGAATGTTTTTGCCTGGCGCCTAAAGATATGTAACGAAGGTGCCAGGCAGGCCACCCTGGGGAAGGCATTCCACAAGTCTTCTCATATTGCTGCCCTCCGGGTCTCTTGCAGAGGAGGCACACAATGAGGGCTGCAGGGTCTGGGTCAGTTCATATGCAATAGATGTAGTTTATTGTGTGTGAGAGAAAGATATATATATCAAATATGTCACATGTAACTGCTTACCAGTCCAGAATAGTACCATCCACATATAACAGGCTTTGAGAACCCACCACTACCACCGTTATGCGGAGGAGAACTGAGGACTCATAGAATGCTGGATGGGGTTGGGGGGAAAGACTATAGTAGAGGAAAGCATGGCCATCAAATATTATTTATTTGTGTAGCCAATGGATGTCTGACAAAATTGGAGCAGTAGCACTCAGCACTGTAACATACTGTGGCAGTTTGTGCATGCAATGTACACCGTTTGTAGGATATATTACAGCGGTACCTCGGTTCTCAAACGTAATCCGTTCCGGAAGATCATTTGACTTCCGAAACGTTTGAAAACCGATGCACAAAGGGCTGGCTGCAAGTTCAATTGGAAAAACGCAGCAGAAGCCGTTTGACTTCTAAGGTGCATTGGAAAACGTAAGCAATTACAGTCATACCTTTGATCCCAAACGCCTTGCAAGTCAAAACATTTTGGCGCCTGAATGCCACAAACCTAGAAGTGAGTGTTCGAGTTTGTGAATGTTCTTTGGAACCCGAATGTCTGACGTGGCTTCCGATTGGTTGCAGGAGCTTCCTGCAGCCAACTGGAAGCCGCGCTTTGGTTTCCATACATTTTGGAAGTCGAAAGGACTTCCAGAACGGATTCCGTTTGACTTCCGAGGTACGACTGTACTTCTGGGTTTTTGGCGTTCGAAAACAGAAACGTTTGGCTTCCAAAACACTCAAAAATCGAGGTACCACTTTATATATATTCTGCTGTACCCCAAATTTATCTGAGTTTATTGGCACATACCTATGAAAACATCAGCATTCCCCAAATTTCTGGCAACTGCTGAAAAATGTAATTGGTAATTGATCGATGTACTTTTAAAAGGGGACTCATACTGCATGTTGGGGCTAAAGCTCTTGCCAGGAGAACGCAGATATTCTGTCTTAGGCCTAATTCAATCAACTTGGGTCCTTTGCTAAGAAAGTAAATTGGCTCACCTTGGTCAGTGCCTAAGTTGAGGTCCATGAGATTAGGTATATTAGATGCTTGCTGAAGTCTGGCTTCTCTCAGATTTCCTGCACTTGATTTTTCTGAACTTAATGCAGGTCTTGCGTTTGGGAAATTACCTAAAAGAATGGAAAAGGGCTTCAAATGATGTGGAGAAATGAGGTCCTTTCACACGCCACAGCGATGCAAGCAGTACATGATGCCCACAAACCCCTTCCTATAGCACTCACCCTTGCGAAGACCCAATTCTCTGGACAGCACAGCACATTTGTGTTCGCAGATTGTCTGGATGTTCCAGGCCACTTGATCATCCACTCCTGCTTCGAGCAACAGTTTCAGAGCATTTGGTTGCAAAAGGTTGTGAGACCTCTTGCACTTAGGAAACCTACATTCCCCTCTCAGGAAATGCCGGCAAATGTGAAGCTTGGTGCAATTATCTTGCTGGGCACAATTCCCATCCCCTTTATTGTAGAAATTGCATACCTGGAAGCAGGAAGTGAAAGCAAGAAACACACAAGAATTTCAATACTGTACTGGTCTGAATTGCATGTAATGTGGACAAATACACAAGTTTTGGTAATATTCTTAGCAGCTGTATCACATACAGAAGCTGAAAACTTCCTACTTATGGTTGCAAAGATATACTTTAAAAATATGTAGACAGTAGGGCTGGGAGATATCTGGTTTTCAACATCACAATATTGTTGTTGTTCAGTCGTGTCCGACTCATCGTGACCCTATGAACCAGAGCACGTTCAGTTGCCTATCTTTCACTGCCTCCCGCAGTTTGGCCAAACTCATGCTAGTCACTTCGAGAACACTGTCCAACCATCTCATCCTCTGTCGTCCCCTTCTCCTTGTGCCCTCCATCTTTCCCAACATCAGGGTCTTTTCCAGGGAGTCTTCTCTTCTCATGAGGTGGCCAAAGTACAATATTACAATATTAGGGCTGGGCAATTTCAGCTTTTCAACATCACGGTATATCACCAGCCAAACATTGCGGTCTGGCGATATACCGCAATGTTGAAAAAATAAGCTGCATTGGCCTCAGCCTGCAAGGCGCTGGGTGAAATTGCCACAGCCCTCAACTCAGGAGCTGGGGCTGTTTCACCTCAGTGCCTAGTGGGCTGTGAGACAACACAGTTTGTTTGTTTGTTAGGTGGGGCATGGGAGGGCTCCTGATCCCCAGCTGAGTCATCCCCTGTGCTCCCCCTCCTTGCGGGGAGAGCAACAGGGCTGTTTTGCAGCTCTGCCAGGGATGGGGAGGGTTCCCCATCCCCAGCAGAGCCATCCCTGCTGCTCCCCCGCTTGTGCGGGAGCCAGCACCGGGCTCAGTGAGCCTTTTACTGTTTGGCTGAGGGGAGCGGCAACCGCACACTCCTCATCTGAGCAGATTAAAGATGCAGAGGGAGGAACACGCTTATTGGCGCCTCGCCGGTGCACTTTTTCCTCCCTCTGCGCGGTATGAAGGCAGAGTGAGATGGCAGCTTCACTCAGCGATATTATCACTTGTGAAACCGCCACTGCTCATGAGTCCCTCCGCTAGCAACGCTCACTGGAGGAAGTCGCTAGCAAAGGGACTCAGGAGCAGTGGTGGTTTCACCAGCGATATACCGCTGAGTGAAGCTGACATTGTGGTCTGCTCCTCATACCGGTCCTGGGCGATATACTGATACACCCAGAGCTACACGATATATCACCAGCTAAACATTGTGCTATACTGATATATCACAATGTCTGAAATATGGATGGAGTTATGTAGAGGCGCTGGCTGGCTCCACAGTTTTTCCTGCGACATGATTTTTGCATAGCACACCTATACACCATGATTTGCAATGAACTAAAAGGTCGAAAATTCTGAAACCAGTATCATGATAATGAACTTCAAACTGGTTTTGGGCAATAAGCTGTTAATATCACCCATTCCTAGTAGGTGGCATCCAGTGACATTACAGAATATATAGCAGGGAAGAGCACAGGGTGATGTTTGAAAAACACAGCTCAGCTGAACTGCAGCTCAGCTGAACTCTTCCCTTCAACATGCCAATTTTGCATTTGGAGTTCCCTTCTTCCTATGGAAAAAGTGTTCAAGCAATTAATCAGGCAACAGAAATGCCACATAAGGAAGAAGGCCTGTGGCAGGGGTTATACTGACAGATTTGTCTGCAATTTGATTACAAACCCAAACTGGAGTAGCCGCAGGAGGAGGCCTCTTCTAGATTCCAGAGGGAGAGACTATACCTTGTGGCTGAGGACTCGGCCTTCCCCTCCCTTGCGTATGCATACATGCGCCTACATAGATTACCCTCTTCAAGGGGCACTGAAGGCAGCGGAGGTTTTTACTGTTTGCTGTGAACATGCTGTAAGTTATGTATTTCCACAAATTATGGCAAAATATTCTATGTTTGGATATTTGGGCCATCTGATTTTTTTTCCTGAAAGAAATGTTATTATCTTGCCGAGTCACAGAAAATAAACCAGAGAAAGTTTCAGAAAAGGACAATTAAAATGATCAACAGGACTGAGAGACTCTACTTGGGCCTTTTCAGTGTAAAGGAGAGTAAAGAGGAGACACAGCAGAGGTACATAAAAATGATGCCTGGTGTGGCCAGAGAGGCTTTTCTCCCACTCCCATAACACTAAAACTCATGGACACCCAATGAGTGTTCGAAGATTCAGGACAAACAAAAGAAAGTGCATGTCACGGGATAGTCAGAAAGGGGTTTGGAGGGGGGGAGAGGAGCGACCAAGAGGCTGTGGAAAGTGGTAGGCAGGAACGAGGAGAGAAGGTACGTGTGTCGCTTTGCCCAGACTATTATGTTGGGGGCGGTCCCGTAAGTCGGCATTGCTGGCAACTGAGAGTGATGGATCGGGTGCGTGAGAAATGAGCTCCGGCTTGTAAATATGTGCTTAAGAAATATTACTCAAACACAGCCAGCCTAGCAAGTGCATTTTCTCATGGGAAGCTTCCACACAATCCTGACAGTGCAGGATATAGATAACAGTGGAATTTGGTCCTACAAGCAGCAGTGATGGCCAGGAACTTGGAAGGCTTTTACTTTCTTTTAAATTTAAATTTCTACACTGTCCTTCTGAGGATCACAAGGTGGTTTTCAATATAAAAATACACACCATTGTAACAAACACAAACAAGCCTGGGGGATCACATAACTTCAAAAGAGGATTAGACAGATTCATGGAGCATAAGGCTGCCAAGGGCTACGAGCCACGATGGCTCTGCTTTGCCTCTACAGTCAGGTGCAGCATTCCACCAGCTGCTGAGAATCACAAGGGAGGAGAATGCTGTTTGGCTTAAGTCCTTCTTCCGGGTTTCCCACAAGCATCTGCTTAGCCACTGGGAAAACAGGATGGTGTGGACTAGATGGGCCATTGGCCTGACCTAGGAGGCTCTTCTCATGCTTGAAATAAGTAATGTGTGACCTGTGTCAGTGAATTTTGACCAGGTTACACATGCACATATTTTGTAGTGAAGGTTAGGAGCCTTAACTTCTTGACACATGAGTGGGACAGAAACACAATTAAACAAATGGGACTACCCCTGTCTCATCTAACTTCATAATGCAGAAATTCTACTACAAATCTCTTGTCATCTTCCATTCTGTTCCCTCACCTTAACCAGTTAAAAAGGCAACCTATAAGAAGAGAGCAAACAAACATCTGTTTTTTCTATTTCCCCCCACTGTATTCTACCTCCAATATGCTTATTATTATTATTATTATTATTATTATTATTATTATTATTACTATTATTTTACATGCATACACAATCTTAGGTACATGTAGCCTTAAATAGTTATACCATTAAGCATTGATTTAAACTTGTATTTGTAATGCTTTTTTCTTATAATTTCTAACTAAACAAAAATAAACCAAAGTAAAAAATCCAATAAAACTAAATTATATGAAAACAGACTTCCCATCATTACCTGATGTAAGTTACATTTACGACATTGAATGTACTTACACTTCTTACCTTACTCTTACTATAGTTTCTAGTACTTTCTTATAACATATTGTAACATTTTTCCTTGCTTGGTAGTATTTAATGTACACAAGGGCCATTCAAATGCTGCCACAGATGTTCTGTCGTTGTTATATCTTTGTAGGTATTTCTTGAACATATCCCAATTTTGCGTGAATGATTGTTTTGTATTTCCCCTTAATCTATCTGTCAATTGAGCCAATTCTGCATAGTCTAATAACTTATTCTGTGAGAGCAAACAAACATCTAGGTGATGGTACAGTATTTTCATAACTTACATCAGGCCAGAGAAAATTATCATTTTGGAGGAGGAGAACACGCAGTTCATTCTCATTGAGCCCAGAAAGTTCATGAGCCTTCAGGATTTTTCGGTTAGCCTCTGAAAAAACTTCATGAGAATACTTGCATGCCCTAGGATAAAAGTAAAAGGAGAAAAATCATAATCAATGTATCAGAAATACCTGGGAATATACATGCGGAGTGAGAGCCTATATATTCCAAGGAACCTCCACTTTTTGTAGGCTACAAATCCTGAATTTGTACAATCACCTGAGTTCCTTGAAATAATGTACTATTTAAAAAAATTGCATTATCTATTCTGTTCCATTAAACACATTTTCCAAATTCTTGCATACTCTACACCAAGGATGGGAAAATTTGGGCCTGTAGATATTTTTGGAAACTCAACAGCCCCAGCAAGCTTCACCAATAGTCAGGAACGATGGGAGTTGTGGAAAAAAGCATGTTAAAGGCCACAGATTCCCTACTTTAAAGTGACCAAGAAACAAAATACCAAGGTGAGGTGTAAAACATCTGAAGATCCTCAGCATGACAAACACCAATAATGGCAGGGAGAATGCTTAGCTTGTGCCACAACTGTGTCCTTGAGTGCCTTGTATATGTGAATAGTTGCCACTCACTCTAGCAGGAGAAAGCAAAGTACTGCATGGGGTCTGTTGTTGTGCTGAGGGAAGAGCGTGCTCTCCACCACTGTGTGGTCAGCGCTGCACAGCATTGCACAAGGTTGCTCCAAAATGCAAATCCTCCTCCTAGATACACACATCAGTCACCATACTGATAAAGCTGGTAAATTAGTAATCTCACGGAATACCTTCCACCCAATTCTCATGCTGAGATTGCAGCTCAAGGTACCATTTCAGTGTCTGCACCTAATGCATTATTTCTGGAAGATTCCAACCCATTGAGTCCACTGTTGGTTCTCCTTTTGGAATCTGATTCAAGGCCCAAACAATTCCGGAGCTGAATTTTTGCTCCAAGAAACAAATTCTGTGTTTATTCTGAGGAACAAAGGTCAAAGTCTGACTAACAGGATACTTTACAAGGACAACCCAAGAGATTAGTGATGATGGTATTTAAAAGCACAAGCAAAAAGCTCAGACTTAAAAAAACAGCTTCTTCACACTGCATCCAGGGACCACTTGTTATAGAATTGCTACAACATGACTGTTCCCTGTAGGACTGGTTATATAGGTAAAAAAAATAATGAAAAGGCTTTTTAAAAAAGCAAATCAACCCTGGATCAACAATATTATGAGTCACACAAAATCTCCACCTCAGAAAAAATGAGGCAAAATTCATTAACACTGACTACAAGGGCTTATGTAGTTTGTGCCTTTGAGTTGTACTCATGAAAAAATACAGTACAGTGGACGGTCGGGTTGCGAACGTGATCCGTGCGGCAAGCATGTCCGCAACCCGCAGTGCCGCGTCTGTGTGTGCCATGATTCGGCGCTTCTGTGCATGCGCCGAAACCTGGAAGTAACCCATTCTGGTACTTTCGTGTTTGGCGCGATGCGCAACCCAAAAATGCGCAACCTGAAGCGTCTGTAACCCGAGGTATGACTGGTTACCTAGTAGTCACCCAGACAGCTAAACATCTGTTGCTGGAAGCACACAGGAATTTGAAACTAGATTTGGAATCCCATGCAATGCTGACACTAGAAAATCTGACACTTGTGCCGAAGGACTGGACATCCCTTTCTGCTTCAGGGCAAAATTATCTAAATACAATTCATACAGAATTTACATGTACTACTTCTACTATATCCAGGGTTCTTATATGTTGCAATTTTGCAGGTGTACATAAAAGTCTAGAATGTGGTAGTGGGCAACCAGTCCTGAAGGGAAGATTGCATGATTCTCCTTCTGCTGATCCATCCAAGCAATGTTATACATTCTATTTTCCTAAATAAGCACTCTGAAATCCTCCCCACTTCCTTAATTTAAGACTACAATGAGAAAAATACAATATAATTCAGTTCCCTGAGAACTTCACTTTTCATTTCTTCTCTCAAAACCCTCACAAAACTCAGGTGTTCAGCACTTTATAGTCGTTTAGATACTCTTGAAGAAAGCGTGTAGGCCAGTGTTTATCAAAATTGGGTCGCCAGCTGTTGTTGAACTATACACCCATTATCCCTGATCACAGGTCTTGCTAGCTAGGGATGATGGGAGTTGTAGTCAAACAACTGGAGACACGAGTTTGATAAATGCCTGCTGAAATCTGAGAAGCCAGAGTTCACTCAGTAAAAAAAAAGTCAAGAAATTTGGTGTATCCTCAAAGTTGAAGGATTTTCTTGTCACAAATCAGTTTGCCTAGGCACATTGTGTTTGTGGCGAGCAAGGAGGGGGACTGACAGACCCAGCCACAAGCTTTCCCTTTGTAAGATGCTGATTTCCCTGCTATTCAGTTTATCATTGTGCCACAACAACAGATTCTCTCATTCCTTCACACTCACCATCTGCCACAAGCCGGCCTGAAGCATCTGCCCTTGGTGTAGTTCTTGCAGATGTGGAGGTGTTCGCATCCTCCACAACTGTTCTTTGCGCATAGCCGCACTGGGGACACAGCCAGCACCTGACGCACAGAGTCCTGGGGGACAACCAGAAACTTTTCCTTCCCTGCATCCTGCAGGATCTCCTCTAGCTGGTGATCAGACAACCCCGAGAGCGAGGGGAGCTCACTGAAGCCTAAGCACCCTCCTTTAGAGCAAAGGATCTTTGTGATGAAACTGCACACAACAGCGTCCGACATGTTCCTTCTCTGATCTGCCTTCCTTGGTACTTAAAATAGCTTGTTTGGTTTCCTGCAGAGATTAGGCTCCACCTTTCCCAGTCCAGCTCACATGAGAATCGAAACTTAAGCCAAACGCAGCTCCCTAGCAACTTAAACACCTGTAAACGATGCCCTTCTGCCCTTCCTATTAGTTCTGTTTGTCTTCAGTTTCGGTTCTCATGTGCCTTGGGGGCGGGGGGAGAGCGAGGGAATCAGCTTTAAAGCAGCTCAAGCAGGTAACCTGATTGCCATTCCGCCTTCTCCTCTGTACTGTCTACTCCCACCTTGTAATGTGGCACTGTAAATATAACCACACAGTACTGGAGGGGTTGTAAAGGCAAAATCACATAATACACGACTGTGGATGTACTGAGGTGCATCACCTGGGTAGTGTTTTTTAAACATGTGTAGTAACATTTCAGGGACGCGGGTGGTGCTGTAATCTAAACCACTGAGCCTAGGGCTTGCTGATCAGAAGGTTGGCAGTTCGAATCCCCGCAACGATGAGCGAGATGAGCGCCGCAACTCCAGAGTCGTCCATGACTGGACCTAATGGTCAGGGGTCCCTTTACCTTTACCTAGTGACATTTCAGTAGGTGCCTTCTTATTGTCAAACACCTATTTCCCCTTCATCAACACAAAGGAAATGATACAGCCTGTCCTTCTCCACCAGTTGCTGCTGAAGGGACACTCACAGTATTTTTTATCATTAAAACATCTCTTATGCACAATAATGCTCTTGCACATAATAGCTGTATTAAAAATAAAAATGGCCCTTGCAGGTATAGGAGACAGGAAAATAAAAGGGGAGAATATAAGTGGCAGACTTTTGTGGGAGCTTTTCCAACTCCTTGCCTGACTTGGAACAACACAATGCATTTTCATACAAATTTGGTATATAAAAATATATATATTTCAAAAATACAAAATGTGTACCCGCAAAGGCAAACAAATTATTTGCATGCATGACCACAATGGACCTCAGGTTTCCTAGTTTTGAGTGACAAGTAGGCTACATTTGTTTCTTGAAAAGTATTTTTTTTTACTGCTCTAGAATCTGAAACTAGGAACTGAAATTACAGATTGGAGCTGGTTTCCAAACACAGTTCATATGCCAGAATATCTGAATTCAGAAATCATCATAGTTAGGACTCTGCCTGAGGCAGCTGCACCATGGAGATAAGTGTGGATTTAGGAAATGGAACAATGAGATTTTCATCATAATCTTTTGCAGGATTCACACATGATGAATCATCAGACCGCCACAGAAGCTACATGGATGGTTCCTCACCAAGTTTCCATTCAGATGAAGGTAGCCATTTTATAAACATAATTATCAACTATTTTGAATGTTAAATGAAGGGTCCAGTATTATATGCAGGAGTGCCAAAGCAGAGTACATGTCCAGTCACAAACTCTGTTCGAAAACAGGCTTTACAATTTAAGACCTATTTCCATACACACTATATATTAAAAGCACCTACCTCCCACACAAAGAATCCTGGGAATTATGTTTGTTAACAGTGTTGGGAATTGTAGCTCTGTGAGTTCCCTGGATACCGTTATTTACTTGAATGTAATGCACACCTTTTTTGGCCAAATTATGTCATGAAAATTAGGGTGCACTTTAGATTTGATGGTACCAGCAAATACTTTTTGGGTTCCAAGGTTTTGAAATTTGAGGTGTGCATTAGATTCGATGGCCCATTAGATTCACATAAACACGGTACTTTAAATGTAATGTTGCCCAGTCAGCATCAGTCTTCCACCCTCAGGGCTAAACTAAAGAACCCAAACACTTTAATTTATAAAGCACCTAATACTGTAGAAGAAGAAGAGTTTGGATTTGATATCCCGCTTTATCACTACCCGAAGGAGTCTCAAAGCGGCTAACATTCTCCTTTCCCTTCCTCCCCCACAACAAACACTCTGTGAGGTGAGTGGGGCTGAGAGACTTCAAAGAAGTGTGACTAGCCCAAGGTCACCCAGCAGCTGCATGTGGAGGAGCGGAGACGCAAACCCGGTTCACCAGATTACGAGTCCACCGCTCTTAACCACTACACCACACTGGCTCTCTGTACCGCACAACTGATTAGTGACCACAGCATGGCATTATTTTTCAGGATAGAGGATTGTTTCTGAGTGGGTATGGATAAACATTAGAAGTTGCAACTCAAGTACTGTAATGTCAAGAGCATTTGACCTCCATTTTAATCTAGTTCCAGAAAGGCATTTACTGGAAGCACTTTCAAACCCCTTGGATTTCAGTAAGATGCTAAAATCACTTCACTTGTGGCTGGCTTGATCACATAATTATAGCACTGTTGGCTCTCATTATCTACAGAAGATATTTAATATTTTAAAGAAATATAAACTGTTAGAAAGGAGAACACACCAAGGAATCCAAATACACATCAGACCTGGAGAGTATAGTTTATATGGAACTGTTACAAAATGGCACTTCTCTTCACCATCCAGGGGTGATTAAGCACTTTTAACTTCCTGAACTTTAACTGAGAATTAACTCTCAGTAACAGTAGAATCCAAAGCTCTTCGATTTAATCATTATTTATTGCATTTACATCCCCCCATGGGCATAGGCAGGATTTTTTGGGGGGGGGGACAGGCTTTTGTTAGGGAGGCAGAACCTCAGATTTGATTCTGTCCCCCTGCCCCCCCCAGCTATGCCCATGCACCCCACCTTTTCCTCCAAGGAGTTTCAGATGACGTGTTTGGTCCTCTGCCTCCTCAAAACCACCCTGTGATCTTTGGGTGAAGGGTGGCATATAAATTTTAATAATAATAACAACAGGTGAGGCTGAACCGCACGGCTGAGCGGGGATCTGGCCTCCCAAGTCTTACCCCAAACCAACTTTATTTATTGTTAAGACAGTAAGCGTTTTAAATAAAGCCTTTTAAGTAAAGCAAGAGACCCGTCAGGTATCTGGTATGGCCAGTGCCGGATTTGCGTATAAACTAAACAAGCTATAGCTTAGGGCCCCACACTCTTGAGGCCCCCCAAAAATTTAAAGGGGAGGGGAACTGGATGTACATTTCCAAAATATAAGATAAAAAACAAAATAAAACCTGCATACAGCAACAGTGTTTTCTGTTGTAAAGGCTCCTATGATGTAAGCAATGCTAGCCTATTCCCTCACATATAAAGCCTGCTCCATCACATGTAAAGGGCCCCATTACCTTCAGTAGCTTAGGGCCTCATCCAACCTAAATCCGGCCCTGGGTCTGGCACATTCCCATGTTACTACCACCAACCATTTACCACCAACAGAACTTTTTCTGACGTCCTTGTTGAGAGTACTTTTTCCGGACGGGCTACTTTAAGAGGCGGTCTATAAATAGGATGAAATAAAAGGCACCAAGTGGAAGGCCAAGCCCCCCCCCCGTCGCCCCGCTGCCTGTGCCCCTTCGGAGACCCCGCCGCCCGGACTGCCTGGCCTCGCTCCCTCACCTGGCTCGGCAGCAGCCCTTGAGGTTGAGCTTGCAGAGGTGGAGCTGCTCGCAGCCGGGGCACTCTTTCCGCACGCAGAGCCGCACCGGGGAGACGGCCAGCACCCAAGTGGACGGCCCTTGCGCGCGCACCAGAAACCTCTCCTGGCCCACCTCCTCGAGGATCTGGCGCAGCTGCTCCTCGGGGAGCTCCAGCTGCTGCACCAGCACGCCTTGCTCCATGCGGCCCCCGCTGGCGCACAGGAGCTTCGCGATGTAGCTGCACACGGCCGGGTCGGACATGGTGGCTCCCGCGCGCCCCGGCGCAGCCTCCGCCCAAGCCGCCGCGGTCAGGCGCTCCGGGCAGCGGCTCGCCGCGAAGAAACGAAAGCGAAGGCAGCGGGGCGCGGGGCGGGGCCTGCCAGATCCGCCGCCCTGGCGCGGAAGGCGGAGCCTTGGGGAGCGCGAGCCCCGGAGACCCGCGAGGAAACACGCGCCGTGGCGAACGCTTTCGCTGCGCTCTCGCAATCTGGCGGGTCTTCAAACTGCTCCCGGAATGCGAACTATCTCAACCCGGTGGTTCTCAAACTTCTTTCTCTGGGCCACACTTTCACAATCACAATTTGCTGGGCCGAGCACGCCGTTTTTATCTATATATATAAAATGCAAGTGTCTCTGCGTCCAGTCCGTGTGTCTCTGGGTTTGCGCTACTGCGCATGTGCCCCAGGGACACAGGGATTGGACGGAGAGACATCGGGCCGGGAGCAGCGGCGGCAG
The DNA here is from genome assembly GCA_900245905.1 of Lacerta viridis. Taxonomy (NCBI): domain Eukaryota; kingdom Metazoa; phylum Chordata; class Lepidosauria; order Squamata; family Lacertidae; genus Lacerta; species Lacerta viridis. The sequence goes on along the minus strand of OFHU01001424.1, from coordinate 648,052 downwards.
TTGAAGCGGGGCCGTTGAAATGGAACGTCGGCTCTCCAGAAGATTGGGGAGGCCGAGGAAGAAGGCCACGCTGCCGCTGCCGCCGCTGAAACCAGAGCCCTGAGGCCTAGCGGCCCAGAGCAGCCCGCCCCGCGGCTTCTCCATGTTCCCGAGACGGGGAAGGGGAGGGAGGGAAGCCCAGCCGCGCCGCTCGGCTCCGCCGCCTCTCCGTCCCCGGAGGAGCCCCAGAAGCGGCCGTCCTGGAAGTGGCGATCTCCCGTCTCCCCAGCGGCCGAAGCTTCCCCTTTTGGCCGGTCAAGGTCGACCCCCGGCAGCGGCGGCTGCCCGCTCCTCCGCTTCCCTTCCTCCGCGTGGGCGCAACGAAGCAGCAGTAGCCCCGGAGGTCGCCCGGACGGCCGCTGAGCGCGCTCCTCCGCCCGCCTGCTGCGCACCTTTCCAGGGATCAAGTCCTATAAATATTCCTGGCTAAGTGGCCGCCGTTCATCCGTCTCCTCCCGGCCCAGCGGCGCCTCTCCGCGTCCCACCCCCCGCCCGGAGCACCAGGGGAAGCGACCAGGGGAGGAGAGGGGGCAGAGGAGTGGGAGGGGGGACAGGAGAGATGGGGAGGGCGCGATCCAGCAGCCCACCTGGACTACTGCTGGAACTCAGGCGCGCTCCAGCCCAGAATCAGGGGACCCCCCGGCGCAGCAGCCCAATCTCCCTCTCCGAGAAACCCCTCTCTCTTTGAGAGCTGTGGGCGAAGAGATCATAAGTGGAGGCGATGGGGGGGGCGCCTGCTTGCCTTCCCGAGGACTTATTTTTATGCCTGCCGCTGCTCCAGCTCTGCTTGGTGATGCTGGGGCTTCGGATTATGGCCCGTCCGGCGGACTTGAGGGCGTCCATGCGCGCTGGTGTTGCTGCCGAGCCCGCCCGGACGACGATGACACGCTCAGGGCTTTGGAACCGCCTCCAGAAACTCTCTGAAAACTTTTCTTTCCCCTTTCCCTCTGTGCGCGCGGCCCGGCTCGCCCCTCCTTCCTGCCCGGCTCGCTCCTCCTTCGCCGGAGGGAGGCGAGGGATGAAGATCGCGGGAGGGCGAGCGAGGGAGGCGGCCCGGATGACGGGGTTAAGAGGGCATTGCCAGCTGGCGCGCAAAGCAGCCGTGTGCCGGTGCCAGGCGGCGAAAGGCACCTCTCGCGCCGGGCCTGCTGCACGAGCAACGAGCTCGGAGAGGAGGGAGGGGGCGGGAACAGGTCCAACAGGCGATCTCGGCTCTCCGGGGCCTCCTCGCAACCTGTGGCCGCTCCTGTCATCCTCCCAGGACAGATGGCCGCCTTTTCAAAACTTCCGCTGCTCCCGTGCCTTTAATAACAGCGTACACAGCAGCTAAGCGAGCGAAACGCGCACAGCGAGGGCGCGCGCGGAGTTTGGCATACTCTGCCCCGCCGGATTCTATCTAGCAGGGAGTCAGCGAGGCGGCGTGTTTCTGCCCTACTTCAGCCATTAAGCAGCACCGCAATGGTGACTAAAAAGCTGGGTTGGTGCGGGCGAGGAGGCTATCCAAATACCCTTAAAAATACTGTATCAAAATACAAAAAATACAACATCTCGAGCAAGTTTTGCATTCATTCTATTGGTAAAATAGTATAAGGAAAGTTTCATAAAATTCCTACCAAAAGCCTTAAGATAATTTGTACCTCTGCCATAAATTGCATCTGTTGTTATGTACACAATACTTTCCCCCATAAAAGGCTGCTCTTCTATTTGGGGAGAAGGTACCATGCCTGTCTTTGAAAAAAAACAAAAACCTTTGCTGCAGACCCCTCCACATATGTTCTAGCGCCCGTTATTTTAACGGGCTTAAACCACTAGTTGATAAGAAATGCATTGGAAAGCCAAAAGAAGCAGCAACTAGCAGTGCTTGGTTTGCCGAACAATGCCCACACCAGTCTTAGATGGAAGCTATAGGGATGTTCCAAGGCGTTTAAGATTTTGTATTTGTGGGGTAGGTGAAGTAGAAGATCTCCCCCATTATGTACTCTGTTGTCAACTCTATCAAAACCCCAGAAAGAGATTTTTGGAACAGGTGTTGGCACCGCTACACAAACAGAACAATACACAATACAGGGCCATTGAGAGTCATTGACAATGCAAGAGAAATGTCCTAGCCCCTTGCCTTGAGGTGTGAACAGAGACCGGGCATTTTGTTTTGTTTTTTAAAATAATTTTTATTGAATTTTGCATTTTTTATTTTTATCACAATTACATCATACCAAATAGTAACAAATTGAGTCCCCCACTCCCCCACCATGACTTCCCTCAACTTCCCCTTCTGGTTTTTTACATATGAACTTGTCCTGCTTGCAAATACTTCAATATTATATCCTTAAATTAAATGATGTTATATTCTTATCATTTTAACCTCTTCTTTATAGCTTCTATGTTTGTATTGTTAATTGTCAGTGTTTACTCAAGCCCTGCTACCGTGTTTCTCCGAAAATAAGACACCGTCTTATATTTTTTTTTCCTCAAAAAACCCCACCATGGCTTATTTTCAGGGGATGTCTTATTTTTATTACCGCAGATTTATAAAGGGACCAAGTGAGAGCCACGAGAAGTACTAAATGTGGGTGCAGGCTGCCAAGACTGCACAGCTTATGTACGTTCTCTGCAAAACTATTTTTTTTTCTTTAACACAAAGGAAATTCAAATACAATGGCAAGTATTTTTTTGGGGGGGGGAGGAGTAATTTAGTCCCAATCCCAATACCAGTAGTTTAACATACAAGAATAGGGTCCCTCTGGAGCCTAGTGAACAACCTAGCAAGTCCCCAGTCCAAAGTGTTGTGTCAAAGTGGTGAAAGAATATAAAATACAGAAAATAAAAACCGTTTAGCCATGGGAGGGGGGGAGGGGAGATACCCACTTCACTGACTCAGGGCTCCGCGTGGCGCTGCTGGGAGTCCCTCTCCGTGCTGCAGCAGCAGCTGGTTCTGGGCGCCGAGCCGGCAGGCCTCCTTAGCCAGACCAGGCAGAGGCGAGGCCACTGGCTCGGGGCGCTCCGTGCATCGCTGCCGGCCGTTCTGCTCGGCGCTGCTACAGCAGCCGGTTCCGGGCGCCAAGCCAGCTGGCGGAGGCCGGGCGAGGCGGAGGCGAGGCGGCTGGCTCAGGGCGCTCCGCATGGCGCTGCTGGGCGTCCCTCTCCGTGCTGCAGCAGCAGCCGGTTCCGGGTGCCGAGCCGGCAGGCCTCCTCCTCCTCTTGCCGCGGCTCAGCGCTCTCACTCCGTGCGGCGCTGTTGTAAAGAAGACGGGCAGCATCTGGAGGACTCGGAGGTGCGGGCAGCCTCACCTCTTCCTTGGCGCCCTCCAGAACTGCACCCAGCACTACGGCTTATTTTCGGGGTATGTCTTACATTTCGTAAATGCTTGAGAATCCTGCCATGGCTTATTTTATAGGCACGTCTTATTTTATGAGAAACACGGTAGTGAGTCCATTTCTTTACATTGATTCCGTAGATACAGCATAAATGGTTCCCAATCTTCTCTGAAATTTCTACTGTCTTTGTCTCGAAGTCTTTTAGTTAACTTCACCATTTCAGCATATTTCATCAGTTTTTCTTGCCATTGTTCTTTGGTTGGTATTACATCAGTTTTCCATCTTTGGGCTAGTTAAATCCTATCCGCTGTTGTAGCATAAAGACAGTTTTTTCTTCTCTTTTGGCATATCTTCACCTGGAATGCCCAATAAACAAGCTTCTGGACTTTGAACAAAAGTTATCTTAAACATTCTTTTCATTTCATTATAAATCATTTCCCAATACTTTTAAATTATTTTACAATTCCACCACATATGAAGGAACATGCCTTCTTTTTCTTTACACTTCCAACACTTATCGGACCTATACATTTTTGCCATTTTAGCAGGTGTAGCATACCATCGATACATCATCTTCATGTACCGGTAATTCTCTCTTAACAATATACAATCAGTAAATTTTAAATTTACTTTCCATAATTTCCCCCAGTCTTCCATTTGAATATTATGTCCTAAATCTTGTGCCCACTTGATCATTACACCTTTGACCTCTTCATCTTTCCCATTCTAATAGTATATTATGCGCTTTCTTCAGAAGTTTAGTGTTATCATCTATTATTTCTCTTTGGAATCTAGATATGGCATAGCTAAATCCTTTCTTATTATCTTCTTTTAAAACTTCATTTAATTGATGATGTTGTAGCCAGTCATAAACATATTTTCTTATCTCGTCAAAATCCTTAAGCTTAACTTTCCTTCTCTCTCTGTCAACAGCTCTCTATATGTAGGCCATCTTCCTTCCATATTTATTCTTTTAACTGAAAAACCTTCTGTTGGGGATACCCACCATGGCGTTTTTTTGTTCTAATAAGTCTTTATATTTCTCCCATACTTTTACCAATGATTTCCTAATTATATGACTATGGAATCCTTTATGTACCTTCCCTTTATTACAGGCATAGGCAAACTCGGCCCTCCAGAAGTTTTGAGACTCCAATTCCCATCATCCCTGACCACTGGTCCTGTTAGCTAGGGATGATGGGAGTTGTAGTCCCAAAACATCTGGAGGGCCGAGTTTCCCATGCCTGCTTATGGTTGTTGTTTAGTCGTGTCCGACTCTTTGTGACCCCCATGGACCAGAGCATGCCAGGCACTCCTGTCTTCCACTGCCTCCTGCAGTTTGGCCAAACTCATGTCTCGTCCCCTTCTCCTTGTGCCCTCCATCTTTCCCAACATCAGGGTCTTTTCCAGGGAGTCTTCTCTTCTCATGAGGTGGCCAAAGTATTGGAGCCTCAGCTTCAGGATCTGTCCTTCCAGTGAGCACTCAGGGCTGATTTCCTTCAGAATGGATAGGTTTGATCTTCTTGCAGTCCATGGGACTCTCAAGAGTCTCCTCCAGCACCATAATTCAAAAGCATCAATTCTTCGGCTGATCAAAGAGTAAGGCCAACCCCGTCCAGCTGTCTAGGGCCAACTCTGATATCTCAGTAGTCATGGAAATAATGAGGATTAAATATCCAGCTGAGCAAGCAGCAATAAACAGGAAATGAATAGTCAGGTGTCATTTGAGGCTGAGGAAAGATGGAAAGAATAATGATGATGGTTTATATACTGCCCTGTACCTGTAGATCTCAAGACGATCCACAACACAAAGTTACAACACAAAATACATAATAAAAATAATTTCAACAATTAACAATACTAGTGCTCACTTCGGCAGCATATATACAATTAACAATGCTAATGTATACAAACTAATACAAAATACACTCCCCAACAAAAGCCCCTAAACAAGACCACCCACCCCACAATGGGATGTTGAGCTTCAGGCCATATTTTGCACTCTCCTCTTTCATCCTCATTAAAAGGTTCTTTAATTCCTCCTCACTTTCTGCCATCAAGGTTGTGTCATCAGCATATCAGAGAGAGGGAGGGAGGGAGGGAGGGAGGGAGGCAAGGGCTAGGCTGCTGTAGTGCTACTACAAGAATTGGAGGATAATAGAAAGAGTCACTTGGTGTGGAATAATTTGCCTTTCGCAGGTGTAATATATCCAGAAGGTTATTTTACAGCAGTGTTTTTCAACCACTGTTCCGCGGCACACTAGTGTGCCGTGAGATGTTGCCTGGTGTGCCGTGGGAAAAATTGAAAAATTCAAGAGAATTACTTTATATATAGTCAATATAGGCACAGAGTTAAATTTTTTAACATTTTCTAATGGTGGTGTGCCTCGTGATTTTTTTCATGAAACAAGTGTGCCTTTGCCCAAAAAAGGTTGAAAAACACTGTTTTACAGTGACTAAGAAAGAAGAGATTATTTATACATAGCAAATCATTTTGGCTTCCACCTTTCTAGCTAGTTTGAATCAAAGGGTGGTATAATGTCCAACATGTCAGTAACTAAGGAAAAAAACTTTGTTCTGCTAAAATGGTGCATGTAATATTGGAAGATCATTCATGGAGTCTGTGAGTGACTTTACAAATATCAGGAAGAGAGAAGGAAATAAGGGGTATAACACTAGGGGGAAATGTCTATAAAATCAGGGCATTCGCAGATGATATGATTGTGATGGTGGAAAACCCAGTCGATAGCATAATGAAACTACTGGAGACAATGGAAGAATTCGGAAAGGTGGCAGGATTCAGATTAAATAAAGAAAAAACGAAAATGATGGTCAAAAACATGGACAATCAGAGTAAAAAGGAGTTAGAAGAAGCAACTGAATTTCAAATCGTGAAAAAAGCAAAATATTTGGGGATTTACCTAACAATGAAGAATATCAATTTGTTTGATCAAAATTATATCAAAAACTGGAAAGAAGTAAAAAAGCAAGTAGAGAATTGGCAACGATGAAAGTTATTATTTTGGGGTAGGATTTCAGCAATAAAGATGAATGTTTTGCCAAAATTATTGTTTTTATTTCAAATGGTATCGATAATTTGTTGTTGTTGTTCAGTCGTTCAGTCGTGTCCGACTCTTCGTGACCCCATGGACCAGAGCACGCCAGGCACGCCTATCCTTCACTGCCTCTCGCAGTTTGGCCAAACTCATGCCAGTCGCAAAATCGATAATTAGTAAATTGGATATTTTTGAAAAATGGAGGAAAGATACCGGTATATCCCAATTCATATGGCTAGGGAAGAAGCCACATATAAAATTTAAATTATTGACAGACATAATAGAAAGGGGCGGGTTCGGTCTCCCGGAATTGAAGCTGTATTTTCAAGCAGCCTGTTTTGAATGGATCAAGCATTGGGTTACGTTAAAAAATATGGAAATTTTAGATCTGGAAGGGTGGAACAATCGCTACTGATGCCACGCCAATCTAATTTATGATAAAGTAACAGTTCACAGGAACTTCCTGAATCACATAATCAGGAAGTCACTATATAAGGTTTGGAAAAGTTACCGATGGCTCGTAATACCCAAGGTAATTAGAAGTAATAGTGGTTAAAAGATTAAATAACAAAAATTAATGGCCAACATACCAGGATTTAGCAACAAGAGAGCTAGGGGGGGAAAGATGGCGTTGTTAGTGGTAGCTCCTTTCTGTGCTCCGTGAAAATAATTGCGGACTTATCAGCTGTTTTTGCAGTCCTTTAAAAGTTGTATCAATTTTTATCTCTTTTATTTGTTTTATCAATCCTCTAAGGCTTTTAAACCTTAGTATTTTATCTAAAAGTGGTTGGCAACAGGCAACTGGCAATTTGCCCAAACGTTACAAAGCTGCTATTAGTAGAAGGGGAGACTTTCTGGAAGGACGCCGAGCTTTCTGACTTACAAGAAACTAGAAGCTGGGAGAGTGAGGAGTGAGGAGTCCGCTGCAGTTGTCCCAAGAGGAGGTAGGTGAGGAAGAGGGACCCTTGGTAGCACAGCACCACATCTCCAATGCCCAGTTGCAACCCTGGTGTCAGAACCCCTCTGGCTGTGCGGAGCCCCACAGTTTGAGGATTCCAAGAACACGGTTGAGGATCCCAAGAACGTGGGAGTGAGAGAAGGAAGAAGCCCCAGATTGAACCCCACCTTGTGAGATAATATCACAAGTGCCTAGGGGGAGGGAAGGGGCAAGTGGGTGGAAAATTTGGAGGGGGTCAAGGACGATGCTGGCTCCAACCTGCTGATGAACCCCGCCTTGGTCCCTTGCCGGTAGTGGAAGGAGCCTATGGAGCTCACGCTGTATCGTCCAGTGTCGGGGAAACTTGGAACTCAATACGAAGCTTCTATCCGCCTTGGCTTCCTCTCCTGGTGTCTTTAAGAAACAACCTGCCTATTGGATTTATATTTAACTTATTTCAAGAACAGCATTCTACTTTAACAATTTGTATACACCGTGTCTTTAAGAGAGAACGAATTCCTTGCTTCCCATCAGTTTAATTAGAACTATGGGCCAGGGCAAACGTTTAAGAGATCCTGATGAACCATGATCCTCCCCCAGGCCAAAACAATTAAAAACAGATCTCCTCCAGTTGGGTGAGGGGAGTGGATCTATGGAACATTTTTTTATGGTGAAAACCCACAATCACTTCCTTCCGTTAAGAGATCTAAAAACACCTTTAACAGTGGAGGCTTCAAACTCCCCACAGATTAAAATTGTAAAGGAAAAAACATCATAGGGGAAGACATTCCAATAAAAGAAGGGCGGATCACAGATACAGAGGATTCCTCAAGATGTGGACAACTGCATTTTGTAATTAGAACTCCCCACTGTATTTTCAAGAAGACAGATGAGATATCCTCCCAACTATCTTCACCAGAAAATTGAGGACTTTAGGCCAAAGCCCCTGCAAATGGATGCAGTAGTGGGGGAAAAACCTCGACCGACCTATAACCCCGATAAATTCTGGTGAGACTGATCTTAAATACATTCCAAATAGGACTTCCGGCGGCGACGCCATTGAAGGTGGTCGTGGGTTGCTTCGGCTGCGAAGCACCCAGTACGTCCCGGGGGTTAGGAGCCCTGTACCCGCATATCGGGGCTCCGGTTGGGGTGCGGGAAGAGCGTCCCGCACCCTGGGCTCCCCGGCTGTGCCCATTGTGGCTCTGAACCCTTCCCCCGCTCCCCCTGTAAAGGGGGAGTGGGGGTGAAGGGACGACGGAGCCGGGCTATAGGGGACATGCCTCAACCGGGATGTAAATGCGGCGACAAAGCCTTTGATGAGCGTCTAAGTTCTACCTGTCTTTAATGAGCTGATAAGAACCCAGTGACTGTGAGTATTTGAATGACTCTTTGTATTCTTGGAACGATCTGGGGGAAAGAAGAAAGGCAGCCCGCCTCCCTCCCTTCGGAGACGAAAGAAATTAACTGTTTAAGTGACTGCTGCTACAACAATCGATAGAAAGTATTGGGAATTTTAAAACTGAGACTGCAGAGATCTCCCTTCGGGGGTTAACTGGGGATAAAATATCTCCTTTTGAAGTTTTGGTCTTTATACCTCGGCTTCGGAGAAATGGCGACCGGGACTGACGTGGGAAAAAATTGAAACAAAGGGAGGAAGAGACAGGAACTGAAACTTGATACCCACTCTCCCTCCGAAAATGCTGGACTTTGCGTTTCTGCTGGCACTGAACTCTGGTCTAGAGGATGAGGAAAGGCTTACTGTCTTGAGGCTGGAACTGATTAATCGGAAACTACAAGCTTTGAGTGGAATTGTAAGTAAAAAGAATTTATTTTCCACAGAGGAGGCTTTTCAAAAGATTGATGAAATGGAATCAAGCCTTTGCAAAGAGCTGGAAGGGGTGATTGAAGAATTCTTTGAAGTGTTTGGGCAACTCCGGGAAGAGGAACCGGTTTTTGGGGGTGGCAGCCCCAAAACGGGGAAATTTACAATATCCAGACTCCGAGGTGGCAGCTCGGGATCGAGGGACATAGAATTAAGATTTTTACAAGAACAAGAATGGCAAAAAGAAACGGAGGAGCCCAGAAGGAAAATGTTAAACACCCTGAAGCTCGATGCAAGGTTTGTTGGGAATACAGCCTTGATTTGTGGACGTTTGGAAGAAGATAATTGGAGATCCAGTTCTGGTGAAAGACAGAAAAAGACAATGGACAGAGGGGGAGTGGGTTGAAGCATTAAATCTATAAGTTAAATGGTCTGTCATGGTATCCGAAGTCGGAGTGTGAAGTCTGTTAATCATAAGTCTATTTTAAGTAAGAAAGGAGATATTGAATTTTAAGTTAAAAGCAGCATGATAAAGGATAGAAGAAATAAGTTTAGTTATAAGAATATTTGGTTATGATTTAGGTTATACTAGTAAGATCAAGATAATGGTGTTATTTTTAAGTAAAATTAAATTTTTTATAGAATTAAGTTGTTAAGGAAATAAGTATATTGATTTAAAACCGAAGGTGAAAAGGCGGGGGAAGTCAAGCGTCAAGATTCGAAAGTAGAAATTTTTTTTGTAAGGTATATAATTAAGAAGAAGAATCCTGACTTTATGTGTATTTGTATCTGTTTTTTTTTTTGTATTTGTAGGTGTGGGGTCAGGTTTGTGTTACTTTATGAAAATGCTAATAAATTCTGATAAAAATAAATAAATACATTCCAAATAATTGTCTGGACTATCAAACCCTGATCTTACAACCCAGGAAAATATGCCTCACCATCCAAGCTGAAACTGCAAGATGGAGGACCCTGGAAGGAGCCAAAGAATCCCTAAGAAGACTCCTAAAAATTGAGAATTCCCAGGTTGACCTCTATGCAGTGCTTCCTTTAAATCAGCAAGGTAGACCCCTGAAAGTAATATTAGCCTTTTACTCTACAAGGATTCCATCAACTATTATCAGGCGGAAAATGGCCTTGGCCAGGGTGGATATTATACCAATGAGTCTTTGCGGACAGTGTGATCAAACCCCTGGTAAATAAGAGATCTTGGTAATCCAACCTCATTTACCGAAAATCCAGCTGTATTCTGTGAAGCCAATCTGCCAGCCCCTGATGGTTCTGGGATGCACCATAGTCTGACTACCCCGCAACCTATGCGGACTTCCAAAAAATACTCTTGCAGTGACAACTTGCTGTCTCCCCTCGAAGAAAGAGAGCTCATCGTTTCCTTCGGAGCTCTCCCAACAAATGAACAGTCAGAGATAATAAATAGATTAGACACCCTAAAGCATCAGCTTACATACATGCGACATAATAAGGGTGACAAATTGCCTGAATTAATCAAGCCCCCTTCGATGTCTCCTATGGAAGTAGAAGATCTTCTGTTGTTTAGCCCTGCACCCAAACTTAAGCCCTCCTTGCCAAATAGCTCAACTCTTCAATGTAAAACTGCTCCAGGCCTCCCCCACAGGATGGATCCTCATCGCCATCTTTAATTAACCTTGACTCATCTTTCCTGACCATCTCGTCAATGGGCGAAGTACAGAATTCTCCACATTCGATCAATCCTTTATCAACACATCCCTCCATGCCAGATCTGGAGTCCTCCTATACGCTGGAGGTGCCAGGTTCTAACACAGAGAAGAATTCACTACAACATCAACTGGCGATCCCTCTAAGTGCTCCGTCCCCTCACCTACATCTCCCAATTCAGGGAAAGGAAGCCTTAATAACAAGATATGGGATGGAGTTGATTGACGATCCAACAGGACGTATAAGTCAAGTATCTCAAATGCCCACCAGTAGACCCTCGAGAGGACATATTCATACTGTGCCAGTTGGGATGCCTTTGGCTGGTACTCCTAACACTTCGGTGATGGAGGTCTTGCCTGCTCAAAGATCTGCCTTTAGTAGAATGAGCGCCCAGAGGCAACAGCTAGACCACTCAGTAACACACCCTATTCCTGCACAGCTCCTGCAGATGTCATCCCTCCAGAGGAAAATAACTGACTTTTTTGCTGGCCCTCCTGTATCTGCCCAAGACACAGCACATGCCTCTGAATGACAGTCAAATGGATGGGAGGGGAAACCCCCACTTTCGGTACTTAGTTGGAACATTGCAGGATGGAAAAGTAAAAAATTCGACCCAGAATTTCAGAAATATATAAACTCATTTCATATAATTTTACTACAGGAAACATGGGAGGAGGACGGTATTGAGATAAACGGTTTTGACCTTATATCGTTACCTGCCAGTCCCTCTTTGAAAGGCGGCCGCCCTAAAGGAGGCCTTACAATTGGCATTACTCTCAAATTACATGCCAAACTCACCCTTGTGTACACCTTAACTCCCTTTGCTCTTACGGGACTGATTTCGGGAGAAAAGTTTGCATTACTAGTAACAAATGTTTATCTCCCTCCAGGGGGCCTATCAGCCGAACTTTGCTCAAGATGGGAACCCCTAGAAGATTTCTTACTCTCTGGTTATGTTAAGTTTCCCAATGTCCCCTCCATAACTGGGAGTCGCTTACTAAGTCCAAGTGGTGGGTTGACCCCTGCCCTCAAAACTACGACCCAGGCCACATACCTGCTAGATCTTCCAAAGGGGTGAGAGTAAATGAGGCGGGAATTCTTCTTTATCAAATGGCTATGCGCCTGAAGTTAGTTATACTAAATGGCAGGTGTCCCCCCGATATACCTGGGGAGTTTACTCACCTGGGGTTAAAATCTAATAGTGTTCTTGACTATGTTTTAGCCTCAAGGGATATATTTACAAGTTTTTTCTTTTTTAAAGTTGATAATGCACAATTCAGTGATCATTTACCTCTAGTTGCCAAGTTCTGTCTGAACTGGCAGCCGCTAGAGTGCAGCCACCCAACTCATATGAACATGGAGGCGGCTGTTAAAGTAAGGGGGATTAAATGGTCCACAGCCCATGCCCAAAGATATGAGGAATTCTGCCCAAAAAAGTCCTTTGGGCCCCAGCTGAACATAGGAATAGTCCCGTCTGATCCCAATACGATTTTGAGTTTTTTCTCCCGTCTTACAGTGAAGTTAACTACTTTTTTTTTACTTTACCTGCCCAAAGGGTTAATCGTGATTATTTCAAATTTGGTGCTCCTAGGTATTACTCCTTATGTAAACAGGCTAGACTCAAGCTGTGTGCCATATACAAGGAATACAAACTTTCAGGTGCTACTGCCTTGCCACTAAACTATTCACAGGCCACAACTGCCTACAAGCAGGCACAGAAAATGGCCAGATGTGAGTGGCAATTAAATCACTGGCAGGCCCTGATTGTCACTTCAAAATCATATAACTCTTGGGAGTTTTGGTCTCTAATTAATAGAAGATCAAGGAAATATCCCTTGACGATTATTCCGGCCCCTACGTGGGAACAGTTCCTGAGGAAATATTTTTTCCATGCTTCCCATTTGGAGCATCTTTTTAGCTGTTTACCTATCTGGCCCAATACTGACCCTGCCAAAATTACAGAATTAATAGCCTAGCTGAAAACAGGTAAGGCTCCTGGTCCAGATTTGATACCTGCTGAGGCTATAAAATTACATCCTATATGGTGGGCCGGGATCCTAGCTAAAACCTTTGATGCAATTAATGCAACTGGCCAGATACCAAGAACATGGAAGGAGGCCATTATAATTTCAATTTATAAAAAAAAAAGGTCCTCCAGGAGACCCAGGGAATTACCGTAATATTAGCAGACTATCGCTGTCCGCTACTCCTTTATGCAGATGATGCGGTGATTTTCTCCTACTCCAGAGTGGGCTTAAGGAGGGCACTTAAGATTTTTGCTGCTTATTGCTATTCTAACCAACTGTCCATAAACCACTCTAAATCCAAAGTATTGATTTTTTCAAGAAGTAGGAAATTCTATACATGGAAACTAGATGGAGTGAAAATTGAACAAGTACTTAAATTCCAATATTTAGGAATATACTTCCAATATAATTTGGGGTGGAAGTCACAAATTAATTACTTATGTAATAAGACCAAAGCCCTATCTCATTCTCTTCTTCGCTTTTTCTTCTCCGAGGGGGCATTACATGTCCCCTCGGCTCTAAAGGTGTTTAACATAAAAGTGATTGCCACATTGGCTTATGCCGCCCCGCTCTGGGTGGCTTTGGCAAACTTTACATCTCTGGAGACACTACAAAATCAATTTTTACGCCGACTCCTAAAGTTACCATCAAGCGTAAGTAATACATCCATCCGTCTAGAATTGAAGATCCCTTCAATAGAGTCATCCCTATGGAGGCGAGTCTTTAATAATAATAATAATAATAATATTTATTATTTGTACCCCGCCCATCTGGCTGGATTTCCCCAGCCACTCTGGGCGGCTTCCAACAGAAATCAAATACAAAAATATCAAACATTAAAAACTTCCCTAAAAAGGGCTGCCTTCAGGTTTTTTCTGAATGTCAGGTAGTTGTTTATTTCCCTGACCTGTGATGGGAGGGCGTTCCACAGGGCGGGCGCCACTACCGAGAAGGCCCTCTGCCTGGTTCCCTGTAGTTTTGCTTCTCGCAGTGAGGGAACCGACAGAAGGCCCTCGGCGCTGGATCTCAGTGTCCGGGCTGAATGATGGGGGTGGAGACGCTCCTTCAGGTATACAGGACCTTTAACTACTGGCTATCTCTTTGGCACAGATTATCTGGTCATTACCTTGTCCAATGTTTATGGCGAGACAATTTTGCAAATCAGTGGACTAGTACAAAAACAATTTGTATCATAGAGGTATGTATCTTCTTGAGAAGCTGTTCAAATATTTAAATGAGCATGGAAAAATACTGTACAGACAAAATTAAACACATTTACATTCCATTGATTTCCCATATAAGATGTGTTTAACACCCCTATTGAAATAGATGGAGATTAATTTGGCTTTTCTTTAGGTGACTTGTACTCTTTATTTTCCTTCTCTTGTATTTAATCCTGTCTTGAGCCCAACCCAAAGAACCATAATTATTCAAATTGACAAACGGCAGCATCAACAACAGATTACATAGACAAAACCACAAAGATATCATCACGTTCAAGAACACTGCCCCCCTTCTCCCAAGGCTAGATGTGCTATCAAAAGTCTATGTTCTTTGCCCTTACTCATACCGATAGTTCATGGATTCAATAAGTGAATTAGGGTCCTTTCCACAAAGATGGAGAAACTGTTCCAACAGGTGGCAGCAGCAGACTGGAGGCACTGCAGAACTGAAGCAAGTAGCCAACTAGCAAATTTCTACTCCAGGCAGCAGCAAAAGGCTGCTGTGGGATCTCTGCAGCTTCAGCCAATAGGATCCAAGTTGCTAGTGTAGTTCACAATTCTCCCAAGTGAATTTGTTCCGATTCAAGGGTAAGCAGTGTGTTTTCCTGGAGGAAAGTGGCAGGACAAGTGGAAGAAACATGGGACAAGACCAGAGTATGGACGAGCCCTGAGCTGCTTCTTGGTGACTTCAGCTAATAGGAATTATGGCACAAGATCTCTGCTACAATGCTTAGCAAATCCTGAGTTTCAGGCATTTGATTGATTGAGTTTATATACCGCCCTATACCTGGAAGTCTCTGGGCGGTTCACCAAACAAAATCTATATATATATAAATGTTCCCAATGCGTGCGCGTCCGGCTGCACCTTGCTCCGTAACTGCTGGACCAAATCACATCAAATTTAGGACAAAGCATAACATGACCATGGGGGAAGGATATAGCATAATAATTTTTTTAAAAAAAACACACCTGTCATGCCTAAAATATAGAATAAAGGCCAAAAAAATGGCGCGCCTATTATACCTCACCAGCAAAAGGAATGAAGACTCCAACAGCATCCAATAGAAAGGCGGATTGCCTGCTGACGTCATCAGACCTGGCCAGAGCAACAATGCCTTTGCCCTCACCTAAAATGGCCGCCGCAGCTTCGCATGTGCCGAGAAAAAAAAAACACGGAGCAGGAGGCATGCCTGAGAGGTCGCACTGAGTAAGACCAGCTCTGAGGGGATTGTGTCGCTGGGGTGCGTGATTTTGGGACTGGGTAATTTTGGGACTGGGGTGGGGGAGAATGCTCTTTAAGGCTCCAGTGCCCTAACCTAAAATGGCCGCCGCAGCTTCGCATGTAAAATGCATCTCTGGGTTATTTGTGGGGCATAGGAATTAGTTCATTCCCCCCCCAAAAAAAATATAGTCCGGCCTACCACATGGTCTGAGGGAAAGTGGACCGGCCCACGGCTGAAAAAGGTTGCTGACTCCTGCTGTAAAGGGACAGGGAAGAATGAAAACAGGAGCTTCCAGAATACTCTCGGGGTCAGGAGAATTTTAAAAAGCAAAAAAAAAACACAGCAACGCGAAAGTGGGGGGGAGGGAGACAGAGAGGTGCCAGGCAAGAGTTCAACGGGAGAAGCTGTGGGGAGGAAGGCTAAAACGGGGAAAGACAAACAGGAGGCAGGCGGAAGTTCAACGGGAGAAGCTGTGGGGAGGCATGGGCTTTCTCTTTTACATCTTCCTTTGCCATTTCACAAAATGAGCCACAGCAACGCGTGGCCGGGTCAGCTAGTCAAAATATAAAATCACAAAATATATAATCAAAATAAAAACAACAACCCATAGCCCCCCCCCCAAAAAAAACATTTTAAAAGGGCATAGGATGTAAATCAGATCAACCAAAGGCCTGGTGAAAAAGGAACGTTTTTGCCTGGCACCTAAAAGTGTATAATGAAGGTGCCAGGTGAACTTCCCTGGGGAGAGCATTCCACTGCAGAGAAGGCCCGTTCTCGTGTTGCCACCCTCCGGACCTCTCGAGGAGGAGGCACGCGAAGAAGGGCCTCCGAAGATGTTCTCAGGGTCTGGGTAAGTTCATATGGAAATAATTGGTCCTTGAGGTACTGCGGGCCTGAGTTGTTTAAGACTTTATAGGTCAAAACCAGAACTTTGAATTGGGCCTGGAAACTAATTGGTAGCCAGTGCAGTTGGCCAGGATTGGTGCAATATGCTCAAACCGTCTTGCTCCGGTGAGCAACCTGGCCGCTGCATTCTGCAGTAGCTGAAGTTTCTGAACCAATTTCAGAGGCAGACCTATGTATAATGCGTTGCCTGGTTGGATATAACTAGTTATAATTCTAAAATCTGTCTTGTTGGATGTAACTAGTTATAAGTCTATCTAGTGTTCATGTATATATTATGGCAATAATTCTATAACCTTGATTTAGCAAGGATACTGGTCTGTAAGTCGCAGGTAATGTTCAGTTTTTTCCTTCCTTCTTTCGTATAAATTGGTTTTTTATTGGTCCTATCTGAGAAAGTTTTATAAAATTCTGCAGGTAATACATCCATTTTAGTATTTTTAAGGGATCATATAATGTCATATATTTCTTGGGTGCATTTAAAATCTATCTGTCCTCTTCAGTATATATTGGAAGTGAAATTTTATCCAGACAAAGTTTTATATATATTTTCTGCATTTGTATTAATTGGTATAGTTTAATAAACTATACCAATATTAGCAGTGAAAGATAGGCATCCCTGGCGTGCTCTGGTCCATGGGGTCACGAAGAGTAGGACACGACTGAACGACTGAACAACAACAACAATAAAAAACATTGAAAATTTATTAATTTTCTCCTCATTATTTTCAGTTATTCTATTCTGTTCTTCCAAAAATATATGTGGGATCAGGGTTTTTTCAAATTCTCTTATTAGTTTCCATGCTAATACGTTATCAGCTATATTTCCTTTCTCAAAATATTTTTTTGAGTAAAATTCAAGACGTTTTCTGCCTCATGAACATTTGCAGATCTAATGTATTTCTATAGTCCTCAATAAATTCTCTTATAAATTTATATTATTCCATATCCAAAATTATTTTACAATTTACTTAATTAGTAACATTCACTGGAAAAAAATTACTGCAGATAAACAATTTTATGATCTTGTAATAAGAATACCGGTATATTTAACTTCCAACTCTTGAGGCCAAACACTCTGGGCACGTGATCAGAAGCACTTTGAATTTCTGTTTCTGCTAATAAAGCTGTAGAAAAAAATAAGGTGTATGTTTTGTAAGGTGAAAAATATTGTACGTACATATTCATAAAATGCCATGCATCGATCAGATGTAAAGTTTGGTTCCCTTAAAGAAGCTCTGAGGTAGAATATTACTGGTATTCCTGGCCTCTCCCTGATGCTTTTTAACATCTTTATGCGCCCCCTCGCCCAGCTTGTCCAGAGTTTTGGTCTGGGCTGCCATCAGTACACTGATGACACCCAACTCTATCTGCTGATGGACGGCCATCCTGACTCGGCCCCAGACACACTGGTCAGATGCTTGGAAGCTGTGGCTGGATGGTTGCATGGGAGCCGGTTGAAGCTAAATCCTTCGAAGACAGAGGTCCTTGGGCTGGGTCGGGACGATATGGGGTTGGGGGGCCAACTCCCATCTCTTGTGGGGGCGCAATTAGTGCTTGCACTTTCTGTCAAGAGTTTTTGTGTAATCCTCAACACCTCCCTTTCTATGGAGGCAGAGGTTGCAGCTACAACAAAGGCGGCGTTTTTCCATCTCTCGCCCTGACCTCGCCACCGTGTTCCATGCGACGGTCATCTCCAGGCTTGATTATTGTAACTCACTCTACGTGGGGCTGCCCTTGAGGCTGACCCAGAAACTCCAGCGGGTGCAGAATGCCACGGCGAGACTCCTTACGTGGTCTTTGCCACGGGATCACATTCAATGCTATACCAGCTGCACTGGCTCCCGGTGGAGTACAGGATCAGGTTTAAGGTGCTGGTTTTAACCTTTAAAGCCCTATACGGCCTAGGACCCTCGTACCTACGGGACTGCCTCTCCTAGTATGCCCCACGGAGGACCTTACAGTCTGCCAATAATAACATCCTGGAGATCCCAGGCCTCAGGGAGATTAGGCTGGCCTCGATCAGGGCCAGGGCCTTTTTGGCCTTGGCCCCGGCCTGGTGGAACGCTCTGCCACAAGAGATCAGAGCCCTGCAGGATTTGACATCTTTCCGCAGGGCCTGCAAGACAGAGTTGTTCCACCAGGCCTTTGGTCAGGGCTCAGACTAACTCCCCTTTTCTTTTTGTGGAAGAACTATTATGAAAGAGGCCTCCCAGCATTCTCACAGGCCCATATAAGATCAGTGTAAACAGTTGGGCCGATGAGCACTTACTGTTCCCAACCCTAACCCTGTGGAAAGCCATCTAATTAGACTTTAATTTGATTTTGACCTGTTTTGATGAGGTAATTTAATTATTGTTTGACCAAGAACAAACTTAGTTGGTCTCTAAGGTACTACTGGAAGGAATTGTTTTTATTTTTTATTTTGTTTTGACTATGGCAGACCAAGATGGCTACCTACCTGTAACTATATATCTGATGTTGGCCACCCTGAGCTCGACTTTGGCCGGGGAGGGCAGGATTTAAACAAAAGTTTATTATTATTATTATTATTATTATTATTATAAAAGTCCCCTGCATATATCACAAATACATAAAATGTTAGGTATCGTTCGTCACAAAACAGGGAAAGGATGCAGATAACTTTAAGGACGTGGTTCTATGAGTTCTGGGTGTGGTTTTCCCGGCTAATTAGGCCTAGCTGGTGACGTGTATAAAGAGAGAAGAAGTTGCAGTTTGCATCTGTTGCCTGCAGAAAGAGAACACCCACGTGCTTTGTGTTTGTTGTTTGTATAGTCGTAATAAAACTCTTGTCTGAGTATTTTACATCAGTCTCGTGGATCTGTTGTCTGCCGCCAGGGAAAATTCGCCTCCAATATAAAAGGCCATTGTCTCATCAAACAATTTCTTATAGAGAAACCTGTGTTTCTGGGCATGCACATTAACCAAAGTTACTTTTTTTAATCAAAAATTATTCCTTTTAACATAATATATCCTCCTGTATATTTTTCTTTACATTTAATAATGTGAACAATGGTTGGTTTAATGTATATAGCTATTCTTTTTGTGTTGATGTGGGTTTTTAAACTCCTAAGGTTTAACTTCTTTTGAAACATGGGTCTCTTGTAAAAAAAAAAAAAGTTTTCTTCTTCTTTGACATATCTGGCTATATTGTTTATTTGAACCACCGTTAAGCTCATATATTTATGAACTAAACCATTCAGTAATCCATTGTTACATCCATCAAAACTTATTTACACTGTTCAATGTATCTTAATGCTACCAGCGTTTTTAAATGAACACAATTTTTACCCATATATTCAGTAAATATTTTCCAGTCTTTTTTGAATGTACATTCTTCTTGTTCTCTTATTCTGTATGTTAAATCTTTCGTTTTTCCTTATTCAAATTACTCAATAAAGTAAAAAGAAAAGACTTCAGTAATAAACTTCAAGGAATGAAGAAGATGAACAATAACCAATTTTATTTTTTAATGGATTTTTTAAAAACCAGGACTATAAATTCTAAGAACAATAATAACTTATTCCACTCAGTTATTAAATTATTTTCAGTTTCAGAATAATGGATAACACGTTCTTGATAGCGATCTCATCTCTTTAATTTTCTTAACTAGCACAGAAGACGCAAAAGTTGATACTCTTACATAAGCTACTGCTCTTCTGCAGGAGGGTCTGAATCTAACTTGTACTCCTTCAGTCCTATGCAGGAAACATATGCTTAACTCTCTCACAGAAATGAACAGAACTTTAAAGTCCTTTGCTGTGCCTGAGTATGTGTTTGTGTGTGTGTGTTTAATGGAACAGTTGCATTTCTCACTATGGGAGGAAATGGTTTTATTTCACACATAAGATGATTAGGAAGTAGATCCTACCTTTGCAGGTGCAGTATTACAACAGAGCATGGAATCAATAATTAATCCTTAAGATAAGTAAACAGCATGCTTCATTAAGTCCTAGATCCATACGTGGGAGGAGATCCCTTGCTGGATGACAGTATATGAAAAACATGAACAGCTGCCCTAGGGTGAAATGGAGCTGCTAGGATTCCATCAAAATGCCCTGAAAGATACTACAGCTCAGCTCAGTGCCATGGCAGGTCAAGATGTTTTGATATGTGGCTCCTCCAGAGAAAACGTCATAAGATCTTAATCAGAAACTTGTTTTGGCTCAGCCTCATCCCACAAAACCTCTTCTAGTGCTTTGTTCCATAACAGGTGCAACTTCCAAATCCATCTAGTTTCAGCCTGGAAACTAGAAGGCTGCGCTCAATGGGACTAGGTTTGGGCCAGGGTTTACAGCTGCCAATCCTTCCTATAAGACAAAACATAGTATAAATGTGCAATGGGAAAACTGCTCCGCAGTCATCTCAGGACATCTGATGGCAAAAACAAAAAATGGGGGATACAGCTATCTGAAAATTCCTGACCAAAATTTTCTATATTTCCAATCTGACAGTATGCTCTAGTTATGTGGTCAAAAGTAAGCATGAAGGCTTGAAGTGGAGAGGGCAAGGTGGACAGGCCTGCTCCACCCACAACATCTACACATTAAGTAGGAAAGTCTGAGGGGCTTATGGGTGTGGAAAAGTTTGAGTCAAACCTAGCAATGCATATCTATGATAGTTAGTAAAAGAAGGATTAAAGACCACAGAGCTATAAATTTCTGGAGTAGGCTTGGCTAGGTCAAACCCCTCACCTTCGAAGAAGGAGAAAGTCCCCCTACCCTCTTTGAACCATGTAACCAAGCAGACATCCGAGGCTGGGATTCCTGCTTCAGACTGCTTGTTTGAAACCAGCTTCTGTATTTTGTAACCAAGAATAAAGGTGAAAGTAAAGGTACCCCTGACCATTAGGTCCAGTCGCGGACAACTCTGAGGTTGCACACTCATCTTCCTCTATAGGCCGAGGGAGCCAGCGTTTGTCCACAGACAGTTTTTCTGGGTCATGTGGCCAGCATGACTGAGCTGCTTCTGGTGAACCAGAGCAGTGCATGGACGCCGTTTACCTTCCCGCCGGAGCAGTACCTATTTATCTACTTGCACTTTGACGTGCTTTTGAACTGCTAGGTGAGCAGGAGGAGGGACCGAGCAATAGGAGCTCACCCTGTCGTGGGGATTCAAACCGCCGACCTTCTGGTCGGCAAGCCCTAGGCTCAGTGGTTTAGACCACAGTGCCACCATACCTTGCCTGTATTGTTTCTGCTGCAGCATTGCACAGTGCATGAGTGAGACCTCTGATTACCGGTACTGCAAGTAAGGCATTTAAATTTACTTAAGGTTGTAGTTTATTCACTCCAAGAGGGGTAGAGGTGGGGAACACTTAATATTGGGACATTTAAAGGTCTAACAACCTATATTCCCTGTGCTTTGCTAACGCTGCACGTATTTCTGTTTTAAACTCTGTTGAGGGCTGTTTTGGCTACAGTCGCACACTTCTTTATATCAGGCAATTGGTTGGGGTTTTTTTGTTGTTGTTGTTGCTTCCCACACATGTGGGATTTCAGGATTAATTGTTATTCCCCAGTTATTTTCCAACAATATGCAGATTCAGCAGCAGGGTTTGCGCAAGACATTCTGTGTCCCCTGAAGAAGAGATACTGCCACTCCCCACTCCCCCCCCCCCGCTCACATGCACAACATTATCCTCCCTCCTCGTTCTTTTGTTTTTCCTTCTGTATCAACAAAGGTAGTTTGTGTGTGAAAAGGCTTTCCAGAAACTCCCACCTGGTAATACCCCATCTGACATAAAACCCTAAGGAACAGGGAGTCTTTCCAGAGTGCTGAGCCATTGTGGATGAGGTGACCTCAGAGAGCACCGGCATTGCTTTGCTGCCGCCATGACAATTGTTATTTAAAGCTTAAGAGCAGCAAACTGGTAGACTTTAACAGTAGTAAGGTGTTAAACTTGTAAATTTTAAACAGCATTTGATACAGCAAAGCATGGCGGTGCAGTGCAGGTGTTATCCGAGGCCAACTTGCCCACCATCCCTTGCTCTGAGGAAGTACAGCAGCAAAGCTGTGGCTGCACCCCTGGAGTCCTGCATGCTGGCAGTGGTTGGGTAGCTGGCTGGAAAGAGTTCTCAAATCCAACGCTGTTCCTGTTGTGTCTCCTGAGCAAATGCCTAAGTGCCGGTTGACCCTGTTTGAATAGATACCCTTACAAGCCTTCTCATGATTGGGAACTCTGGTGGTGCAGGGGCCCCAATCACAAGGGAGGCTTGTAATCAAGTTCGGCTGTCACATACATGCCACTGACTCCTTCTCAGTTTAAGGCTGAAATCCTATACCCACATACCTGGGAGTTAACTTTAGAGTAGACACACATAGGATCGAACTGAAGACCCCCACAAAGTATTCTGAATGTGTGAATACAGCCGAACTTTCAAAGCAATTGTGAGTCCTACTGAATTCAATGGGGCTTGCTTGCTTCCGGGTAAGTGGGAACAGGACTGTAGTCTTAAATCATACAGGAGTAGAGCTGGAAAAGGTGCTGGTTTTTACTCGGTAACAAATTAAAACTGTTAGCTAATCACCACATTCTGTTCACTGCTATAAAGCATGTAGATGGAAAAACTACCACCGTTAGATATGCATAGACAGATAACTGCAAATAATGGCTGAGTATAGTTCTTTTTGGGATGCGGGTGGTACTGTGGGTTAAACCACAGAGCCTAGGGCTTGCCGATCAGAAGGTTGGCAGTTTGAATCCCACGACGGGGTGAGCTCCCGTTGCTCGGTCCCTGCTCCTGCCCACCTAGCAGTTCGAAAGCATGTCAAAGTGCAAGTAGATAAATAGGTACTGCTCCGGTGGGAAGGTAAATGGCACTTCCGTGTGCTGCTCTGGTTCGCCAGAAGTGGCTTAGTCATGCTGGCCACATGACCCGGAAGCTGTACGCCAGCTCCCTTGGCCAGTAAAGCGAGATGAGCAGTGCAACCCCAGAGTCGTCTGCAACTGGACCTAATGGTCAGGGGTCCCGTTACCTTTACCTTTATAGTTCTTTTTCTAAATAAATTGACCTCTTAAAAAGAATCATATTGCAGTACAAGTTATATTCTGAGAATACTTAATGATCATAAAGTTACCGCTAGAGCAGCTTTTGTAATTTTCCTCTCTCCTTCTACTACCGAAGTGACCTGTGTGTACAAGAGCAATTGGTGAGGGGGCAGGAGCTCTATCTATAGATATAATGATAAGGAAGAATGAAACCTCCCTATTAAGAGGCAGCATACTCCCAGCGGCCAGGTAGTGGGAACTGGGAACAGGACTTCCCTTCCTATTGATTTATCTTAATCACTGGAAAGAATCTTGCGCCACCTGTTGTAGCCACGGTCTCTGGGACTTTTGGAGTCAAGGCTAATCTAGAACTTCTTATTGTTGATACTCCATGTGAACTCAGTCTTAAGAAACAATTGAAACATCACTGGAGACTCACAACTGGTGCCCAAGCTTCGCTGATGCTATCAAGGGCTTCTGCGCGAGGGCAACAATTATATCAGGAGTGCCATCAAGGAATGTATAAATATACAATGTGTGGAAAGTGTTGACATCACAACTCTCATTACACTTCCCCTCCTTTTCCCCAGGGAGGAAACCACTGAAGGTTCCAGTTGAACTAGGATAATCAGATTTAGTCAATGGCGAGAACAAAATCCTTACGGTGACCAGATGCAAAACAGGGCAGGGTGCTTGCTTGTGTAGAAGAGGGAACTACAGCAGGCGCGCCTACACTACACCTGCAGAAATTCCCTCTTCTATCTAGTAAGGTGGAGCACTCAGGAAGCCTCGTCCCCTTTTGCATGTGGTTACTCTAGAAATCCCAGCTTTCCAATATCTTTGGAATGAATTACTCTTCTACCAGGGAATAGCCAAAATTTAGACATGAGGCAGTGAAGGATAGGTGTGCCTGGCGTGCTCTGGTCCATGGGGTCACGAAGAGTCGGACACGACTGAAGTACTGAACAACAACAACAACAACAACAACAACAACAACAAACAGACATGAGGAGGATAGCATTTATGAACATATCTGTGCTACAAACTTGTATACGTTTGTGTGTGTTTTATGTTGTGGCAGGCAGGCAGGCTGGCACCCCCTTCCTCCTCTCACACACATTTTGAATTGTAGTTTGACAAGGTTACTGAGAAATATCTTCTAGAGACTTCCTAGCCCCCTCCCAGAACTACAATTCACAGAGTTTTCTGATGAGTGAAAATGACTATTAATTAAACTACACACACACACACACACACACACACACACGTAACATACATATATGTTCTCAGAGTCTAGCAAACGTAGCTATTTCACATACCCCCACAGCAGTAGAGCAGTCACAATTTGCTACCCCAGAATAATCCTGTGGGAGGTTGGATTGCAGGAAAGCAGGCCCCGCCTCAAGCTGTGGGAGGCAAGAGCCAACAAGCTCACAGGAGGCTGAGCTCTATGTCACTGACAGTCAGAAGCTCAATGTTCCGATTGCAATGTGAATGCCTGGATGCTTGCATAAGAAGCCCTTGAGATTCCAGGGCAAATCACCTCAAAGTCCCCTTACCCCTCAGGTGCCTCCTGGACCACTGGCTGCCACCACTCTTCCTCATCCAGCCAGTCCCTGACACTAGCCTTCAAGAGCACAGGTACCTGAAAGTCAAAACCTGGGCTATAGGTCAATAATGAAGTGTTTGCCTGAATGTTCAAGGTCACAAGACATACTATGTCTAGCACAGCTACAGCTAGCCGTGAGGCCTGCCATGGCAGCCATTGACTTTCAGCAACAGACAGCAGCAGGTGCCTTTACCAGAGACAAGCTGGCAGCACTATGGGAGGGAAGCGGCAAGGCGGAGGCATTCTCTGAGAAAGATAGCCTGCTGTACCAAGGAGAGGCGCTCTATGTGCCCACTGGGGGGTTTCGTGCCAAGAGCCTGTATCAGTGCCAAGACAGCTTGGCTGCTGGCAACTTCGCATAAGACCCTGTACCACTTGTTGCAACAGTTCTGGTGGCCGCGAGTGCGCAAGGATGTCAAGAAGTATGTTCTCACAGGTGAGACCTGCCAGCACACCAAGTGGCCACGAGAAGACCAGCTGGACTGCTACAACCACTTCCCACATCTCAAGGATCCTGGGAGACCATAGCCATGGACTTCATCACTGAGTTACCAAACTTGCCATGATCTAGATGGTAGTTCACCAAGATGGTGCACTTTGTGCCATGTAAGGAACTTCCAAGAGCCCAAGAGAAAGTCCAGCGCTTTGTAGAACATGTCTTCAGGCTGCACGGTCTGCCACAGAAGATCATGTCTGAGAGAGGAACACAGTTCACCTCCCAGTTCTGTAAAAAGGTCGTGCAACTTCTGGGAATGGAACTGTGCCTCTCCTCAGCTCGTCATCTGGAGACAAAAGGAGAGGTGAGGAGAAGCAATGCAACGGTGCAGCAGTACCTGCACTATTATGTCAATTATCAACAAGATGACTGGGTGGTCTTGCTCCCTTTGACCAAGTTTGCTTGCAACAACACACTGCATGCTTCCTTGCAGCAGACCCTTTCCTTTGCCAGTTATGGATTCCACCCATGAACCTCCCCGCCCCAGCTGCCATGCTTTCACTTGCCAGCAGCTGAGGGATTGACAGCCATTCAACACTTGCTGTGGGAGCAGCTCAACCATGCCTTAGAATCCCCCAGAGCATACGGAGGACAAGCACCGAAAAACTGGAGCAGAAATCAAGATTGAGTATGGCTCTCCACTCAGGACCAGCTGCAGAAAGGGAGATGCAGAAAGTTGGATCCTCAGCATGTCAGTCCTTTCGAGATGGTAGAACAGATGAATCCAGTAACATTCTGCCTCCACCTGCCTCCTTCCATGAAGATTCACCTGGTGTTCCATAGATCCTTGTTATCCTTGCCAGCACAGCCCTATCAACCTGAGAGGCACCACCTGCCACCCATCATTGTGGATGGGGAGAAGGAGTATGAAGTGGAGCAAATCCTGGACACCTAGCAAAGGAGGGGAAGTCTGTAATATCTTGTTGCCTGGAAAAGCTATGCACTAGACAAGAGATCCTGGAAGCATGCGGAAGACATCCATGCTCCACTGCTGCAGAAGGAATTCATGCGCACTACCTGAACAACCCACAATCACTGGGTGGGAGGGAGGAAGTGGACCCTGGAGGGGGGTGATGTCAAGGACTGGCTAGACAAGGAGGAATGGTGGGAGGCTACAGCCAGGGAACCCCCCAGGGAAGCATCAGAGTGGAAAGACACTGAGCCAGGAGAATGGTGATGGGATGCAGGAGACAGGTAAGAGGGAGTGCAGACGGGTTGGAGGCTGAGCAAGCAACAGGTTTAAGTGAGACTGAGGCAGCTGAGGAGGAAGAGAAGGTTGAGGCTGTGACAGATCTCCAGCCCCTGCCAGTTCCACTGTTTCCTTCTCCCTTCTCTGTCCCCAACAATGGGCGGGGGGGGGGAGTTTACATGTAGCAGAACAAAAGGTACAGAGAGCCCCTCCTCAAAGGAGTTTGCAACGGTTGGGCATGCAGTAAGTGAGAGAGTCAGATCCTCAGTTCCGGCATCTGCTTCATCGGGCTAGTCCTGCCCTTGGAGTTCTCCGTTGGGTTCTGTCTGTCTGAGTAAAGAATCAAGCTCATCTGAGTTTCTGTGCTGAACTGCAGCTGAACCAGCCCTGGCAGAAAATATCTCCCAGGTTCCTCTATTTGATATTTTATCATTTTTGAGAAAATATTAGATATTTGATGATAGTATGAAATTGCTTTCATATAAGCTGTGTTTAGCACTTGACAGTTTATGAGGTTTTGTATTTGATGTCTGTCCCACAGAATACAATGGACAAGCACCTGTAACTAGTTTTGTTTGGGGAGAGGGAGAGTGTTTTGTGGGATTCATGTGTCTACAAAATTCATTTTCTACATAACACTGCTATGTTTCTAACATGCTGTTTCTAGGTACCTGAATGTGTGGTGATAATCCAGCTCTGAGCTCTCCTGGATGATTCTAGCAATAAATCTGTTTTGTGGTCCGGTTTTTCGTTGAAGGCTGCTTTCACAATTTTTGTGGAGTGTGATTCTTCTGGACCTCTCAGCATCTGATACCAGCAACCATGCTAGCCTTGCTGTCCTCAGAAAATGAACTACTGTTTTGCAGTGATTCTAGTCCTTGCTAGAGTATAGCTATCAGATGTTGGTAACTATTCAGTTCTCAGCAGCAAGATTCCATCCTGTACCCCATGCTATTTAACATCTACACAAAGCACTTGGGTAGAGGCTTGCAAGGGTTTGGGGCACAGTGTCTCTGATATGTGTATGGCACCCAACTCTGCTTCTCTTATTCATGTAGATGAGGGGTCAGCAAACGTTTGGCACATTTGGAATTTTGAGATAATCTCATGAGGTATGGCGTAGCACATATTGCAATGGCTGCCAATATAAGAGCATGATGTGGACATTCTCCACATCAGTGGGAAAACATCCACCATCACTATGCTTGCTCACAGAGAGAAACATTTTTGCACTTGTCCTCTGTTCAGAATACCGGTAGGAGTGTGTTCAATCCTGGCATCCATTATATTGTAAGAATGTTCCATGTAGGAGAGTATAAACAGGGACTGAACAAGAGGAACTAACACTTTCTCACACATTGTGGGTTTTGGAGGAGATCTTTTGTTGCCACCATAGGAGTTACTGGCACCCACAGGCATTACTTTGACAAACCCTAGACTTCAGGTGACAGCTGTGCTCCTTATCTGATATCTTGGATCAGTTATGGAATAAATGAGGGAAAATAAACTGAAAATTAATTTGGACCACATGGAGTTGTTGATGGTTTGAAGTCCAGAGTCACATTCTCAAGTTCACTGTGTGGAGATATTTCTGAATCCAGTGCTGCTCTTGGATGCTCAGGATACAGCATGGCCAGGGGTACATTTTAGCACTTTGTCTGGTAGCCAGATGTGTCCTCTCTTGGATAAAAGGGATCTGACACTGCCCTGACTTGATAACGTCCAGCTTAGACTACTGCCATGTGCTCTGTGTGGTGGTGCCTTTTGAAAATGTTTGAAAACCACAACTGATCCAGAATGTGGAAGCAATGGATTTAACCCTTACATATAACTCCAATGCTACTTCCTTTCACTTGGTTTGTGGACCCAATTCAAAGCACTGGCATTGATTTTAAAGGTGTAAATAGGCTGGGACTAAGGTCCCATCTGTGTTATGCTTTTACAGCAGTGTCATACCACTTTAAATGGCAATGGCTTCCCCCCATAGAATCCTGTAGTTTTGTTAAGGATGCTGAGAGTTAGGAGAGCCCTGTTCCCCTCATAGAGCTACTGTTCCCAGAGTTCCCTAGGACAAGGGTTTGATTGTTAAACTACTCTGGGAACAAGCCTTGGGGGGCTCCAAGATGGAGACCTGGTGTTTCCCTAAAGACTAGTGTAGCAGTTAATAATGTGGTAGATCCACTCCCGCTAACTGCCCCCAATTAAATATAGTGCACCCACCTCACCGTGCACCAATTACACAAATTTCTACATTTTACCACAGATTATCATGTGGGGGACTTGTGTAAGGGAAAACTTAATGATTTAGAGTCTCAGGCAGGAGTTGATCAAACAAACAAGAAAAGTTTTATCAATCAAAAATAAGTTTATGAAACAAAGTGGGTCAGGAAATGCATTCTTTCAGGTAGAAGGTAACTTACTTCACACTATAAGATGTCTCAGGCTTAAAAACAATACTATAGGCACAACTCTTCTTAAATTTCAGTTACTAAAAATCAGTTGTTACACTTCAGGTGATAGATATTCAGGTTTCTAGAATAGATGGTAAAATGCTCAAGTCAGTTTCTGTTACTTAGTTTTGGCAGTTAAATACTTTTCAAGCAGCATGGCTTCCCACAAGTGAGGGGCACTTTCCCTCAGTTTCCACTCTCTTAACAACCCCACACCTGAGGTCTTCCCAATGGTGTAACAGACCCAGGGGGTCCCCTCCCCCCTTGTTCCTGGGAGTCTTCTGGACCCAGAAGAACTCTCCCCTCCTGGCTGGACAGAGACCCAGGGAGCCTGAATTCCCACAGGATCCCCCTCCCAGACCCTCCACACGAGGAGGCCCTGTCCTCTTGCTGCAGACCGTCTCCTCAGTATGGATGCTTAACTTAACTCAGAACCAGGTCTCCCTCAGTCTAATCCTATCTTACTCCCTAGCTCTCCGCTGAAATCCAGCCCTATCTCTTCTCAACCAAGCCTGAGCCTGAGCCTGAGCCTGAGCCTTATCTAACTCTCTCCCTCAGAACCGGCTCCTTTTATTCTCCCTCCCAAAGTGCTGCTCCTCCCCCTTCTGTGTCCAGCTGACTCTGTAGCCAATCCGAGAGAGGCTCCCACCCTCTGGTGGAATTTCAGGGGGACTGCGTCGCCAGACTCTGGGCTGATGCTGCTGTCCGTCACAACTAGCAACACCTGACTAGAAGCCTCCTATCACTATTATTTGATATTTTCCCCTGAGAGATGAAATAGGAACAGCTGAAAATAGAGATGGGGAGGGTATCAATAATTAAAAACAATGAAACATTAATGGAATTGAAATATCAGGGGTGTGGCGTGATGGGTCCCAGGAGGGCCATGGCCCTGGGTGCACAATTTTTGAGGGACGCAAACCAGATGACCCCATGCAGACGGCCCCAGCCTGGCCCAGTGCTCCCCTCCGCTCGCTTTGCCCCAGTGGGGGTGGGGTCACCCCACTGGCATCAGCGGTGGGGGGCGCACACGCGACAGGCAGGGTGCCGGCAACCAATGCTATGCTGCTGCTGCAGACCACAAGACAAGTCAAAATGCATTTAAGAGCCAGACATACACTACATTGCACAATACCATTTAAAATATATTGCCCCCATTTTACAGATGAGGAACAATGAGGCACAGCTCTCTAGGCAAAGGTGAGTCAGCAAATCCATGCCTTGTCCCCACCCCACTACAGTGCTTTTTATCAACCACTAAGTAACTTAAGCTGCACTCCATTACCTGGGAGTAAACCCTTTTGAACTTGATAGGATATCCCTTTGAGTAGACATGTACCACTACAAATTCCTTACCTTCAAACACAGGACATACAGAGTGAAAGCATCTATCCCATACAGATTGAAGTTCCTCTCCCTGCTGCGGTCATCAGGGCTTCAGCCTGTAAGGAGGGAATCATCCAAGTGCCACAGGCAGTAGAGAACAGAAGAATCGTGGAAGAAAAAGAACCTTCCCCAGGGCTTCTGGTGCAGGCAGTGGCCAAAAGACAAGAGAACCGCTGTCCTTTTCTACCTCAGTCCTGTAAACAAAAAGCTACTGAATGTTAACCAGTTCTGAAGATTTCTCTGCCTGCCCTATCCAATTATTATGGACTCATCTGGTGAAGAAGCGTTCCTTGAGGTTGATGACATTACAGTCTCCCCTAGACCTTTTCTTACTCCAGGTTTCTAAAGTTTTGCACAGTATGAAAATAATTTTTCCTCCCTCCCTCACAGTGCTAAATCTCAGGGTTTACCAAACATCTGTAGCAGATATGGGGTAGCTCAGTTGGTAGAGCATGGGAGTCTTAATCTCAGGGTTGTGGGTTTGAGAACCCACGTTGGGCAAAATAGCTGGACTAGATGACCCTTGTGGCTCCTTCCAACTCTACAATTCTGTGATTCTATGATTCTATGTATAGTAAAATCACTTGGCAGAATGATATAGATAACCAACATAGACATCCTGGGTGGGTATAGTGTAGATGATCAGTAAGGGCTCCTCTTCCAGCATGTTCCAGTCCTTGGGAAGAGGTTTAGTAAAGAAGCTGTAGGGATGAAGGAATGTTGAAAGGTCTGAATCTGTCCTCTAGGCTTGTTTAGCTAAGGCAAGAGACAGGTGAAGTAGTAGTAATAGTAATAATAATAGACAGTAATTTTATTATTTGTATGCTGCCCATGATCTGACTGGGTTGCCCCAGCCACTCTGCGCAGCACCCAAAAGGATATTAAAAACACAATAAATCATAATAAAGTAGAAGATCTCCCCCACGCTATTGTCAGCTCTATCAAAACCCCAGAAATAGATTTTTGGAACAGATGTTGGCACCACTACACAAACAGAACAATACACAATACAGGGCCATTGAGAGTCATTGACAATGCAAGAGAAATGTCCTAGCCCCTTGCCTTGAGGTGTGAACAGAGACCGGACATTTTGTTTTGTTTTTTAAAATAATTTTTATTGAATTTTGCATTTTTTATTTTTATCACAATTACATCATACCAAATAGTAACAAATTGAGTTCCCCACTCCCCCACCATGACTTCCCTCAACTTCCCCTTCTGGTTTTTTACATATGAACTTGTCCTGCTTGCAAATACTTCAATATTATATCCTTAAATTAAATGATGTTATATTCTTATCATTTTAACCTCATCTTTATAGCTTCTATGTTTGTACTGTTAATTGTAAGTGTTTACTCAACCCCTGCTAGTGAGTCCATTTCTTTACATTGATTCCGTAGATACAGCATAAATGGTTCCCAATCTTCTCTGAAATTTCTATTGTCTTTGTCTCAAAATCTTTTAGTTAACTTCACCATTTCAGCATATTTCATCAGTTTTTCTTGAAATTGTTCTTTGGTTGGTATTTCATCATTTTTCCATCTTTGGGCTAGTGAAATCCTATCCGCTGTTGTAGCATAAAGACAGTTTTTTCTTCTCTTTTGGCATATCTTCACCTGAAATGCCTAATAAACAAGCTTCTGGACTTTGAACAAAAGTTATCTTAAACATTCTTTTCATTTCATTATAAACCATTTCCCAATACTTTTAAATTATTTTACAATTCCACCACATATGAAGGAATGTGCCTTCTTTTTCTTTACACTTCCAACACTTATTGGAGCCTGTTCTATACATTTTTGCCATTTTAGCAGGTGTAGCATACCATCGATACATCATCTTCTTGTACCAGTAATTCTCTCTTAACAATATAAATCAGTAAATTTTAAATTTACTTTCCATAATTTTTCCCCAGTCTTCCATTTGAATATTATGTCCTAAATCTTGTGCCCACTTGATCATTACCCCTTTGACCTCTTCATCTTTAGTTTCCCATTCTAATAGCATATTATGTGCTTTCTTCAGAAGTTTAGTGTTATCATCTATTATTTCTCTTTGGAATCTAGATATGGTATAGCTAAATCCTTTCTTATTATCTTCTTTAAAAACTTCATTTAATTGATGATGTTGTAGCCAGTCATAAACATATTTTCTTATCTCGTCAAAATCCTTAAGCTTTAGCTTTCCTTCTCTCTCTGTCAACAGCTCTCTATATGTAGGCCATCTTCCTTCCATATTTATTCTTTTAACTGAAATTGCTTCTGTTGGGGATACCCACCATGGCATTTTTTTGTTCTAATAAGTCTTTATATTTCTCCCATACTTTGACCAATGATTTCCTAATTATTTGACTATGGAATCCTTTATGTTGTTGTTGTTCAGTCGTTCAGTCATGTCCGACTCTTCGTGACCCCATGGACCAGAGCACGCCAGGCACCCCTATCCTCCACTGCCTCCCGCAGTTTGGCCAAACTCATGCTAGTCGCTTCGAGAACACTGTCCAACCATCTCATCCTCTGTCGTCCCCTTCTCCTTGTGCCCTCCATCTTTCCCAACATCAGGGTCTTTTCCAGGGAGTCTTCTCTTCTCATGAGGTGGCCAAAGTACTGGAGCCTCAACTTCAGGATCTGTCCTTCCAGTGAGCACTCAGGGCTGATTTCTTTAAGGATGGATAAGTTTGATCTTTTTGCAGTCCATGGGACTCTCAAGAGTCTCCTCCAGCACCATAATTCAAAAGCATCAATTCTTCAGTGATCAGCCTTCTTTATGGTCCAGCTCTCACTTCCATACATTACTACTGGGAAAACCATAGCTTTAACTATACGGACCTTTGTTCGGCAAGGTGATGTCTCTGCTTTTTAAGATGCTGTCTAGGTTTGTCATTGCTTTCCTCCCAAGAAGCAGGCGTCTTTTAATTTCGTGACTGCTGTCACCATCTGCAGTGATCATGGAACCCAAGAAAGTAAAATCTCTCACTGCCTCCATTTCTTCCCCTTCTATTTGCCAGGAGGTGATGGGACCAGTGGCCATGATCTTAGTTTTTTTTATGTTGAGCTTCAGACCATATTTTGCGCTCTCCTCTTTCACCCTCATTAAAAGGTTCTTTAATTCCTCCTCACTTTCTGCCATCAAGGTTGTGTCATCAGCATATCTGAGGTTGTTGATATTTCTTCCGGCAATCTTAATTCCGGCTTGGGATTCATCCAGTCCAGCCTTTCGCATGATGAATTCTGCATATAAGTTAAATAAGCAGGGAGACAATATACAGAAGTAGATGTTTTTCTGGCCTTGCTTTCTCCATAATCCAGCGCATGTATTTGGTCTCTGGTTCCTCTCCTTTCCCACTTCTGGGATTTTGAACTGCCTTGTAGAATTTTAAGCATAACCTTGCTAGCGTGTGAAATGAGCGCAATTGTGCGGTAGTTGGAGCATTCTTTGGCACTGCCCTTCTTTGGGATTGGGATGTAGACTGATCTTCTCCAATCCTCTGGCCACTGCTGAGTTTTCCAAACTTGCTGGCATATTGAGTGTAGCACCTTAACAGCATCATCCTTTAAAATTTTAAATAATTCAGCTGGAATATCATCACTTCCACTGGCCTTGTTATTAGCAGTGCTTTCTAAGGCCCATTTGACTTCACTCTCCAGGATGTCTGGCTCAAGGTCAGCAACCACACTACCTGGGGTGTATGAGACCTCCATATCTTTCTGGTATAATTCCTCTGTGTATTCTTGCCACCTCTTCTTGATGTCTTCTGCTTCTGTTAGGTCCTTTCCACTTTTGTCCTTTATTATGGTAATCTTTGTACGAAATGTTCCTTTCATATCTCCAATTTTCTTGAACAGATCTCTGGTTTTTCCCATTCTGTTGTTTTCCTCTATTTCTTTGCATTGCTCGTTTAAGAAGGCCCTCTTGTCTCTCCTTGCTATTTTTTGGAAATCTGCATTCAATTTCCTGTATCTTTCACTATCTCCCTCGCATTTTGCTTGCCTTCTCTCCCCCGCTATTTGTAAGGCCTCATTGGACAGCCACTTTGCTTTCTTGCATTTCCTTTTCATTGGGATGGTTTTCGTTGCTGCCTCCTGTATAATGTTACGAGCCTCCATCCATAGTTCTTCAGGCACTCTGTCCACCAAATCTAAATCCTTAAACCTGTTCCTCACTTCCACTGTGTATTCATAAGGGATTTGATTTAGATTGTATCTTACTGGCCCAGTGGTTTTTCCTACTTTCTTCAGTTTAAGCTGGAATTTTGCTATAAGAAGCTGATGATCTGAGCCACAGTCAGCTCCAGGTCTTGTTTTTGCTGAGTGTATAGAGCTTCTCCATCTTTGGCTGCAGAGAATATAATCAATCTGATTTCGATGCTGCCCATCTGGTGATGTCCATGTGTAGAGTCGTCTCTTGTGTTGTTGGAAAAGAGTGTTTGTGATGACCAGCTTGTTCTCTTGACAGAACTCTATTAGCCTTTGCCCTGCTTCATTTTGAACTCCAAGGCCAAACTTGCCAGTTGTTCCTTTTATCTCTTGACTCCCTACTTTAGCATTCCAATCCCCTATAATGAGAAGAACATCCTTCTTTGGTGTCATTTCTATAAGGTGTTGTAAGTCTTCATAGAATTGGTCAATTTCAGTTTCTTCAGCACCGGTAGTTGGTGCATAAACTTGAATTATTTCAGATTAAAGGCTGTCAATCTTTATCCACTCTTCAGTATTCCATTTGGAAACTGGAATTTTTGTAAAGTGTGAAATGTCCAATGATATCCTCACCAAACACATTCTTGATAAAATAAATCTATTATTTAGTATGATATATTTGGTAGTGTATATTTCCAAAGTTTCCCAAGTATTTGGAAAATGCAATTGTACTCTAGGAAGAAATTAAGTAGCTGTCCTAAGCAGCTTTCAAAATTCTCCAATTCACATTGAAACTAATGTGAATTTTCTCCCTCCATGCAAATGGCAGGTGTCTATGATGCAATTTGGACTGCAACAGGGGACAAAGTGTTAAGATCCCTTTGCCTCACACACATATCAAGCCCCCAGTCTGGATTATTTGTGAAAGCAAACTCCTGTGCTTGAGAACAGGCAGTGTGATTAACATCATGTGTAGTTTCGCCATCTCTACCTTTCTCATGTGGAGATCAAAGCTGCTGCAAAACCCAAGGGCAGTTCTGTCCCCCATCTATTTAGGCAACACTAATGGGACCAAACAATATCGGCCATACCAAGCAGCGCACATTTACCTGCACATTTTCAAATATCATATATGCCAACATTTGCCATCAATGCCCTTCTCTTGTTATACAGGTCAAAACAGGTCAGCCTCTGTCTGAGAGAATAAATGGACACAACACAGACATTAAAAGAGGGCTACGCTAAGAAAACAGTGTTTCACCAAGGATTTCTAGAGCAAGTCTTCAAGTGCCATACTAGAAAAATAAGCATTTCGCAAAGAGACTGCAACATGTAAGATGCTGAATTGGAATTATTTGACACTCTGGAGATTGGTCTCAACACATTCTGGGAGCGGCCAGCTCATTAACGTAAGTAATTGTATCTCTCTCTTGAGGTGTGTTTTTATACTATTGATCTTGCTGTGCCTATTCATCACCAGCGGCTGATTGTGGGGAGTGGATCACTCCCACATGGAGTCGATGTGCTCTAGATGTATAGTGACACACCTGCTGTTGTCTTTTGCAGTGCTTGACCTCTTGACCTCACTTTGTGCAAAAAAAACACCAGTGATTTTATTTGATTTTTTCCTTTGTGCATGGAATATTGTGAGTGCACACTGTTCTGTTTTCTGGGTGCTAGCCTCAGCAGAAGACAAGGCCAGAGTACATTGCACAGCTTTGTGCAGTACGACATGAGAGCAGAACTCAGGTGTTGCTTCAGCAGTGGCTGCCCTCAGACTGTGCTTGAAAGAGGAGCTGCAGCCACACACACACACACACACCCCATAGCTAGCTCTACCTTCAATAAGAGTTGATTCTTCCCTTGCTTAAGCAGCCATTGACAGAGCAGGGGAGATAGCAGTTGCTGGCACCATGAGTTCTTCTTGCACAAACATTTATGAGGCTGGACCTGTGGGCACGTCCCTCTCCCACTCCAAATCCATGCCCCCATTCCCTGAAAAAGGGTATCTGAGCCAAGGTCATTTTGCATACACAGGTAACTTACTTGATGGATCTGAAAGTGCTTGCAACAAGGCTAATTGCAATTAACTTAATTAATTAAATAGGCTAGTTAAGATTTAACTCTAGTTAAGGTTTTTCCTGTCTGTGCAGCGCTTGAGGCTCTCCCCAAGCCATGCTCCTCACTGACCCTGCGCTGCCCATTCATTGAGTGGTTCTACATGGCCAGCATGGATCCTTGGCTTGTGATAATGCCTCTTGCTTGGATGAATGGAGAAACTGCATGGATGGGGGCAGCAATGATGGTGAGGGGCAAGACAAAGTCTTAGGAGGAAAGGTTGAAGGTGTTAGATACATTTTTGTCTGGAGAAGGGACTATTAAGAGACAGCATGAGAGTATATGAAGGGGTATAGATTATGAAGCAAATGTGTTCTTTTGGGATAAGCAGCCTCGTGGAACTAACATGTTTAAGTCTAATTAATGCATGAAGGGGTTAATGGCATAGGGTAAGCTGTCCTGTGAGGCTTACCTCTCACCTTGGGAGGAAGGTAATCAAGCCTCTTACTCCAGTCTACCAGAGAAGCTCAGTGTCTGAGGAGATCTGAGCTGGTTGCTCCAAGCTCAGATCACATGGCTCTAACAAGCCATTCTTGAGTTCCTGTAGCAATAATTTGGAACTTTCACCACTTTGTAACTAAACTGAACACCACTTTATTTCCTGTGCAACTTGTTCTGAATGCTGTATGGAAAAGCACATGAACCTGACCTTCGGAAAGTTTGTAGGTAAACCATTTTTTATTTACCAAATGTGGTCTTTCTATGCTGGGGAAGAGGGATACTTTAAAATATGCCCTTCTAAGTTCCTTCCAAAGTTCTAACAGCTTATATTTCCACTCTTTACTTAGCTGCATATTTTGTTGTTTTATATCTCTTTGGGGGTTCTCTACTTGCCCGAAACCTTGTACAGGGGCAGTACAGGATTCCTTTTGGTGTACCGACCTCCCCGCTGCACCAAGGATTCCCTGCCCGAGCTGCTTCAGGTCGTGGCGGATGTTCTCCTGGAGTCACCTAGTTTGGTCGTCCTAGGGGATTTTAACATCCATGCCGACACGACCTTACAAGGGGCCGCTCGGGACTTCGTGGAAAGCAGGGGCGTCGTAGGGTGGGGGCGGGCCGCCCCTCGTGCCGCCCCTAGGTGGGCGTAACATTTTGGCGCGTGGGGGTGACTTGCGGCGGCCCCTCCCACCACTCCCACGCGCCGCCGCTCCCTCCGTCACCCCAGGAGCAGCAGCGCTGCACGGACGGGGTGCTCGCTCGGCCGAGCGAGCACCCCGTTCCTGCAGCGCTGCTCCTCCCGGGGTGACCGGTGGTGTGTGGAGAGTGGTGGGAGGGGCCGCCGCAAGTCACCCCCACGCACCGCCGCTCGCTGCGTCACCGTGGGAGCAGCAGCGGCGCACAGTGTGTGCGGTGCTGCTGCTCCCGGGGCGACGGAATGAACGGCGGCACGTGGGGTGACAAGCGGCGGCCCCTCCCACCACTCCCACGCGCCGCCGCTCGTCACCCCGGGAGCAGCAGCGCTGCACGGACGGGGTGCTCGCTCGGCCGAGCGAGCACCCCGTTCCTGCAGCGCTGCTCCTCCCAGGGTGACCGGTGGGGAGTGGTGGGAGGGGCCGCCGCAAGTCACCCCCACGCACCGCCGCTCGCTCCGTCACCGTGGGAGCAGCAGCGGCGCACAGTGTGTGCGGTGCTGCTGCTCCCGGGGCGACGGAACGAACGGCGGCACGTGGGGTGACAAGCGGCGGCCCCTCCCACCACTCCCCACGCGCCGCCGCGCCGCTCCCTGCCCGCTGTGCTCAGGGAGCGGAGCCCGGGGCGAAAGGACAGGGGCAGGCCCGCTGGCCCAACCCCTCTCCTTTCCCCGGGACGGCTCCGCTCACGGAGCGCAGCGGGAGAGGGGCGGGCCAACTGGCCCGCGCGGAGGCGTTGTTCCGTGCGCATGCGTCATGACGTCATGCGCACGGAGCGACGCCCCGCCCCCATGGGTGCCACTGGGCTTGCCGCCCCCAGCAGCCCAGTGGCTAGTGACGCCCCTGGTGGAAAGCATGGCCTCCATGGGGCTGACCCTGAATAAGTCTGGTCCAACTCATAGCCGAGGACATGCCTTAGACCTGGTATTCACCTCTATGGATGTTGGTGATCTGACATTAAAAAAAAGTGAAACTAAAGAAGTGCCATGGTCAGATCACTTCCTGGTGCAACTGGACTTCTCTGCAACCCTTCCCCTCTGCAGGGAGGTGGGACCAATTCGGATGGTCCGCCCCCGCCACTTAATGGATCCAAATGGTTTCCAGAGAGTGGTAGGGGATACTTTATCCCATGTTGATGGCCTTTCAGCCGATTCCCTGGTGGCCCGCTGGAATGTGGAGCTAACCAGGGCTATTGACTGTTTGGCTCCGAAGCGCCCTCTCCGGTTGCATGGAGCCCGGACAGCCCCGTGGTTTTCCCCGGAGCTGAGGGCGATGAAACAATCGTTGAGACGGCTAGAGCGCCGGTGGCAGAAAACCCATTCTGAATCCGACCGGACACAGGTTAGAGCTCAACGTCGAGCCTACCAAGTGGCGATAGCGACGGCGAAGAAGACTTTCTTCACCGCCTCTATTGCATCTGCGGAAAATAGCAGCAGGAGACTCTTTCAGGTGGTTCGGAATCTATCGGAGCCACCTTCGTCATCGGGGCCTGGTAGGGACCCCAAGATCTCCTGCAATGCGTTTGCAAAGTTTTTTGCAGATAAAATCGCTCAGATTCGGAAAGAGATAGACTCCACCGTGGGAGCAGGGCCAGGGCGGGAGAGTGCCAGAGTCCTGTCTAGTCCAGTTGCGTGGGATCAATTTCAGTCTGTTACCTCCGAGGATGTGGACAGGCTGCTTGGACGAGTGAAACCAACCACCTGTCTCCTTGATCCTTGCCCATCCTGGCTTATAAAAGCTAGCCGGGAGGGGCTGGGCGATGGGCTGCGCGGGGTGGTGAATGCTTCCCTCTGTGAGGGAGCCTTCCCAGCCCCGCTGAAAGAGGCGGTCATTAAACCGCTTCTTAAAAAAACATCTTTAGACCCGGCCAATATGGCCAACTATCGCCCAGTCTCAAATCTACCATTCTTGGGCAAGGTGATTGAGCGGGTGGTTGCTGAACAACTCCAGGCACGCCTGGAAGAAGCGGACCATTTGGATCCCTTCCAATCGGGATTCAGGCCTAACCATGGGACTGAAACAGCCTTGGTCGCACTGGTCGATGATCAGTGGGCTAGGGACAAAGGTGAGAGTTGTTTCCTAGTTCTGCTGGATCTCTCAGCGGCCTTTGACACCATCGACCATAACATCCTTCTGGACCGGCTAGAGGGGTTGGGAGCTGGGGCACTGTTATACAGTGGTTCCGCTCCTTCCTCCTGGGCCGTGTTCAGAAAGTGGTGGTGGGGGATGAGTGTTCAGACCCCTGGGCTCTCACTTGTGGGGTGCCTCAGGGTTCCGTCCTCTCCCCCATGCTTTTTAATATCTATATGAAGCCGCTGGGAGAGATCATCAGGGGTTTGGGCTGGGTGTTCATCAGTATGCGGATGATACCCAGCTCTACCTCTCTTTCAAATCAGAACCAGTGAAGGCGTGAAGGTCCTGTGTGAGTGCCTGGAGGCGGTTGGAGGATGGATGGCGGCTAACAGATTGAGGTTGAATCCTGACAAGACAGAAGTACTGTTTTTGGGGGGACAGGGGGAGGGCAGGTGTGGAGGACTCCCTGGTCCTGAATGGGGTAACTGTGCCCCTGAAGGACCAGGTGCGCAGCCTGGGAGTCATTTTGGACTCACAGCTGTCCATGGAGCGCAGGTTAATTCTGTGTCCAGGGCAGCTGTCTACCAGCTCCATCTGGTACGCAGGCTGAGACCCTACCTGCCCGCGGACTGTCTCACCAGAGTGGTGCATGCTCTGGTTATCTCCCGCTTGGACTACTGCAATGCGCTCTATGTGGGGCTACCTTTGAAGGTGACCCGGAAACTGCAATTAATCCAGAATGCGGCAGCTAGACTGGTGACTGGGAGTGGCCGCCGGGACCACATAACACCGGTCCTGAGAGATCTGCATTGGCTCCCAGTACGTTTCCGAGCACAATTCAAAGTGTTGGTGCTGACCTTTAAAGCCCTAAACGGCCTCGGTCCTGTATACCTGAAGGAGCGTCTCCACCCCCATCATTCAGCCCGGACACTGAGATCCAGCGCCGAGGGCCTTCTGTCGGTTCCCTCACTGCGAGAAGCAAAACTACAGGGAACCAGGCAGAGGGCCTTCTCGGTAGTGGCGCCCGCCCTGTGGAACGCCCTCCCATCACAGGTCAAGGGAAATAAACAACTACCTGACATTCAGAAAAAACCTGAAGGCAGCCCTTTTTAGGGAAGTTTTTAATGTTTGATATTTTTGTATTTGATTTCTGTTGGAAGCCGCCCAGAGTGGCTGGGGAAATCCAGCCAGATGGGCGGGGTACAAATAATAAATATTATTATTATTATTATTATTATTATTATTATTATTATTATTATTCTTGGCATCCAGTGAATTCTCCTTCAAATTGTTGCTTTAAAGGCAAAACAGGCCACTTTTTTAGAATAAAGGGGGACCTGTCCCCTAATAAAAACTTAATCAATACCCAGTCAATCTCCCCAATGGACCCTGAGATCATCTTCTGAGGCTCTTCTTCATGCACCCCCTCCACAAAGAGCTCTGGAGGATGGCAACATGAAAACGGGCCTTTTCTGCAGTGACTCCGTTAGTGGAATGCTCTCCCCAGGGAGGTTCGCCTGGTGCCTCCATTATACACCTTTAGGCGCCAAGTGAAAACATTTCTCTTTAATTAGGTATTTGGCTGATTGGCATCTGACACCATTTCAAAATGTATTGTGGAAGGGGAATTTTTGGGTTGTCTTTGTGTTTTTATTATGTATTTTGTGTTTTTTATATTGTAATTTTGTGTTCTGAACCGCCCTGAGATATACGTATATAGGGCGGTACAGTGGTACCTCGAGTTACATACAGTACGCTTTAGGTTACAGACTCTGCTAACCCAGAAACAGTACCTCAGGTTAAGAACTTTGCTTCAGGATGTGAACAGAAATCACATAGTGGCGGCGCAGCGGCAGCGGGAGGCCCCATTAGCTAAAGCATTACCTCATCTTAAGAACAGTTTCAGGTTAAGGATGGACCTCCAGAATTAAGTTGTTAACCTGAAGTACCACTGTATACAAATTTAATAAATAATAATAAGTCTTTGAACAAGGCTGCTCTTAAGCCCTTGCAGTTTGGGCAGACTAGTTAGTAGTGGGGTAAAAAAATCTTCAGGCACATCATCACCACGTGGGAAAACTCTCTTTTCTTCAGGGATCTGACGATGGCATCCTTCAACAATGGCCGAGTGCATAGGCTGCAGCTGCAGAGCTGTAAAGGCTTGTCTTCATTTGATATTTGCGAGGAGTCTGAATAGGGAGTTTGTCATAGCAAGACAGGAAGGCAGGTAGAAATACAATCAGCACAGAAATCATTTCGTGTGGCAAGATGCCATCTCAAAGTTTAATGAACTCGGAGTGTCCGAAGAAAGGCCCTACTTATCAATAACTTCTAGCATTTCCTCATTCCTGATTCCATACCTATCAATAACTTGTGGCATTTCCTGATTCCTGATTATATGCTTGTAGAGCAGATAAGACACTTCACTTTTTAAAGAAATATATATAGCTTATCCCAGCCAAACCAGTCCCATTTTGTTAACAGATCTGTTTTGCTGAGTTGGTGTTCCCTTTGCGTCTTCTGCTCAAATTGCCCCAGGAGCAATTTAGTCTTTTTCATAATTGCCAGTGCTGGAAAGTGGGACAGATGATAAGATCTCTTTTTCTGGCCTTATCCAAGATTAATCACAAACAAGACTTCCCTCCTATTTTTCTCACTGGCATATTTGCCTGGGATAATGAGGCATCATGAACTCTAATTTGAGGTCATGAGATTGAAGAACAATATTCAATGAAATTTGAATTGAACAGTAGTTAAAGCATACTAGGTGAGATTAATCAAGATTTGCGTGCTACTGCTTGTTTTTAAGACCTGCCGCTGTAGTAGCATACATGAATCAGTCTCTATACAGTTTAGGTAGTTCCTATAATTCCCAAAAGAAAAGATTCTGATATTGGGAAGACCTAGTTTTCTGAGTGCATGTTCTGGAAGTTGGGCAATAGGGGCAGTACAGGATTCATTTTGGTCTACCAACCTCCCCACTGCACCAAGGATTTCCTGCCTGAGCTGCTTCAGGTCATGGCAGATGTTCTCCTGGAGACACCTAGTTTGGTTGTCCTAGGGGATTTTAACATCCATGCCGACAAGACCTTACAAGCATGGTCTCCATGGGACTGTCCCTGAATAAGTTTGGCCCAACTCATAGTTGCGGACATGCCTTAGACCTGGAGTTCACCTCTAGTGATGTGGGGGATCTGACACTAAAAAAGTGAAACAAAAGAAGTGCCATGGTCAGATCACTTCCTGGTGCAACTGGACTTCTCCATGACCCTTCCCCTCTGCAGGGAGGTGGGACTGATTTGGGTGGTCTGCCCCTGCCACTTAATGGATCCAAATGGTTTTCAGAGAGTGGTAGGGGATACTTTATCCCATGTTGATGGCCTTTCAGCTGATTCCCTAGTGGCCTACTGGAATGCGGAGTTAACCAGGGTTATCGACTGTCTGGCTACGAAGCGCCCTCTCTGATTGCATGGAGCCCAGACAGCCCCATGGTTTCCCCCATAGCTGAGGGCGTTGAAACAATCGCTCAGATGGCTAGAGCGCTGGTGGCGGAAAACTCACTCTGAATCTGACTGGACACAGGTTAGAGCTGCTATTTTCTGCAGATGCGATAGGCTCGACGTTGAGAACTGTGGTCTAAACCACTGAACCTCTTGCACTTGCTGATCAGAAGCTAAACAGAATTGCTGTGCATTCTGGTTTCCGTCACAGTGTCCCATTGTGCCAGAAGCAGTTTAGTCATGGTGGCCACATGACTAGGAAAGTTGTCTGCAGACAAACTCTGGCTCCCTCGGCCTGAAGCGATATGAGTGCCGCAACCCCATAGTCGCCTTTGACTGGACTTAACCATCCAGCGGTCCTTTGCCTTTACCTATTACTTTACCCCTGCCCAATGCTTTGGTCCCGGTGAAATCTATGACCAAAAATAAGGGAAAAACAGAGTTAACTATTACCGGTATGTACTACATTTATATCTCACCTTTCGTCCAAGAAGCGCCAACGTGGTTTGCCTCCTGCTCCATTTTTATCTTCTCCCAAACCCTCCAAGGTATTTCAAAATTCTCCAATTCACCTTGAACCTAATGTGAGGGTTTTTGTTTTTTTTACTTTTATTTTCAGTTTTTCTTAAAAAATATTTTGACATCAATTCAAATCCAATATTGCAATAAACAAAAATATTCTGACTTCCCACCCCTTTTGTGGTTTCTTATTTTATTTTAATTTATAACACTGCATTTTCTTCATGATTCCAATTATAGGGGACGTGGGTGGAGCTGTGGTCTAAACCAGTGTTTTTCAACCACTGTTCCGTGGCACACTAGTGTGCCGCGAGATGTTGCCTGGTGTGCCGTGGGAAAATTACTTTATATATAGTCAATATAGGCACAGAGTTAATTTTTTTAACATTTTCTAATGGTGGTGTGCCTCGTGATTTTTTTCATGAAACAAGTGTGCCTTTGCCCAAAAAAGGTTGAAAAACACTGGTCTAAACCACTGAGCGTCCTGGGCTTGCTGATTAGAAGGTTGGTGGTTTGAATCCACATGATGGGGTGATCTCCCATTGCTTTGTTCCAGCTCCTGCCAACCTAACAGTTCGAAAGCACAGCAGTGCAAATAGATAAATAGGTATTGCTGTGGCAGGAAGGTAAACAGTGTTTCTGTGCGCTCTGGCTTCTGTCACGGTGTTCTGTTTCACCAGAAGTGGCTTAGTCTTGCTGGCCACATGACCTGGAAAGCTGTCTGCAGATAAACACTGGCTCCCTCGGCCTGAAAATGAGATGAGCGCCGCAACCCCAGAGTCGTCTTTGACTGGACTTAACCATCCAGGGGTCTTTTATCTTTTCCTTGGTTTCCCTTTAAATTTCATTTTAACTGTTTTGTCTAAGTTTACCCTGCTAATGAATTTATGTGTGTACAATGACATTTCAAAAAATCTACAAATTCTCCCCGGTCACTGATAAAGTTTTTCTCCTCTTGGTTCCTTATAGCTCCCATTAGTTGTGCCATTTTGGCATAGTCCACTAGTTTAATCTGCCGTTCTTCCTTGGTTGGTACAGAATCCTCTTTCCATCTCTGAGTGTAAAGCAT
Source organism: Lacerta viridis (assembly GCA_900245905.1). Taxonomy (NCBI): domain Eukaryota; kingdom Metazoa; phylum Chordata; class Lepidosauria; order Squamata; family Lacertidae; genus Lacerta; species Lacerta viridis. The sequence continues at coordinate 603,122 of OFHU01001424.1, read as the reverse complement.
CCTGGCCACTGTGTAGAATACATAAACAGGGTTGTTGTTGTTGTTGTTTTTTAATCTATACCAATTATCCATAAAACAAAAGCTTCTGGTTTTTTAATAAAGGTAATTTAAAAAAAATTCAATTCATAATATATCATTTCCCAGAAGGCTTTTGCTATCTTACAAGACCACCACATGTGGTCAAGTCAGTTTTATAGCCAAAGGCCTTTACAATGGACAACAGAGAATAAAAGGAACACTTTTCTCTAAAACCATACAATGCAACCTATAACAGTTTACAACATTAAAAAATACATTAAAATTTAAAATTGGAGTGCATTCGCATAGCTGGAACAGAGCTTCTTTGCTGCCAGTGCAAATTTGGCTACCTGGTGTGTGATATATAGATGTTTATCTGCTAGGAGTTCAGCCATCACTTCCTGTGCAGATCGACCTGGAAGTCAATTAAGAATTGGTGATATAATTTTCCTCTGCTTATACCAATAAAGGCCTGTAACAATAACAACAGTTTCCCTTTGGGCATTGTATACAGGGGGCAAATCAGCAGATACTGTAGTGTGTGATGACCTCTACCTGATTGCATCCATATATGCATCTGCGATCCATATGGGGAATTCCCCAGTACCCCCCCTCTCAATATGCTGAGGGCATCTGTTGGAATCTTAGTTCTGCAAAGGCCCTGCATAGTTGTGGGAACGTCAGTGTCTCAAGGTAACGGGGCCTTAAGTGATTGGTCTTAATTTGGGGGTACCAAGTGGAGTAATGGGCAGCAATGATGGATGCTGTCTTGGTTAGCATCCTGATCAATAATCCAGAAGGGTGGTGGGAATTTCTAAGGTCACGTGAGCTAAGGGCTAAGTAGTTCTCCATTTGAAGATTGAAAGTCCTGTTTCCTGCTTGGCAGGGGGTTGGGCTGGATGGCCCTTGTGGTCTCTTCCAACTCTATGATTCTATGATTCTAACTTATCTTGGCACTTTTGTGCCCACTCCCAAGAGGGGTGGGGCACGGAGTGCACCCTCCTGCGCACAACAGTTCAGGGTAGGAGAGGGGCAGGGAAGCTGCTCTCTGCAGCCAGGTCACATCTGCCCTGGCAGTGGAGGCGGAGCTGCTGCCACCGGGTGTGGGATGTGCCATGGCGGGGGGGGGCAGAGCTGCACCAGGCCCGAGCGTCACAGTGAAGGAGCAGCTCCTTCTGGCACGGAGCTGTACATTATCAGCTTTTCAGCTGCGCTCCCCCCCCCCCAATTCTGTATTTTGTGTTCAAGTGCACACTTAAAGAAAAAAAGCACTGGTCAGAAACAGGCTACCACAAAATGTGGGGTTGAATGTTGTTTTAAATGAAATCCAGGGTGGAATGAATTCTTCCCTAATAGCGAGAGCTTTCAAGGCAGTCTATAGCAAGTTTTCTTGTGAGGTGTTTAATTCTGTTCCTGTAATATCTGTTTCTGGAGAAATGCACTTGTCCATAATATAAGCCCTTGACAACTCAGGTCCAGTTTATCTTCAAGGTTGTCTAGCCCTCCCAGAAAGGAAGCCATGAAGCAAAATGTGCATGTAACCTTCTAGGATTTCATTGAGATGAGCCAGGCCTTCATTCCTCCCCCCCCCCAATGAGTAAAGTCATAGATGTGATTGATGAGTGAGTTGTCTGGACACTAGGTGACAGGAATTTCTGGGGTCCCAAAGGCCTAATGTTCGCCCCTCTCCTTTAGTGCACTTCTGCTCATTTTCTAGTCCTTTTGATTTCTGTAGTTTGTCCTTCCTTTTTTCCCTAACAACCAGGATGCATATTTTCTGTATGGGTTTGTCTGAGATCTGGTACTCCCTATAAGTTATTTTCTGCAAATTGTTGTTGCTGTTGTTTAGTTGTGTCTGCCTCTTCATGACCCCATGGACCAGAGCACGCCAGGCACTCCTGTCTTCCACTGCCTCCGCAGTTTGGTCAGACTCATGTTGGTAGCTTCGAGAACACTGTCCAACCATCTTGTCCTCTGTTGTCCCCTTCTCCTTGTGCCCTAATCTTTCCCAACATCAGGGTCTTTTCCAGGGAGTCTTCTCTTCTCATGAGAATACTGCCACCAATAAGTGTGAGTGGATGTGAGACCTTTGCAAAGAGGCTTAGCATGTTTTTAGCTGTGCAGGAACTGTAGATTCATTAAGAATCCACTGTACAATCAACTTCCAGTGCAATGGTGTGCATGTTTATCCATCTCTAATGGGGTGCACTCCCAGGAAGGTGTGCACTGGATTGTAGACTAGACTTTGGTTTAAGATTGGCATTGGGGGAAGGTAGGGATCAGCTATGTGGCATGCAGAAATTAAGCTATTTCTAGTATGGAAATGCAATTATGGGGAAAGCTTCACTTGTTCACATTTTGTTATGTGTGTGGCTAATGATTTATTTCCACCTGCAAAGAGGGCATAAATTTGCACATGCAAATTTTATATACATGTGTATCCTCTTCTGTGAGGGTCAGAGAACCCCATCCACATACAAAGTTGTTGTTGTTGTTGTACAGTCGTTCAGTCGTGTCTGACTCTTCGTGACCAGAGCACGGCAGGCACTCCATCCTCCAATGCCTCCCGCAGTTTGGTCAAACTCATGCTAGTCGCTTTGAGAACACTGTCCAACCATCTCATCCTCTGTCGTCCCCTTCTCCTTGTGCCCTCCATCTTTCCCAACATCAGGGTCTTTTCTAGGGAGTCTTCTCTTCTCATGAGGTGGCCAAAGTACTGGAGCCTCAACTTCAGGATCTGTCCTTCCAGTGAGCACTCAGGGCTGATTTCTTTAAGGATGGATAAGTTTGATCTTTTTGCAGTCCATGGGACTCTCAAGAGTCTCCTCCAGCACCATAATTCAAAAGCATCAATTCTTCGGCGATCAGTCTTCTTTATGGTCCAGCTCTCACTTCCATACATTACTACTGGGAAAACCGTAGCTTTAACTATACGGACCTTTGTCGGCAAGGTGATGGCATCACATACGAAGCACTGGACCAGAAAATCCTGTCCTCCCCACCCCTGTGTACAGGACCAAATGTACACCAGCCATCAAAGCCTGTATAGTTGGTAAGAACTTTTAGCTAGCATATTATTAGAAAACATATTTACTAATTGAAGA